>CM076584.1:1699034363-1699408230 GCA_034641835.2 Pinus albicaulis | reverse complement strand
ATGTTGCTTCGATGAGTGCAAAAAATTATCACCGATAACATTCAAGCCTCATTTTTGAAATGGTTCTTCCACATCGATAGGTTGTAATGGGGTAGTTCACTTCTTTCCTTGGTCGGCACATCTTTGACAGAGCAGACACTTGCAGGCATAAGCGTGAGAATATTTGAACAATGTGGGCCAATAGAAACCGACCCACATGACTTTTTGCACTATAGTATCACCTGAAAAGTTTCCTATGGCTGGTCCATGATGAATTTCATGAAAAACCTTTTTCGAATATGGTGCTTCTAAGAATTTAAGCAGGACTTTGTTATTTTGCTTTATGAAAAGCACCCCATGTAAAAACTGGTAAGATAAAGCTTTCAATCTAAGTGCCCTCTTCTGTCCTATGGATAAATCACAGGGAAGGGTACCCTACTCAAGATAATGTCACACATCCATGTAAAAAGAGGTTGGAATGTTAGTGGGGGGAGCTTGCTCCACATTGTACATCTTGATCTCCTGCTCCCATCTAGATGAATCATCTTCTGGTTTATTCACTACTTTAGTTGCTTGATAGTGTGAACTGGTTTAAATTTGCGATCATATTCATATAAAACAGTCATCCAATGCACTCTTCTTTCACCCATATCTTGTTGAACAAAAAACGATATGATTGCTGGGTGTGGGACAAAGATACTACAATGATTCTTCAAAAGATAGGGTTGGAAGTGCTTCACTGCCATGTAAACTATATATGCATGTTTATCAATGGTGAGATAGTTAAGATCAAGACCTTGCAGGCTATCACTCATGAAATATATAGGTTGCTCATTATTCTTATCATCTTTCTACATAAGCATGGTGACCAGAGAAGTATCAGAAGAAAACATGTAGAATAGGAAATCCTTTTTGAGCTTTGGATTGTACAAAGTTGGTGCTTCCGCGTTTGCTTGATTTATATAGGAAAACACACCCTTTTCCCTTTTATCCCACTTGTATATTGCATCCTTGTTCACCATTTTCTGCATCAGTTTCACTATTTCGGCATAATCAGAGATGAAATTGCAGAGAAAATTTATCTTCCCCAAGAAGGATTGCATGGATTTCTTGTTCATTAGGAAGGGAATCTGCGTCATGGAACTAACCTTTTTAGGGTCCAATTTAATCCCAAATTTCACTATGATGTGGCCTAAGAGATTTCTTTTAGACACTACAAAAATACTCTTCTTGGGATTAAGATATATCCCATATTTCTGACATTGCTCAAAAATTTTCTTCAAATGGCGCAAGTGGTCAGATGTATTTTTGTAAAACACCGTTAGATCATCAAGATACACCACCACACTCTAACCAATCAATTCACAAATGTGATTTCCATTGCACGTTAGAAATTCACACTGACATTAACCAACCCAAATGAAATTCTTATTAAAGTGAATGTGCCCCACTTCATTCGAAATGTCTGTAACCGCATCCTCCCACATTTACCCACTTTCATCGTCTTTCCCGGGGTAAACATGAGTTGAGGGTCACTATGATAATACTCAACCTCCTAGGTGACCTTAAGGAAATAGAGTCAACAACTTAAGACCTTACTGACTCCCCTAAGGTGCCACATGACCTCCAGGAGTAACCCAACCTCTCAAGGTGTCCAATCCTTGAGACAAATCACTTTTTCCCTAACCTATAACCATATCCCCTTCCTTTCTAAGGCCTCCATGCAACTATGGGTTCCCAATTACACCCATAATCCTTCCTCCATGCAAATATGGACTTTTCTGCTCATTTCTATGCCAAAAACTCTGAATTTTGTGCCAATTTTTCAGGGCCAGGACTCAGATCTATTCCCAGAATTTAGTGAAACTTCCAAAGTTGATAAATGACATAGAAAAAATGTTGGTAAACCAAAAACTGAAACCAATAATGACCTAACCATCCCCAACTGGGATTGACATTATGTCAAACACTTGGTAGATATGCAGCCTGGAGGTCATGAAGGAAAGTATGAACATAAGGGACTAAAAAATTATCTGAGGTTTAACAATAAGGGTCACTTCCTTCTCACATTAGCTATCATAACACCAATTAAGTCTTGCATTCATTATTCATTCAGTTACAAGTGAAAACATGAAAATAGCCATGACTATGATATGTCATATAATCGCGCTTATAACAACATATAAACAAATAAAAAACAATAAGAGAACAACCAATACACATAATAACCAATACATTTCCTCATCAAAAGAAATAGAAAATTAGCTTTAATTAAACATAGGCAAATCATTAGGGGAATTTTGAGGTCTAAAATGGGCCACCTAAGGAAATAATAAAATAATAGCTAAACCAATAAAATAATATTTATGAATTTGCAATTCACTTTTTGCACCAAAATCAATGTATCCATGGTTAAATTCAATTCAAAAGTTGTACCAAAATAAAAATAACAAAAATAGTATTGATGTGACTATAAATAAGAATGGGATTTTCAAGAAAAAGTCATTATCATTGCACAACTAATGCGTTTGTTCTTTATACTTAACTAACTTAAAATAATTTATAAATCTAAATTCATAAATTCTTAATTATAGAATATACTATTAATTAAAATTTATATTATTTAAATTATATAATAACATGTAATTAATTTACTATATAAAAATAACATAATATAATATATTGTTTGTGTATGAATTTTTTATTACATATTGAATTGATTTGATTTATAAATAAATATTTGAATATATACAAATATAATATTTATTGAAAAGTGTGTAAATACATGAAGATTGTGTAGGGATATGCATTGTTTCTTTCAAAAAATATGAAATGACAATAATAATATTTATTCAAAAAGTGTAAATGACGTTTATTATGAGTACTTTACTTTATGACTTTAAAAGTACTTAGAGTACTACCATGGTTAACCATGAGTTTTTATCCACCATTGAGAATGTGACAAGTAAGTAGCTTTAACTCAAGCAATGCCACCTCAACCATTAGGGATGATGTCATCCCATAAAATGTGATTGGTTATCATAGGGTGAATTTTGATTGTACATTTTCCTTAGGAGGCCCATTTTAGACCTCAAAATTAATGACAGACCGGGTTCAATACTTCCACATTCCACCCGACCATAGATTGGTTGAACCAATTATTTCTTTCAACCAATCACCCCCATGCTGTATTCCAAGCATGATTGTGGGATCTCATGGGATAAACCAATCCAAACACAACCTAGGGAATCTAGAGGTTAAACCACCTCCACCCTCTCCATACCGTGATCTCACCTAAACTGGTGCCGAGATAACAAAACTGAAACGAGCTTGGATGCCTCAGAATTTCTTCACCAATACCTTGAGGAATTTCCCGTCTCCACCCTCAGGATTTACTATGTATCCCGCTATTACCGGTTGAGGGATTCCTAAGACTTTGGCAATTTTCTTGATACCACCTCACCCTGATCCAAAATATTTCAGCAATCCAAAGCTCAACATAGATAAAAATCCTATCACATCATGACTATCTTGAAATGGAAAGGCTAGGGTAAAATTCATTGTCGAAACCTGAAAAAATCCATGCCAATGACAACAAAAGAACCAAATACCAACATGCACATACCATGCATGTCAAAACCATCTAGGAAATCATACATGCAACTTGTTACCTGCAAGTATTCCCGTTGAAGCTTCTTAATCCTTGCCTTCCTTTCCTTTCCTTGTCCTCCCTTACTTTTCCTTTCCTTTTCCTTTGATTTTATTTTTCTTTCCTTTTATTTTCTTGCTTGATTTCTTTCTCCTCTTGGTGCTCTTCTCCTCTCTAAGACAAATTCTAACACTAAACTAAAAAAATGATGAACTCACAAAAGCTACCAACTGATCCTCTGAAGCCTTTTTATCAATGAGGCCTCTAATTTCTTCATTTTCCATTATTTTCCTTCAATTTCAACCTCACATGCAACCTATGACCTTTCAGCTTCCTTTTATCCTAATTTCCATTATTTTCATAAATAGTGTGCCAAAATACTCTTTTGTATTTTTGAAGCCTTAGTCATTTCCTTTGCCAATTTCCTTTAGCCATAACCACATCAAGTGATTCCCACTAGGATATTTTTCCCAACATTCAACTTGGAATTAGTGTCCCTTACCCGTGGTCTTAATTTACCGTTATTAACTTTTATTACATGAAATTTTAACCTGGAGCTATTACAAATGCCTCCCCCTTAGGGGAACATCATCCTCAGT
Organism: Pinus albicaulis; assembly: GCA_034641835.2. Lineage (NCBI taxonomy): Eukaryota > Viridiplantae > Streptophyta > Pinopsida > Pinales > Pinaceae > Pinus > Pinus albicaulis. Next base: position 1,699,404,003 of record CM076584.1, on the reverse strand, counting down.
GTTAAACCACACCTATACCCAGCAAAACCGCTGAAAAGAAAAAACATACTACCTATGGATCTTTATAACCCATATTGTTGCAATATTACAATAACATCCTGCTCAAAAGAAAAACCATCATATAAAACATGACAACATGACAACCATATTGATTATTGGAGATTTATAACTCATCTCATTGCAATATTTACAATAGAAACCATACATAAATATGTACAAATTCCAAGACTCATTTTCCTTCACCAACAAAAAATGAAGGATACATATCCTGCATCTAATTATCCATCTCCCATGTAGCTTCGTCCCGCCCAAGTGCTTCCACTGCACTTTAACCTTCTTGAGTGTTATTTTCTAGAGCAAGAGATGTTTCCGCTGCAATATCCATTGGGGTTTCGACTGGAATTATCCTTCTTTCTCCACTTGCAATATAGACTAATCAATAACATGATCAAAATTTTTTACATATCTTTTAAGTAATGAAACATGAAAATAAACATGGAATTTCATTGTAGGAGGCAGTGAAAATCTGTAGACCATTGGTCCAATCCTCTCAAGAATCTCAAAAGGCCCACAATACCGTGGTGCCAACTTAGCACATGATCTGATCCTCAAGGATCTCTTCTTGGGCTTGATGGGAAAATACACATGATACCCAACCTGAAACTCCTTAAACTCCCTATGATAGTCTGCATAAATTTTCTTCATGTCCTATGCTGTCTTTATATTCTTATTTATAATATGCATTTCTTGTTCCATGTTTTCCAACATGTTCATTCCAATAATTACCTTGTTCATTGGATCAATCCATCTAATAGGAGTGTTACAACTACGTGCATACAATGCCTCAAACAAACTCATCCTCAATGACTCCTGATAGTCGTTGTTGTATGCAAACTCAACCTATAGAAGGCACTCCTCCCATTTCCTTTGCTGACACATGAAATACATCCCCAACATATCCTCTAGTATCTTGTTGAACCTCTCTATCTGTCCATATTTCTTTGGATGATAAGTTATGCTGAAGGCCAACTATGTACCCAAACCTGCAAACAACTCCTTCCAAAACTTGGAAGTGAACTTGGAATCCCTGTCTGACATAAATTTATTCCGAACACCATGCAATCTCATGATCTCCTTGATGAAGACCTGTGCTACCAGACTAGATGAATATGTAGTCTTCACTGGAATGAAGTGATCTACTTTTCTTAAACTCTCTACCAAAACCATGATAGCCTCGATTTCATGAGAAGACTTGTAATGAAATCCATGGAAATGACCTCCCATTTCCATTCTAGAATCGGAATAAGCTGAAGCAACCCACCTAGATGCTTACACTCTACTTTGAACTGCTAACAGTCAAAACATCTCACCACAAACTTTGCCACTTCCTTCTTCAGATTCATCCAATAGTAAAAATTATTCACTACTTTCAACGTCTTATGATATCCTAGGTGACCTGAATATGGTTTTACATGAAACTCCCTCAATACAAGCTTATTGATTGTACTATCATTCAACACTTATATCATGTCCCTAAATCTCACCAAGCTATATGCTGTGAGACGATAATCCACATCCTCATCACCTATACCCAACTCAAACCTATGCACAAGCTGTCTATACCTGTCATCATGTTGTCCTTCTTGTAAGATCTGATCTTGTAAATCTATCCCATTTGAGCTCACTACTGCAACATGGTTCAACTGTACTTTCATGTTATGAGAAAATGCAACCATGTTCTCCTTTCCCTTAATTTACTTGATTTTAAAGTAAAACTCACTAAGGGTAGCCAACCATCTAGCCTATCTGGGATTCAAATTTGGTTGGTCAAACAAATATCTCAACCTGTTCTAGTCACTCATCAACACAAACCTCCTCAAAAAATATAATGTTTCCACATCTTCAAGGCATTAATAATAGGTTCCAACTCAATATCATGAGTCACAGAGTTATTCTCATGCTCATTTAGTTTCCTAGACTCATAACATATCACCTGTCCCTCCTGCATAAGCACTCCACCAAGCCCTCTCTTGCAAGAATTTTTACATGCTACGAAATATTTATATGGATATACAATATTTAACACTGGAGCATTTATCAACAATGATTTAACTTCCTCCACATTTCTATGAGCTTCTCACTCCATGATATCCTTTATCTTTTCTGGGTCTACTACTATTCCATTATTGGAAACAACTTGTCCCAAGTAGTGTACTTATGTCTGAAAAAGTTGCACTTTCTAAGCTTAGCATACAATTGATGCTCTCATAGAAATCTCAATACTACTTTTAAATGTTAAGCATGCTCTTCCTCATTCTTAGAACATACCAATATGTCATCAATGAATACAATAACAAACTTGTCCAGGTAAGGATGCAACACACTATTCATCAAACACATAAAAGTAGCTGGAGCATTAGTCCAACTGAATGGAACTACAACAAACTCAAATTTCTCATACCTAGTGTTATAGGTCGATTTGGGCATCATCCCAAAACACAGATCAATATTCATTAGGGTCTATCATAATATAAAATTGGTTGCTACATGCCCTAAACAATTCATCACATTGAAGGTCTCCCTTCATGAAAGTTTCACTTCTTAGATGCTTGTTAAAGTGCCCCATTGAGCCATCAACACACCCCTAGATATTTGTAACCGCTTTGCAGAGCATCTACTCCCATGCAAGGTTGCATTGCAGAGGATCTAGGCCTACTTTAGAGTTCGTTGGTCGAATGGGAATATATTTTTCATTATATTCTGGGAATCTTCCCAACCTCTAATGACTTCTAGAAGTTGTTCCAGCTTTCACCTCATCTGATAGCCTCAAATTTGGAACCCATGAAGTCATTAAACCTCTTATCCTCCTATTCCCATGAACAAGGAAACTTCTTCATCCATTTTTATGAAAGACATTCAATGATTCATTTATGTCAAACTACCTTCATCTACTTATAAATAAAGCAATGAACATAATGCACAAGAGAGCAAGAATTTGTGTTAAGTAGAGTTATGCTGATGAGATATCAACTCTTGAAGGTATTGTGCATGTACTGTGATGTTGTTGGATTGTTGATGCAATATGTGATGAGGATGGGATTCAAGTTGGATGAGTGACAATGAATCAATCAACTGGTTGTACTCTTCCTTCTACTTCATAATAAAGACATTTTTTCATTTCCTAATGCACGTGTCAATGATGTTATATGTGTGTTAATGAGGTTAATCGATTCAATTTGTTTAACTTGAATAGATCGTATTGCCTTTATGTTGTTTTCTATCTTTTTTTGCCATGGGAGGTATCAATCAAGCGAGTTAAGGTAGATTGAGAGCGACGAAAGTGACAAAGGGAGGAGAGGGAAGCGAACATATTACATGTAGGTTTCTCTCCCTTTATCTATTCACTTTAAGGAAAAGGTCATATATCTTTCTTTCTATTGTTCTAAGTGCACCACCACACTTAGGGAAAACATACTTATCCATAGGTTTGTATTTCTGTGAAACAAATTGGCGACCATATTGGGGATCAACAGATCATCCCTAGTGGTTTTGTCCTTGTCCAACATCATCTAGTAGACTTTAAATACATATTTTTAGTCATTTGAATGTGTCTTAGCAAAAGTAGTGTGATTTCTTGCTTTTTCAGAGGGTCCTCTGACACCAATGCACTATTGGTCTTGACACAATGATTTGCATGGTATTGTTGGCTTAGCGACAGTGCTCTACAATGCACTGTCTCCCACTCAGGGGTGCATTTCTCCTGTGACAAAAAAAAAGATATTTATTTTGTCTTTTTCCAATTCATGACAGTGTTTTCTTGCTGAAGTTTTGAATGATTGATTTCCTCTAGAGACCAATTTTCCTTTAATCTTATTGCCTCACTTTGGATCTATTTGATCAATTTTTCGTTGTTTTTTATTTATCTTTGTTGAATAGTTCCAAAGTTAAATTTTACATTTAATCAATTCATTATTTTCGAAAGGAGGAATTGTCGTTTCAGTCTTCATTTCTTTGAAATTTGTGAGTGATTGTTTGTGCATTAGTTTCTTTTTCATTTATCTAAATTTAAAGGAAATTGGAAAGAAAAACATGAATTTTCATTTAGAGATTGTGAGTGCTACTTGAGGAATAGTTTAGGGAAAAATTTCATTTAGATGTGCTCATTGATGATTGAAAATTATCTGATTTCTCTATCCCTAGTAGCTAGTTTTTCATTGTCGAAAATAAATTCGAAACGAATAGTTATCATTCTAATTTCATTGTAGGAATGTTCAATACATCTCACGTTGAACCTGAAAGTCAAACTGATAATGAAGATCAACATAAAATTTATCTGAATTTATCTAAGGAAGAATTGTAACATTAACGATAACATTTAAAGGTCTAGGCTAGAAGACGTGTTCCGACGTTGTTAAACATAACAACTGTCATTAATTGTTTGTGGTACATTCCGAGTGTGATACCTCATTCCATGTACGTAAGTATATCAGAGCTCGTCCACGTAATTTCGAGTATATTGGGCGGTGTTCTAGTACGAAAAGTATAAGGGGATGCTATCAATGTGCAGTTTCGCATTAGACAACGTTAATACAGTTTGGGCCTCCACGTTCCTTCGCATATATTTGGGAGTAAAAATTTAGGTTGCTTACCATCCATAGGTAACTGAGTCGACTGAATTCTACCTTTGATACACCGAACACAACATTCAGGGAGATTTCCTGCATGTATAATAATTCCTTGGTTTACTAAGGCAGTATATTGCAGTTCATAGTTGCTTTGTAAACCTTTTTCCTAGTATCACCTTTTTTTTTTGTATAGAATCAATCAACAATCATGGAATAATATCAAACCCTTCCCCGTCATTCGCATAGGAAAATGAATAAACCTTTGCTACCGCTGGAAGCTACTTCAAGTAGACGAGGCATGCTCGCCCTATCAAGTCTGGTACCTCTATAACTCTTGGTGCTACATCATCTTATATACCAGAGACATATGATCCTTTGAGTACCGAGTCTCGAGTCGTTTTGAATGATCTCGGTTTATCTGCTACTGTCGAGATGAAAATCTCACAGTTACCTAAGGACACTGAAATTCAATCCAGTGAAACGGTAAATCCTGAACCCGAGCCTGTTTAATTGGAAGTCGATCAAGTAGTTGATCCCGAAGTAGAACAACAAGAAGTTGTTCCAGTGCAAGGGTCTGATTCTCAGCCATCCGTAACTGTCAAGTCTTCCTCTTTACCGTAGATTTTACCGCCTAAAATTTATCTCAGGCCTAAGGGTGAAGTGCTTCCACCTGGTTTGATTCGATAGAGGAAGAACTTCAGGAAGAGACAACCCCTTCGACTCCCACTCATTTTGGGTTGGAGCTTCATTTATATCAATCTTTTCCTTGTTTGACCTACTCTTCTTCTGTTGATCCTTTTGACTCTCAAGTTCCTATAGATTTGTTAGAGTATTTGCTACTTTATTTAACCATGGAAGAGACAACATCCCAGACTATACCATCTGTTACGGCTGCGACATAATCTATTTTCGCTTCGTCTTCGATGTTTTCGATGACACCCGAGGAACATCTTTATGGTGGTTCGTCCATCCCACTGGGTTACCACGCTTTAAATGGAACCTACTCTGGTGTATCCTCTAGTCCATGGACTTCCTCATGTCATCATCTAGAATTATATATAGTTCATCTATTATGAGTACTGAACGACCTGGCCCTCAATATCAGGCTGGTCCATCTAATTATCGTCCATCTTATCCAGTATCTGCTGGAGACCCTTCATATGAAAGTAAGTATGTGCCATATCCCTATACTCCATATGCTGGGGGACGACAGATTTTTGGTCCATATGGTAGTACTCCATCATATTTAGGTCCATCATATGCTGAAATGCATGTTTTCCAATGACAACGTACTTTTCCTATTTAGCCAGAAATGGTTGTGTATCAATATCAACCAATTCAACCTGTCGCATATGTGCCTACTGTGTCTGTCATTTCTTCTATGGTTGTTGATTAGTTTGCACAAGTGGGTCCTTCCACCCCTAACCCTCAAGTTTCGTGTCTATAGACTCTGTCTTCCCAGGCTGGTATTCAACAACCATATGTATCGAGAATTTCACAATCACAGGATAGTTTACTTTTGTCACAGGCTTTTGTTGGCCCTGTCTATTCACAATCGAGTCCGAATTATCTTGGCGGGAAACCATTTTATTAGATACCATGGTAGCCACAACAACCATTCCCACAGTATCAGGCTTATCTAGGACCTGGTCAGCAAGCCTACCCCTATCTGGGTTATCAACAACATAATGCATTTGTTGGTATGAAAAGGCCTACTGCTCAGGCAATTCCATCTTATCCTGGTTATGCTCAACCTGACCTTAATAGACAGTTCCCATTTGTTGCAACATTATAATTACTGAATTTAAATCGACTCACCAATGATCCCATTCATTATTTACCTTGGTGGCCGGTGATTCCACATAAATTACCCTCAGACATTCCAAAATTCAATGGAAATTCTGGAGAAGACCCCTCTACAAATGTCATGAATCATCATTTATGGTGTTCATCGAACTCCTTAAATGATGATTATGTTATATTGAGTCTTTTTCAGCAAACACTTACTAGTCTGGCTGCAAAGTTGTACATTGAATTACCACGAGCTTCGTTAGATAACTTTACAGCTTTAGCCACTGCCTTTCTTACCCACTTCCAGTTACCCATCATATATGAATCTGTAACGGAACTTTTGACCAGATTTAAACATACCACTGCTACTCACATATCGGATCATATATATGAGTGGCGTCTTCATCGTTGAATGGTTAAAACATTTGTTCCTGATAAACTTTTAGTTGAGTGGCTCATTAAGTCCTTGTTTCCATATATAACTGAGGATGTGGCCAAAGGTGGTGTTGTCATTGAAGAGCAAGTCATTGCTCATGCCTAGTATCTGGATCTGATTTACACTCAGTCTGGCACACTCTACAAAAATATTCAAATGCGTTGTGACCAAATTTTACTATTCCTCCTGATCCATCTGGTCAGAAATTCATGTCGGTGATGGTGTGATTGGTTCTGCCAGTGCTCTGATAGCAAGTCGACTATCTGGTCCTACACTTGTTGTTTCAAATCTAAACCATATTGCATCTGATCCTGCATCTTCTTCCGAAATCCATGCCATGTCATTTGACAAAGGAAAAAGTGATAAGAAACCTAGAAATAGGAAGAAGGGGAAAGACAAGAAGTAATCAAATTCACCCTCGCTGGAAAAATCATTTGATTGATTATGTTCTTAAAGCATCGGAACCAAGTGTCGGAATTTCCGCCAAATGTAGTAGTGATTGATGAAGGTGCATTTACTTGTATCATGTCAATGAGTTGTGGGAAGTCACTTGGCTTGCCAACTTTGTCACAATCACGTACAACGTTGAAAGATTTTGACGGTTGTACATATAATACTTGTGGAATTATTAATAACCTGCAAGTATAACTAGGCGGAAAATCAGTTACTGTTGAATTTGAGGTCGTTGAGAGACCCCCCAACTACAACATATTACTTGGAAGACCATGGGTTCACGCTTTGGTTGCAGTAGTATCTACCTATTTTCATATGATCATCTTCCCTCATAAAGGAAGTATCACAACCATTGATCAACTCTCATTTTTTGCCTCTGGTTCCAAGGAAACTAGAAGCGTTCCATTAGTTCATGTACCCAGAACATTGGTGTAGGACTCTTTAAGGATCCTTCCCTAATCGACATCTTTTTCGTTACCGCTGCCTACGAAATCGCTAGAAATCACACATATAGAGACCTACAGCATGATATATTCCACTTCATCTGACTTAAGGAAGATACTCAATGATTATGACATAGTTAGGTTGCGTAACATCATGCCACTAAGTCTAATTGAGCTAGCATAGAAATCAATTTTCTTTGCTTATGTGGTGAATCCAAATGCATTGTTGCCAACCATTTGGGTTGATTGTTCTTAGGATTTTGGTACTTCTTCTGATCCATTTTCATGCATATTCTCAACTGATGAAACCATTATGGAATCCATGATGCCAAAAGAAGAACCATGGGAATCATCACATCAATGATCCCATCTTCCATATTATAGTGAAGATAATCTATTTGAATTATATCACCCTAATTTTGTTGAGTTCTTGACAAATTCTATTCTTATCCATGTCGTCAATTCCAAGAAAAACCCATCGAATATTGTTTAAACAATTTCTATTGATATTTCGACCAAACTCGGTATTGTAGAAAACATTCATGTTGGTGCGTCTTGTTCTCCATCTTAACTTGAAACTTACCGTGCTCTTTTTCATGAATTCTGAGATGTATTTTCTTGATCATATGAGGAGATGTGAAGTATAGACTCCATCATTGTTGAACATGAGATTGAAATGTATCCTGATGTTAAGCGGGTGCGACAACACCTTCGTCCTGTTCATCGAATTAAAGTTGTTGTCATTAAAGCAGAGGTTGAAAAAAATTTGCGTGCTAGATTCATTTACCCTATTCAGCTTACTGATTAGGTATCTAACATTTTTCCTATCATGAAAAAATAGGGGACAATTAGACTATGTGTCAACTATCGAAATGTTAATCATGCTTGTCAAAAATAAAACTATCCAAATCCCTTTGTCGACCAAATTATTGATGAATGTGCTGGATGTGAAATATTTTCTTTCATGGATGGATTCTCTAGTTACAATCAAATTAATATTTTCCCAGAGGACCAATGTAAAATGACTTTTATCTGTCCCTGGGGCATATTATCCAATCGTAAACTCCCTTTTGGTTTAAATAACGATGGGGTCACATTCCAGAGGGAAATTAATTATGATTTTCATGACATGAAGCACATAGTTCAACTGTATCTGGATGACTTACCTGCATATTCATGGAAACAGGCTGACCACCCGCTACATCTGAGAGCGATCTTTTGACGATGTCGTCACTATAAAATATACCTCAATATGCTCAAATGTGTGTTTGGTGTTGGTTCTGGTCGTTTTCTTAGATTCTTCGCGTCTAAATACGGAATTCGGTTAGATCGATTGAAGGTCCAAGCTATTCTTCATTTTCCCTCTCCTTCCAATATGCTTCATTTACAAAGACTCCAAGGGAAGGCTAAATTTCTAAGGAGGTTCATTCCTAACTACGCGAAAATGGTTAAAGGATTTACTCGACTCTTGAAAAATGGGGTAACATTCTAATGGGATTAGGTTGCGCAAGCTTCCTTTGATGTTCTTAAAGGTTCCCTGATCCGAACATCATTAATATATCCCCCAAATTATCAAAGTGATTATTTCCCGTATCTCACCACTGTAGATAAAACCATCGCTATGGTTTTAGTCCAATAATAACTTGAGATTGAACATATGATATATTATTTGAGTCGTAATCTCAATGATACAAAAGTTAAGTACACATACATTGAGAAGCTCGCTTTGGCAGTCGTTCAAGCTATACAAATATTTCACCACTATATCTTGCTCTGAAAGACCATTTTCATTTCATATTGCAACCCTATGACATGCATTCTATCACGTCGATTGTTGGGGGGGGAATATTCAAAATGTATTGTGATTTTGTAGGAATTTGATTTGGAATTCATAAAATCTAAGTCAAAGAAGTATTTGTTGTTTGTTGAGCTTATTTTTGACCTTCCTTCGAGTAGTACTGATCCTACTATGGATCCATCAATTCTGGACGAATTTTTGTTTCTGATCGAATCATCTGACCCATGGTATGGAGATTTCATCATCTATCTCCAAACCCAAAATTTTCAATCTAATACCTCTCGCTCTCAAAAATGACGTATTTGATACCAAGCCAAATATTATCTGATCATAAGCGATACACTTTGTCGTTGTGGTGTCGATACTATTTTAAGTAGGTGCCTCACGCATGAGGAAGTCGAAAGAGTTCTAAGTGATTTCCATTCTGGTGCATGCGGTGAAAATTTGTCTAGCTATGCTACCGCATGAAAGATTATCTGCATTGGTTACTTCTGACCTAACATGTTCTGTTACATTATTGCGGTTATAATTTGTCATGATTTCTAGATATTTGATTGTAAAACCTGCACCTTACAAGCACCAATGCATCCTATCATCATTGTTGGACAATTTTCAAAACGGTGTATTTTCAAAATGGGGCATTGACTTCATAACATGTAACCTCTGCTCGGCCGGGGGGCATGGGTATATTATTGTCGCTGTTGATTATTTTACCAAGTGGGCCGAGGCAATGCCTATATTCAACTAAACAAGATAGACAACTGCATTGTTATTTTTTAACCATGTGGTTTAACAGTTTGGTGTACCACAATCCATAGTCACAGATCATGGAAAAAATTTTCGCAATCACATGATAGACAAGTTGACTGCCAAGTTAGGACTGTCACATGATAGTTCAACCCCCTGTTATCTACAAGCTAATGAACAAGTTGAAGCTATCAAAATTATTATTAAGTGTATGCTTCAACTCATGATGGGGGTTCATAAACGAAACTGGCAATTGATCATGTACCCAGCTTTGTTGGCATATCGAACCTCGATGAGAAATATGACCGCATTCACTCCCTTTCAGCTAGTTTATGGTCTAGAAGCTATCTTATCGATACGATGTACAATACCAACGTTGAAACTCATGATTGACCTGCTACTTGGCACTTCTAAAGAAGAGGCATGTCTTTTGGATCTCATCCATCTATATGAAATGTGTCGTGAATCCGCGTTGGCTAATGAAGCACATAAGAGACGAATTAAGGTGCAATATGACCGCAATGTCAAGCCTTACACCTTCTTGGAAGGAGACCTGGTATTGCTTTATGATTAGGAAGCTTATAATATAATAACGGGGAAATTTGAACCATTATGGCATGACCCCTACATTGTCAAGTGCATTCTAGCTCAGGGTGCCTACGAGTTGGTAGATTATGATGGGATTCCATTGTCGCAACCTTGAAATGGTTTGTATCTTAAGTATTACAATGCCTAATTTTTCTTAGTAAACACTATATTATATGCTTTGGTTGCATGTGAGTAGCAGTGTTACTTTTATAGTTTTTCATGTGGTTAGTAATCCGCTTTGAATTTTTTGTAGATGTCAGAATCTTCGGAACCATTTTTTGGATATGTCGTTGGTGCTAGTCATGGTACTCAGAATATATCCTCTGCAGCATGGTCCATCCTTGCTCCAAGTTGTGAGTTAGTGAGATTCCAAGGGTTTTGTATTAATTGATTTACCAAAAATATCGCTGAGTATAGATGGTTGATTGAACTAATCTCTGGTGCCATTTCACTTGGCATTCACCACATCATCATCAGGCTGGACTCACAACTTGTCGTACTACAACTTACTAGTGTATATACTACCCGAAATCCAACAATTCATCGCATGTTCCTTAGAGTTCATATTTTGGAAAGATATTTTGATTACATTCAATTTCAACATATTTCCAGAAAATTTAACACTCTAGTTGATTCACTGGTGAATTATGTGTTAAATACAAATTTTCAACATATGTAAAGATAAATTTTCAATTCACATCATAAAATTGAATATGATTGCACATAATCATAGAAAAAATCTGAAATTAAAGTAGATTTATATCGAGTTTTTTACAAAATTGTGTCTAAGACACGTTGGTCAGCTGACCTAAAAATGTATACAGAAATAGCATAATCTAAGTAAACCTAGTGATGCTCATGATAGCAGACCAATTCTTGGGCTATCATGCGCAACAACCTCATTCAACAGTTGGGCACACCAATGGTACAGTGTTGTAGCCTCATATGTAACTCCTCGATCCAGACATCCAATATCCCAAGAATCAATCCCTCCACATGCATCTACAACTAAGCAAGAGCCTCAGTTAAATCAAAATACTGTAGGATTTCTCTTCTGACAGTCCTCTCTTTTGGTTCTCATGCCTGATTTTCACGAACCATTGGTCGAACGATACCCACATCTGCATACATAAAACATTTTTAGTTTATTCTTGGAAACATCAAAAAACAAAAAGTACGTAAAAAAACCCAAATAGTAAAAAATTTGGTCAACATTTCACCTATAGCACCCCATTGAGCGCCGACTGGTAAAATAAAATCTGGATCTCGGTGGAAATCCATCCCTGCATATGGATGCTCCTCTAAGAAGATATTCTGTCTTCAGAGGCAACTAAAGAATGCAGTGGAAAATGAGATCGATGACTGACCAGAATGTCTAGCCATTAGCTCGACCCACCACTACATCTGTGGATCTCTAGGACTAGCTAATCCCAGTGTCACATGCTGTGGCTACATCAATGGAACTCGCTCCCAAAAAAAGTGAACAAAATTGACCCATAACATAAATTTTTGGTCTTACCACTTTTTATCTTGGTCAGATGTTCTTTCATCTGAAGGAGTACTACTTCAGCCCAGTTTAACAAAGTTGGCTCAAGACACTCAAGTGCATACTGGATGTATGATCTATTCACAACATGTAGTGTCACACTGCCAACTAGCTTTGCGATAGTGAATAGGAGAGTGCACAAAGGTATATCACGAAAATATTTGATATTTATCTTTCCATCTTTGATAGGCTTAGTTCCTGGTCGAAAAAACTATCGAATGTAGTCCTTCACTATTTCACTGCCACATGGAGAGCCCGCAAGTGAAATGGGGGCACCACGTCTCAACAAACCTGTGAGAAAGTAAATGTCATCAACCAATATTGGGAGCACTTTGTCCCCAATTTGAAATTCTTGTATTGTCAGGTCCCATTAATAGATCAAGAACTGCAATAGTTTCATGTGTTTACTCATTCTTAACAATCAGAAGTACTCGAGAAACCCACAATATCTGAGAGTTCTCATAGTGCCAGGATCATTTAGGGAAACCATATCCTATTCTTCATGTTCTCTTTCTCACCATGTAATCAAAATTCTGATCTGAAAAAAGTCTGAAATCACACCATAGGCTAAGTTAGGATCCATTTCATGCAGAAAACTGGGAAGCTTTTGGGCAAAAACAAAGATAAAACTTTCTAAATTTCACCCAACACACCCTTGAGTGATAGGTAGAGCATTGCAGAGGAACTGGGCCTATTTCCAAACTCTCTACAATACACTTTTCCACATTCAAGGGTGTTTTTGTGACTCCTAGAGATAGTCTTGAGTTGTAGGAGACCAATGCCTAGGAAATCTTAAACCAAGAGGTCATATAGGTTTTTTCCATGTTCTTTGAGGGGGACCTCCTAGATATCAACTTCGTGACATTATTAGATAAATGGTTCTAGATAAAAATGGGAGCGAAGTAATATCTGCTAAATATTATTGTGAGAATAAGGGATAACCCAGAATGGGCCTGTGGTTGCAATGAAGCTCAATTCGCTATAATAGGGTCGGATGTGGAACTAATGAATATATTTTTAAAGATAATACGGATGGAAGCCAAGAAGAACAAGGATGGTAATTCAGAGTGGGGCAGGCCTCTAAGGGTATAAGAATATGCCCTCCAGAGATTTCAAGAGGAAAATTATCAGAATGAGAATTATGAAATGGAAATCATGCTCGGAGCCTAATTAAGGTAGCTGATACACCATTATATGAGTATCATACAAGATAAATTCATTGATTATCCATTAGCAACCCGCATTCCGAACACATGATAAATTGAAAGAAATTGTTGCGAAACTGAATAGTAAATTAAATCAACACACAGAAGAAGAAAACATATTGTTCAAAATCCCAGTAGGAATCCATGTTACAACAGGTCGTCATTATATTATCTTCTCAAAAAAAATCTTCCAGATATGCATTTAGAGCTAGTCCCGATCATTACAAAATGTGTTACAAAAACTATGAACTCAGAACTTCGAGAGAAATTAGAACCTTCTGTTCATCTCCGAGTTGGATTTTTATAGTTTTTTACTTTGGGCACCTTGGCCAGATATTTTCTCAAACAAAATATTCTTTCCTAATTTTACAATTTCATATCAAAACCAAAAATGATGAGATATAACTGCATTGTATCAGAGGTAGTATCATTTGGACACTGAATACAAAAAAAAAATAACAGAAACATAACATGCGGATGATACTTTGGGTGAAATCGATATTTCACCCAATTTTACATCACATTGAAATTGAAACAAAAATAAAAACAAAGGCAATGTGGGCCTGATCATGATGTCTAACAGTTACGATGAGGAGTGGCAGAGCCCCCTGAGTTGCTTGATCTGAATGAAGAAGTGGAGGAACTAGGTTGGTGAGGTGGCTGAGGTGGCAGTTGCTGCGAAGTGAAGGTAGATGTAGGATTTGCAATCCATAACACGTTTTCCAGGTGACCACTGTGGGTAGAGATGTTATGTTGAAGAATTCGAACACAGATTGGAGCTAAGCTCAGAATAATCTAGGTGGGCTGTGAAGAATCTCTTGATTTGAGAATGGAGGAAGAATTTCTTGCATAGTGCTGCTACTTAGGTATCCGCCTTCAAGGGGGAGGTCTTATCTAATGCTATATCTTCCCAGCACTTGATCTCGGACATTTTCTAGTCATAAGTGGTTAGGGGAAGCAAAGCCTGTGTCTATTGATCCTAGCATGGTTTAAGACCATCCTCTACTAACTTACGCCACTCTTGATCGAATCTCTCCACTCCCATTGTCATGAGTGCTAAATATCCCAATGCCTTCACACGCGCATCCTCTTTTTGTATCATCTTATAAACCTCCATAATGGTCCTGAAATGGTCAACCACTCCATGAGTGCTTAGTTCTTTAGATTGGAGTTTGTTGATATACTTGGCATATCTCCTGGCTTCTGGTGCCTTCCCATATCCCTCCCTACGGTCGGCCTCCAGTTGTACCTTATACTCTCGGATGGCGTTCTTCTTGTCGTTGGCCAACATGATGAGCTCCCAATGCTCTTTTACCTCTGTTATCATCTTTGCCTAAACCATTTTCCTAGCTTATACTAATGAAATATTTCCTTTAATTTGTGCTTTCAAGTCTTTGATAGAATTCTCGTGTCCCTGGGCCTCCTTTTGAAGGGTCTCAACCTCCTTTTATAGGGATGATAACGCCTTTTGGTTCTCTCAGTATGACTCTTTGGCCTCATCCAAGAGCCGTCGGGTGGTGTGTGTTTCATCTTCTGACATCCTCAAGTCTACTAGAGCATTGGTTAACTATTCTGGAGAATTTTGCAAGTTCTCCAGTATAGGAACTACACACGCATGATTACCCTGCTCAAGTTGTAGCTCTTACAGCTTCTCCCTTAATCCCGAAATCTCCTCATCCCTCTGTGTGAGAGAATCAATGAAGACTTATTTTTCCTTCTCCACCCTGGCAAGTTCCCCAGTTTGAATATATTTAGAACCAGGGATATTCAATTTTCATCTCAATTCTTGAACCTCCAACCCTTTTTTGTTAAGAAGAGTCTGCAACACTTAATTGTCATCAACTCCCTTCCCTCTTATCAACTTTTTGCCGTCCTATAGCTGAGCAACAGTAGCTTTAGCACTTTTTCTTTCCCTTTGCTAGCTGACATTCATCTGAGCCAATCTCCTTTCAGCGCTCTCTAGGGTGACGATATGTTTTACTACTTCAGTTCGTAGCATGTCCCTAATGCACTAGTGGAAATTTAACTTATCAGGCAATAGGATGGAATCCAAATTCATAATTATTTCCAGGGCTTTGTATTGTGATCCCGGGGGTAAGCGATGAGAGGATGAATGTTGGACATCCAATATAAGCCGATCTTTATCCATATATAAATCTGAGGTGATATTGGTATGATTCTTGTCTATGAACTGAGACAGTTTAGCTCTCAGTTTCTCACTTGCATATTTGTTCCTCGCCTTGATCCATTCCCTTGCATCATCTCTGCCCACTGTGATAGCCTGTGAAAGCTCTAAAGGTGCCGAAGAAGATGCAGAATCATAGGAGAGTTGGAATCTTGTTCTGTCTTTACCTTGACTCCTGAACAGTGAGACCTCATCGTCCTAAATTTTAGTGTCTAGGTCCTCAAGGCCTTCAGTCCTTTGCCTCTTACCAGGGTGCCCTTCCTCTTCCTCCTGCGTGAACCCTTGGTTAACCTAGGGATTTTCCTATTCCAGCACTTTTGTCTCACTGAATACACTGTCTACTTTTCCTTCAACAGCTACGGATTTGACCTCCATATCTGTATCCAAGGCCACGAATCATAGTTAGCTTTCCATTCAATAAGAGGCCTAGGTTCATGCTCATATGTTGTGGATTTAATATTCTTCTTCGTGTGAGTGATAAACCCCTTAGGATCATAGTGAAAAGTATCTCCCCATGGGAAATTCATCTCATTCAATAGCCTTTCCACAGAGGAGAGGGCATGCCTTGAATTGATGGTGAAAGGACCTAATGTATTTATGAGCCTAAAGATATATCCCTTTTTTGTGAGCACGAAGTGGGCTTGGTCGACACTTAGGACTTGACAGATGAACTGGAGGGAGAAAATTGTCATGGAAATGAACAATGGAAAGTGATAAGGAGGCACTTCAGCACCATAGTCCTTGATCTTGGCGTGATCTTCAAAAATGTACCAATCACCAATACAATTCGTTTCACTGAACTGGAGCCATCCTTTTGCTCAGGAAAAATTCTTGGCAGGGAGATGTCATGTATGATAGCATAGGCTCTGGAAATGATATCTGTGACAAATTTCACACACCCCTTCCCCTTTGAATGTTGTATAACTACCAGAGTCCATTCGAAAATAGATTTGGGTTCAGTGTTTCTCTTGGAGAACCTGTTCAGGCCTAAGCCATCAAACTTGTCCCCATGCTCAAACAGGAATAAGTAGAAAACTAGGGAGCAGTATTTGAAAGAGAAAAATTATGACATATCTTTGAACTACGCTTTGAAATATGAGGTCAGGAAAGTGGGTATATCTAAAAGAATCACAGCCTCTATCATGAGCCATAGATACCCTAAACCCACCTTAGTCACCCTATCAGCATTTTATAACCCTATCATTCCCGAGATGACTGTTAGAATAGGATGTATAGTATAACGGAATAGTGATAACAGAATATAATCTGCATTAGGGAGAGTGGATAGGCATGAGTCAGAGATGAGTTTGAAAAAACCGTTCTTCTTCTCTAAGGGTTGGTTCGAGAAGTGGCAGGAAAGAGTACCTTCGGTGAACTTGACACAGTCTTAGGTGGGAGGATTGCATAGGGATTTTCTGATGAGTTGGGGAGTAATTTAAAAAATATTGTCCCCCCTGAGTGGAGAGGAAGATTTCCTTACACTCGGTGTGGGCATCACCAAGCCAGGCGATAAACTCTGGGAACGGATGGTTTGTCAGGGAAATTTGGTAATAAAGCCCTGAATCAACAACTCTGAACACATCTTCCCCCCATCGCTGGAAATCAAAAATCTCTACCTTGGTGTGGGCCACATTGAAAGGGTAAACTGGGCCGTATATTTGAGAGTGGACTTCTGTGAGTGGTTCGGGGCCAGGATCAGTCTTGACCTCGTGAGCTTGAGGGGTTTCAGGGGTGGAGCGTTTTAATTGTTCCATAATAATTTAGAATTAAAAGTAAAAGGGAAATAATGAAAGGGGCACGACCAAGTACTTGAGGTAGCAGGGAAAGCTACGCGAGGGTGAAAGGCAGTCAATAATTGAGTTTTTTACTCATATGACAGAGTGAAATGTTGGTAAGTGACCAACAAATTCCAAACAATTGAGAGTAAAAATCACCGCGAAAATAGGGTTTTTAGTGGGTAATGTGGTGGGGCAACAAATGTAGGGTGGACGTCATGAGGATGTTGGAAAAGGGACACGTAGCATGTGGTGGTTGGTCGACTATGGCTAGGTAGGTGGCGGCCACGTGCCATATATAGGAGTGGCGGCCTTCATAACCTGACCGAACTTACCTTACCTTGGAGCGTACCTACACTAGCTATATGTGGGTGGGACCCTCTAGTTTTCATCGGGTCGAATGAGGGCCTCCATCTCCTCTTTTCCTCCCCCAAAACTATTTTGATTGGCTAAGAGGAGAGTCGATGTCATCTCCTCCAGCGGGCCAATTTCAGTCACCCCCGCTCTCTTAAAAGCCGTCAGAAATGGCTGTAGGCTGCCAGCTAGTGAATACCTCTGCCACTGCTGTGGAAACGTAGTGGCTTCTGGAGAGATCTGATCATGGTAGCACCCTCTCATTCCTGACCACCAAAAGGCTGCAGTGCTTGCCTTTATCCTTCAACTTTTCCCCTGCCTATTTTTTCGTCAGATATCTATTCACATTGGGATCACAAGCCAACATTGGCTCCATTGGGGATGGCACACTCATCCTCAAGTGTGTCGAGAACTGGCAGACCACCCACTTGTTTACTCATTGGCATACCTAGGACAATTATCAAAATATTTAGATAATTCTGATTAAAATGTAACAGAATGGAAATTCATGCGAAAATAAATATGATATATGTACAGTTTGAAGGATACATGCAATGGGCCCTTTCGGCCAATGTTAGTGCTGAAAATAAGGCTTCTGGAATTTCTTGTTCACAGGAATTTCAATTAGATTCCCTTCCAAATTTTCGAATGTAAAGGTATTATTTCCCTTGAATTCTGCCACCCTAAAGCGCTCGAACTAGAGTGGATCGAACTTTTCATGTTTACCTTTGTCCGACTGCCTGACGTCCCATCGAAACACCAGGTCCCCTACTTGGATCTCCTTATCTTTTTCCCGTTGCTCGAATAGGAATTTCATCTTTTCCTAGTAGTCATCCAACTTGATATTTACCTATGCCCAGGTTTCATCCAGTTCTACCCACTGATTCATTCTCCTAACAAGATCATTTGGTTCCTCCTCATTGTCTTGCAAAAATCTGGCTACTTGTAGAGAAAGTTGAATGGGGAAATCCACCGCCATGCCATACAACAACTCATAGGGTGACCTTCCGATGGACCGTTTATTGGTGATGTGATTTTCCCAAAGTGAAAATTTGAGCTAGGAGTCCCAGTTCTTTTTATTCTCATTTATGGTATTTTTTAGAATTCTTATCAAAGTCTTGTTGGATGATTCCGCCAACCTGTTCTCCTGTGGATAGTAAGCCATGGAGTATCCTAGAGTAATATTGTATTGCTAACAAAAGTTTACAAACTTCACTGACTTGAAGACTAGTGCATTATCAGTGATGATTTAGCTGGGCACCCTAACCTAGCTATTATGTTTTCCTCCATAAATTTGATCACCACACCATCTGTAGTGTTTCTTGCAGGCACAGACTCAACCGACTTGGTGAAGTAATCGATGGTGGTGAGAATCCATCGGTGTTGGTTACTAGAGGCTGGATAGATTTCTCCAATGAAATCGATTCCCTATTGTCTGAATGGCTCCTTGACATGTATGCGGATCAATGGGAATGGAAATTTTTTTTGTTTCTCTGTGAAATTCTGACATTTCTCACATGCTCAGACGTGAGCGTGTACATAATAAAAAAACTGAGGCCAGGAAAAACCTGCTCTTGGGATCTTGTGAGCAGTAGAGCACCCGCTATAATTCCCGTTGCATACACCTTCATGAAACTTGGTCATTACCTTGTCCACCTCCTGCTCTGTTAAACATAATAAAAAAATCTCAGCCTGGTCCCTCCAATACAATCGCCCATTTTCCACAACGTACTTTTGTGATCGTAATCTCAAGGTGCGATACATGGGCTTGTCATAACTAGGAGGACGCCTCAAGGTCAGAAGGTATTCCACCACGTCCTTATACCATGCAGACAGAAGGTACTTTACATGTGTTATTTGCGCTAAGGTTTCTATCCCAGGTTGTACTTTTGCACCTTCCAGTACCTCCCCACCTTCCATAGATATAGTTATCCCCAAGTCCTAGAAATTGGATTCTGATAGGATTTTTGCTAGTCCCTATCCTTTAATCAAGTTAGTGGGCTTGATCTACGGTTCATACTCCTAGATCTTGGAAATATACTTGCACATCTTCCCTTCATTGTCTCCTTATATTAGAATTTATTTCACTACTGTCGTGGGAACATAGGCAGATATGGGTGATTGTAACACATTTATACGGAATGCCATTAGAGATTTCACCAGAGCATATGCGTTTTTTTCCAGGATATTGTACTTTAACTCGGCATCTCGCAGGACCTGGCTGAAAAATGAAATAGGTTGTTCATGCCGATCTTCATTCTTCTGTCGTAGTACTGTCACTACTGTGTGAGGGGAGGCAAAAGAAAAAATCATGAAAGGCTTGCTATAATCGGGAGCTTCCAACACTGGAGCTTTGGCAAAAGCCTGTTTGATTCCGTCAAAAGAGGCCCTTGATTGGGGAGCCCATTTCACTTCGTTATTTTTCTTGAGAATTTTAGTAATGTGGCAGAAAATCTTAGTATAATTGGGAATGAACCTTCTTAGGAAGTTTATTCTCCCTAGGAATACCTGTATTTCTTTTTTATTCAGCGGGAGGGAAATTCCATTTATCACTTCTACCATTTTCAAGTAAATCTTCACTCCTTCCTTAGTTACTATGTGTCCCATCATATTTCCTTCTTCCAGGGCGAACATGGATTTTTGTTGGTTAAAAAAAAAACCGTACTTGCAGCAATTCTCGAAGATCTAGCAAAGATGTTCAATGTGCTTAGCCTCACTGTTCGAGAAAGCAGTGATGTCATCCAAATAAATCACTACCAACTTATCTTTCTCTCCTACGAAGGTAATACCCATTTCATGTTGGAAAGTGGCACCAACGTTGATTAGACTGAAGGGCATTCATGCATACATGAAGGTTCCCCACGGTGTGGTAAATGTTGTCTTCTTTTGATCTTCAGGGAGTATTTCCACCTGGTTATATCCTGAGAAGTTGTCCATCATAGACATTTCGAAGGATCCCACCACCTTTTGCAAAATATGGTCCATCTTCGGGAGAGGATAATTGTCTATGAGCAAGGCCCTGTTGAGATTTCAGAAGTCCATGCATAATATAATTTCTCCATTTTTCTTCCTCACTAGGACCAGGTTGGCCACCCACTCAGAATATCTCAGAGGAACAATGATTTCTCATAGTAGCTTCATTATCTTTTTTTCAATTTCTGGGAGGAGTAGAGGATTGATTTTCCTCATCTTTTGCTTATGAGGCTTGGGATCCCCCTTGAGTGGTATTTTGTGTTGTATGACATCAATGTCAAAAGCCTTAAAATATTGGTATCACCAGGTGAAGACATATTTGTATGCTTGAAACAACCAGATATATTGAACCTGGTATTCTTCAGGGATTCCCCTTGATAGCTTTACCACATTTGGATCTTCCTCCGTCCGGATATTTATACCATTGACAGGCTCATCCTTAGTCATTTTACTAGGTTTGATTGGGATGTCATTTTTATAAAATAGCCTCTGCAAAGGCACGAGGCCTCTGGGAATGACATTTCCCTTTAGTTGCAAAACATGGTGTCTGGCCAATGTCTCCTCCCATTTGGTTTGTATTTATTCATTGGGCCCTTCGTCGACTGAATCAATCACAAAATTGGAGAATTTGCCAATTATTTACATAAAGCGCTTAACTTGTTCTTCATCGTCAAATACTTTCCAGTGATTTACATTATCTGCAATGGAGGGGCAATATTGTACCTCGATCTCATATATGAGTGGGGGATTTTGAGGTGGGCGGAAATTTTTGGCTACAACAGTTAACGAGTCGGTCATCCGGTTCCTGTACATCAGCATGAACTATATATTAAAAGCCAAGAAATTGTTTTCCACCAGCTCCCACAGCTCATTTCTATAGGCTTTGAGATGTGGGTGTTTAGTTTGGCACTGATTTATCACTTGCCTTACCACTAGTTCTAAATCTTTGAAGACCGTCAGATTCTATATATTCATATTTTGTGCTGGCTATAGTCCTAGTAGTAGGGCTTCATATTTAGCCACATTGTTCGTGGTTTGAAACTCCAGTTTGAAGGAGAGAGTAACTAAACATCATTTGGGTGAGATCAAGAGCACCCTAGCTCCATTCCCTTCTCGAATTGGCCCCATCAAAATGCAGAGTTCAGATATTTTCCTCGCCTTTATTCATGGGCTCTTTCTATTTTAGAGGGAAGACTTTAGCTTTTTGTAGGAAATTTTCATCCTCTTCGAACATGAGACAAGAAAATTCACCCTCCTTACCATATACCGGGGATTTCGTTAGCCCATCAGCTTTAGTGACCATCTTCACGAACTTGTATTCAGGATATATCCTCCTTTCCTCACCACCAAACATAGGAATAGTCACATAGGTGAGGTCCAACTTAATTGACCTGCCAATCTTTGAACCCCAAGATCTAGAAAAAAAAAATTTGAATCAGGCTGAGATATCAGCTACTACGATATCCATCACCACGCTCTTAGCTGGGATCTGGGCTAGATTTACTACCAGGTATTTTATCGTGCCCACACACTTTACCCTCTTGGAATCAAAAGAATACAGATCTTTATAGGGTCTGGTAATCTGCAACCCCAACTGCTCCATGATAGACAACGGAAATAGATTATGTGAAGCCTTAGAATCTAGCATGCAGTTGTGTAATAACAGGTCATGAATAACTAGAGACACATAGAATAGGGGAGTGGCTGAGTCTAACTCTTCTATATGAGGTCTAAAGACTACCATGGGTCTCTCCTCTTAGAGATTGAGGCTATCTGGGAGGGGGCCTACGCCATGGGGGAGCACGAATTGAGATACTTGAGCTTTATATGAAGGCTTATTTAGGAGTTCAATTAGGGGAACTAAGATCCTCACCTTTTCTAACTCTTTCTGGAGGTTAAATGTTGTGGAGTTATTTTCTCTAATGACTTCTTTAGCCTAATCTCTAGGATTATCAGGTAATTGTGAGGCTACAACAGAGGCCTTGCTGTTTTTAGGAGGATTAGTAATAGGCTTTGTGGAGGAAGACGCAGCGGCCTTATGATGTACATACTCTTCCAAAGGATTTTTCCCCTTCATGGCGGAACCATACGAGGTTTTTTCTCTTGGTGTTGACCCTTCATATTTTTCTTGCACTTTGGTCCTCTTTCTAGAGAACATGAGGTCATACTTCTTATGGAGCTGATCTTGAATGAAGTCCACAAATTGCTTGCAGTAATTATGAATATCCTGATCCTCTCAGGAACTTATTTCTCTTCTAGCTCTTCTTGGAGGGTAAGCTCCCCTTCTTCATCTTTTGAATAAGCAAGGAATTGACATTCTTAATGGTAGAGGGATTTCTTAGTTTGTATTTCTACTTATCCTTCTAACTATAGAGGAGGTTGGATGTGATCTTACTGCTCCTTCTTTTCCCGCTGTAGAAATTGTAAAGGTGGCTTCCGATAATGGGGATTAAAACCTCGATTAGGGACCATCTGGTTGGGACGAGGAAAAGAATTATTAGCCTCAAATTCAAGCTTCGCCATATTATTAGATAGGTTCTTGATCAGCTTATTCATATATTCAATCTTATACTCTGATGTTTCTCTTTCTTGATTAGAGGTAGAAGCCTCCTCCTTACTCCTCCTCCTAGCCTCATGCTCTGTCCTTCCTTGGAGATTTCATGTAGAAGGAAAGTTTTCTTCTACCTCTAGTGCATCAATCTGGATCTGATCTAGGGATGCATAATTTCTCTCTCTTAAGATGAATCCAAACATGGGCTCAAAGGCTCCTACAAAAACCACTTTGGTCTCTGCTTGAGGAGGCTTTATTTCAACAGGTAGATTATTGTAAATCTTATTAAACCTTTTTATAAATTCGGTTACATATTCATTGTGTTTCTTCTTTAGGGCATTTAAGTCTGTGAGGATGTAACCGTGATCCCTCTTTTCTCCCAATTTTTGGGTGAAAAAATTCTCCATTTCCTCCCAAGTGGTGACTACATTATCAACAAGTTATTTAAACCACTTACGAGCTTCTCCATCCAAGGACTAGACGAAAAGCCTCAACACCACATCCAAGTGTTCCACATTGAAATTTTTAGCAAAAGTGCAAATGTCCTCAACATGGTTCTGAGCAGAAGTATTGTCTTCCCTGGTGAACCAAGGCAAGAGCTTTAAATATTCTTGAGGCATACCATGCAAAAATTGAGGCAAGGCCAATTGGGTATATTTGTTAAGGAGGAAGCCAGGTACAACCATGAGGGCTGGTGGTTGTGAATTCTGAGGATGATTTGGGTGAAGTACAATAGGTATATGTTGAGAGGGGATTTGGATATTTACGTGAGATGTGTTTTGGAGTATGATAAATTCTTTGACTTCCTCGGTCTCTAGATTGGGACACAAGGGAGGCAAAGAGATATCCACAAATTCGACTTCATCTTTTATATCATAACTAGATAAAGCAGAGATCTCTGGGGATATTCAAGTACTACGGTTGTGGATCCAAGGCCATAGAATTTGGATTTCTGTGATGAGGACGATGAATCTTCTAATGAGAATTAGGGTAAGTCAGCTGGGATGGGTTGGTTTTATTTCTAGATTCTCTTGAATATAATATTTTCAGGATCATATATAGAAGGAGTCCTCAACTGAGAGGTATTTGACCTAATATGAGGCTTGGTGTAAGCCAGGATTGCAACTGATTTACATTTAGATAATAGTGGAGTCGCCAAGGTGAGGGTTGTGCAACTCTAAACCCTTCATGCTCACCTGATTGAAGGATGAAGATAATGTCATATCCCAAGGAAAATATTTTCAAATAAGTCCCTGACAACGATGCCAAAAAGATGTTGTCGCTCCTAGAGACAATGTTGTGTTACAGGAGACCAGTGCCTAGGACATCTTAAAGCAGGAGGTCATATATGTTTTTTCCATGTTATTTGAGGGGGGCCTCCTAGATATCAACTTGGTGACATTATTAGATAAATGGTTCTAGATAACAATGGGAGAAGATTAATATATTTTAACTCTAGTTGTGAGAATAAGGGATAAGTTAGAATGGGCCTATGGCTGCAATGAAGCTCAATTCGCTGCAAGAGGGCCGGATGTGGAACCAATGAACATATTTTTAAAGAAAATATAGATGGATGCCAAGAAGAACAAGGATGGTAAGTTAGAGTGGGACAGGCCTATAATGGTATAAGAATCTGCCCTCCAGAGACTTAAAGAGGAAAATGATCAGAATGAGAATTATGAAACATAAATAATGCTCTGAGCCTAATTAAGGTAGTCGATAGAGGTCATTATATGGGTATCATACAAGCTAAATTATTTAATTATCCATTAGCAACCTGCATTCTAAACACATGATAACTTGAAAGAAAGTATGGCGAAATAGAATAGTAAATTAAACCAACACACACAAGAAGCATACATACTGTTCACAAGCCTAATAGGAATCCATTTTACAACAAGTCATCATTATATTATCTCCTCAAAACAAATCTTCTAGATATGAATTTAGAGCTAATCCCAAGCATTACCAAATGTGTTACACAATCTATGCACTTAAAACTTCAAGAGAAATCAGAACCTTTTATTCATCTTCGAGTTGGCTTTTTATAGTGTTTTACATTGGGCACCTTGACCAGATATTTTCTCAAACAAAATGTTCCTTCCTAATTTTACAGTTTCATATCCAAATAAAAAATGATGACATATCATTGCATCATATCAGAGGTAGTATTCTTTCGACATTGAATATAACAAAAACATAACAAAAACATATCATGCGGATGATACTTTGGGTGAAAACCAGATTTCACGCGATTTTACATCACATTGAAAATGAAAAAAATAAATAAAAACAAAGGTCATGTGGGCCTGATGATGATGTCCTTTAGAGGTTAGAACAAGGAGTGCCAAACCCCCTGAGTGGCATGATCTAACTAAAGAAGTGGAGGAACCAGGCTGGTGAGGCGGATAAGGTGACAGCGGCTGCGAAGTGGAGGGAGATGTAGGATTTTTGTATTCATAACACCTTTGCTAGGTGACCACTGCGAGTAGAGATGTTGTGATGAAGAATTCAAACATAGATTGGAGCTGAGTAAGATCAGAATAATCTAGGCGGGCCATGAAGAATCTCTTAACATGAGTAAGGAGGAAGAACTCCTTGCATAATGCTGCTACAAAGGTATCTGCTTTCAAGTGGGAGGTCTTCTCTAATGATATATATTCCCGACACTTGATATCGAACATTTTCCAGTCATAAGTGATTAGGGGAAGCAACGTCCCTATCTGTTGATCCCAACATGGTGGAAGACCATCCTCTACTAACTTATGCCATTCCTGATTGATTCTCTCCACTCCCTTTGTCACGAGTGCTAAATATCCCAATGGATTTATGCATGCCTCCTCTTTCTGTATTATCTTATTAACCTCCATGATGGTCTTGAAATGGTCGACCACTCCATGAGTTCTCAGTTCTTGAGATGGGAGTTCATTGATATACCTAGCATATCTCCTGGCTACTACTGCATTCTCATCTCCCTCCCTACAGTCGGCCTCCAGCTGTATCTTATACTCTCGGATGGCGTTCTTCTTGTCATTGGCTAACACGATGAGCTCCCAATGCTCTTTTACCTCTGTTATTATCTCTACCCAGACCATTTTACTAGCTTCTACTAATGACATATTTTCAAGTATTTGATAGAATTATCATGTCCCTGGGCCTCCCTGCGAAGGGTCTCAACTTCATTTTGTAGGGATGATAACTCCTTTTGGTTCTCTGAGTATGCCACTTTGGCCTCGTCTAGGAGTCGTGAGGTGGTGAATGTTTCATCTTCTGAAATCCTCAAGTCTGCTAGAGCTTTGGTTAAATATTTTGGAGCACTTTGTGGGTCCTCCTGTATAAGAAATACACACACATGATTACCCCACTCAAGTTGTAGCTCTGACAGCTTCTCCCTTAATCCCGCAATCTCCTCATCCCTCTCTGTGAGGGAATCAATGAAGACAAATTTTTCCTTTTCCACCCTAGAACGTTCCTTGGTTTGAATATGTTCAGAATGAGGGATATTCAATTTTCGTCTCAATTCCTATACCTCCAACTCTATTTTGCTGAGAAGAGTCTGGAACACTAAATTGGCATCAACTCCCTTCCCTCTTATAAACTTTTTGAAGTCCTCTAGTTGAGTAGCAATAGATTTAGCACTTTCTCTTTCCCTTTGCTGGGTGACCTTCATATAAGCCAATCTCCTTTCATCCCTCTCCAGGGTGACGATATGTTTTACTACTTCAGTCTATAGCATGTCCCTGATGCACTGGTGCGAATTTAACTTATCAGGCAAGGGTATGGAAGCCAAATTCATAACTATTTATAGGGCTTTGTACTGTGATCCCAGGGGTAAGGGATGAGAGGATGAATGTTGGAAAAATAGTATAATTTGATCTTTATCCATATCTAAAGCTAAGGTGAGCTTGGTATGATGCTTTTCTACGAACTAAGAC
This sequence comes from Pinus albicaulis, assembly GCA_034641835.2. Lineage (NCBI taxonomy): Eukaryota > Viridiplantae > Streptophyta > Pinopsida > Pinales > Pinaceae > Pinus > Pinus albicaulis. The sequence goes on along the minus strand of CM076584.1, from coordinate 1,699,376,598 downwards.
AGTTCAACTCTCTGTTTCTCCCTTGCAGATTTTTTCCTGGCCTTGATCTATTCCCTTGCATCATCTCTTCCCAACGTGACTGTCTGTGAAAGCTATGAAGGTGCCAAAGAAGATGCAGAATCATAATTGAGCTAGAATCCTGGTCTATCTTTGCCTTGACTCTTGAGTAGTGAGACCTCATCGTTAGGAATTTCAGTGTCTAGGTCCTCAGGGCCTTCAGTCCTCTACCTCAATATGGGGTGCCCTTCCTCTTCCTCCTCCATTAACCCTTGGTTAACCTGGGGATTTTCTTATTCCAACACTTTTGTCTCATTGAGTACATTTTCTCCTTTTCCTTCAGTTGCTAGGGATTCGACCTCCATCTCTGTATCCAAAGGCCATAAATCACAGTTAGCTTTCCATTCAATAAGAGGCACGGGTTCATGCTCATATGTTGTGGATTTAATATTCTTCTTCCTGCGAATGATAAACCCCGTAGGATCGTAGTGCCAAGCATATACCTATAGGAAATTCATCTCCCACAACATCCTTTACATAGAGGATAGGGCATGCCTTGATTTGACGGTGAAAGGGCCTACAATATCTGGAAGCTTGAAGATATATCCCTTTTTCGTGGGTAGGAAGTGGGCTTGGTTGGCACTTAGGACTTGACAAATGAACTCAAGGGTGAATATCCTCATGGACATGAATAATGGTAAGTGATAAGGAGGCACTTCATCACCATAGACCCCAATTGCGGTGTGGTCTTCAAATAAGTACTAATCACCTATACAATCCGTTTCACTGAACTGGAGCTATTCCTTTTGCTCAGGAAAAATTCTAGGTAGGGAGATGTCATGTATGATAGCATAGGCCCTGGACATGAAATCCATGAAAATTTTTGAATACCCCTTCCTCTATGAATTCTACTGAACTGCCAAAGTCCATTCGAAAACATATTTGGGTTCAACGTTTCTCTTTAAGAACCTGTTGAGGCCTAAACCATCGAACTTGTCCACATGCTAAAACAAGAATAAGTAGAAAACAAGGGAGCAGTATTTGAAAGAGAAAAAGGATGAAAAATCTTGGAACTGGCTTTGATAGCTGAGGTCGGGAAATTGAGGATATCGAAAAAGAATCTCAGCCTGCATCATGAGCCATAGAAACCCTAAACCTACCCTAGTCACCCTATCAGCGTTTTCTAACCGCAAAATTCCCGAGATTACTGCTAGAATAGGTTGTATAGTATCACGGAATAGTGATAATGGAATAGACTCTACATGAGGGAGAGTGGATAGGCTTGAGTTAGAGATGAGTTCAAGGAAATTGTTCTCCTTCTCCAATGGTTGGTTCCAGAAGTGGCAGGAGAGAGTGACTTCGGTGAACTCAACACAGTCTTGGGCGGGGGGATAGCATTGGGCTTTCCTAATGAGTTTGGGAGTAATATAAAGAATATTTTCCCCTTGAGTAGAGAGGAATATGTCCTTATCCTTGATGTAGGCATCACCTAGACAGCCGATAAACTCCAAGAACGGATGGGTTTTCAAGGCATCTTCCCCCCGTCACTGGAAACCAAAAAGCTCAGACCTGGTACCAACCACATTGTAAGAGTATACTGAGTAGTAGAGCTGAGAGTGGGCATCGGTGAATGGGTCGGGGTTAGGAGCAGTCCTGACCTCATGAGCTTGAGGGGTTTCGGGGGTGGAGAGTTTCATTTTTTCCATAATAATTTAGAACAAATAGTAAAAGGGAAATAATGAATGGGACATGACCAAATACCTAAGGTAGCAAGGAAAGTGATGTGAGGGTGAAAGGCAGCCAATACTTGAGTTTTTTACCTGTCTGAAAAAGTGAAACGTTGGTAAGTTACCAAGAAATTCGAAACAGTTGAGAGTAAAAATCATTGCTGAAACATGGTTTTTTCTGGGTAATGGGGCAGGCCAAGAAATGTAGGGCTGGCATCATGAGGATGTTGGCAAAGGGACATGTGGCACACAATGATTGGCCGACTGCGGCCGGGTAGGTGGGGGCCACGTGTCATACATAGGGGTACCAGCCTTCGTACCCCGACCGAACTTACCTTACCTTGGAACGTACCTGCACCAGTTCTATGTGGGTGGGCCCCTCTGCTTTTCATCGGGTCGAACGAGGGACTCCGTCTTCTCTTTTCCTCCCCCGGAACCATTTTGATTGGCTGCGAGGAGAGCTGACATCATCTCCTTTGGAGGGAATATTTTGGTCAATGCCACTCTCTTAAAATTTGTCGAAAATGGCTATAGGCCGCCAGCTAGTGAATGGCTCCATCGCTTCCATGGGAATGTAGTGGCTCCGAGAGAGGTGTGATCATGGAAATGCTCTCTCATTCCTGACTGCCAAAAGGTTGCAGTGCTTGCCTTTATCCTTGAACTTTTCCCCTCCCTATATTTTGATTAGATAGCTCTTCATACTGTGTCTTTCATTTTGGAATCACAAACCAACAGGTGCGATGGCTCTAGGGCATTGTATATTTACCCTCGGGGCCCCAAAAACCTTAAAAATGTGCATGAAACTAAAAAAGAGTGCATTCAATAGAAAGAGGACGGTAAGATCTTCTACCTGGTCTAGACGGAATGGGAAATGATCCACATAATCTATCACATTCAGTTGTTGAATTTCAAGGGTAAAACATGCTAAGAGCAATAAAATCCAAATAGTAAATGTGAAATGGTAAAAATGGCTTGGTAATTTCTTAATTTAATAGTCATTTTTATTAATTTATTCATATTTAATGAAACGACTATGGTTTTTACCGATTTTTACTATTTTAAACAAATATTGTTAATCCATTTGATGTTTCTTTGAGAATTTTTCTAGCTGATTATAGTGAGTTAGTCATGCATGATCATGAAATGCGATATTGACAACAAAGCACAATTTTATCTCTTTTTTGAGCTTTGTTAAACATGGAAAAGGAATTCAAATCATACTTTTATCCTCTTTTTTTGAGCTTTGTTAAACATGAAAAAGGAATTCAAAGCATACTTTTATCCTCTTTTTTCAAGCTTTGTTAAACATGACAAAAGAATTGAATGTGCACTTTATCTTTTTTTTGCGCTTTGTTAAATGAGAAAAAGGAACCCCCCTGTAGTTCTCTTTCAGCTCTTTTCAGACTCTCTAAATATGAAAATATTTCCGAGCGCTTGTCCTTTCGAGCTTGTTAAAGGAATTGAAACAACATATACTTAGTATAAGTTTAACCCTTTTCCTAACTGAGATAGATGATAATTATGAAAAAGGAAAGCCCTAGTCAAACATGGCTAGGAGGTTCTCTTAGGTAATATTTTATGCTTTTTTGGATCTGAGGGACTATTATATGAAAAAGAACTTATGGATTTTTCTTTTAGTACCTTTTTCAAACTATCTAAACATGAAAAAGGACTATGTTTTCATTGTCGTTAGATCGTTAAAGCATCAAATAATGATCGATTCACCCGAAGGGTCGAATTATACATCAATCATATGTTATCCTCCTCAAGCTTATTAAACAATAAATAGGTACTGGTCAACAATGACCTGGGAAAATTGGAAAGGGATAAAAAATTTATGGTAGCAAGTCTCTCTTGAACATGACACTTATTCACTTCATCTCCATGATTTTTGGGTTGGATAATCTGCTTTATGGTCTATCATACCTATGGTATATCATACCATCCATCACTTTGGTTTTGGTTCAAATGTTTCCAATTCATTCAAGTGTTGTGGATATGTTCAAGAGAAGTCACTCAATTATTTATCATCCTTTTCAATGCTCATAAACCTTCATTTCATGACCACCATCCCTGACATTGCTTCATCAATCACCTTCTATCTCAAAAATAATTACTCACATTTCATGTAGTTGATGAGGGAAGCATCTATGCCTTCCTCTGACAAGTCACTTCCTGTCGACATCAGATCATCATCCTGGAAGTTGACTTAGAAAAAATCTTTCGGTACCTTACAGCTTACTTACATCAATGACAGATTTCTCGCTTCCAGCATTAGGCTGACATCACAAGCCTTTGACCGAAAGACTTTATATGGTGTTCAACATCAAATCATATATTCACACCATGAAGAATGCATTGCACTACCTTGAGAGCCATTATCATCAACAATGGTTTCTCTCGCATCTGTTAACGACTCACATCATTGGATGGTAATCAGACAATGTCTTCCCATGTTCAACATAAGATCATATATTCTCATGGTTAGACTCATACTTTAAGCGATCAAGTGAATGAGATAGAAGACCCCAGATCTAGTTTCAACCATCCGGGCTACGATTTTAAGAGAAGTACCAAATCATCCGTATGATGGTCATTATTTAGATGGTCATCCTATCATGCATCTATATCTATAAACAATCTATATATGTAGAAGAATTTATGATGTTATGATAGTTTATGTGCTAAGTATGGGATATGCCTCCCTTAGTAATTAGTGTACAAGATGAACATATATCATGATGTAATGTATTGTAATTGATGCAAGTCGATGTGTGCTTCACTCCCTCCTCATCATGTCGCAAAGAAAATCATTCAACATTTCATTTTTGACTTCATGCTTTAGGGGGAAACTATTACAGGTCGATTTCGGCATCATCCCAAAACATAGATCAATATTAATTAGGGTCTATCATACTCTAAATCGGTTGCTACATTCCCTAAACAAGGCATCACATTGATGGTATCCCTTCATGAAATTTTCACTGCTTATATGCCAGCTGAAGTGCCCTGTCAACCCATCAACGCACCCCTAGACAGCTGTAATTTCTTTGCAGAGCATCTACTCCCATGCAAGGCTGCATTGCATAGTATCTAGGCCCACTTTGGAGTGTGCTGGTCGAATAGGAACAAATCGTTCATTGGGTTCTCGAAATCTCTCCGACTTCTAGTGAATTCTAGAAGTTGTTCCAACTCTCACCTCATCTGATAGCCTTGAATTTGGAACCCATGAATTCATTAAACCTCTTATCCCCCTATTCCCATGAACAAGGAAAACGTCTTCATCAATTTTTAGGAAATCCATTAAATGATTCATTTATGTCAAACCATCTCCATCTAATTATAAATAAAGCATTTAACATAATGCACAAGGGAGCAAGAATTTGTGTTAAGTAGAGCTATGCTAGTGAGATATCAACTCTTGAATTTCGTGAGCATGTACTATGATGCTGCTGGATTGTTGATGTTGGATGTGATGAGGATTGGAATCAAACTAGATGAGTGATAGTGAATTGATCTACTAGCTATACTCTTCCTTCTACTTCATAATAAAGATATTTGTTCCTTTCCTAATTCATGATTTAATGATGTTATATGTGTATTAATGAGTTTAATCGATTCAATTTGTTTAATTTGAATAGATCAGATTGCCTTTATGTTGTTTTCTATCTTCTGTTCGCCATGGAAGGTATCAATCAAGAGAGCTAAGTTGGATTGAGAGCGATGAAAGCAATGAAGGGAGGTGAGGGAAAGTGAACAGATTACAAGTAGCTTTCTCTCCCTTTATCTATTCATTTTAAGGAAATGGTCAAATATCTTTCTTTCTATTGTTCTAATTTAACCACCCACTTAGGGAAAGAATACTTATCCGTAGGTTTGTATTTCTGTGAAATGGATATGATTTAAATATCAATAAATGAGGATAAACTTTTGAACACACCATTTTTTTTACCACAAAATATGCCAAATGAACATGAGGAAACACACATTGTTGAAAAACAACAGTCTCAAGCTATTATCAATTCTCTGAAAGTATAGGAAAGAGAAATCTATATTGGTTCTAGAAGATCACATGCACAATGTGAAGCCATGAAAGACCTTGACAGGGGTCCTGTGGAAGATGTTAAGGAGGGTTGCATGATAGAAGCGTTAGCATAAGAGGATCCACTTGGCTATCCATTCTGGATTTACAAGGTTATAAAGGTAATTAAGGAAAATGAAGATATTACAATTGTTTAAGTACACTAGTATGCCACAAGTACCCACCGTTTCAATGGTGTGTACAAGCCAGAGATGGTAGTTGAGAAAAAAAATTGCAGAAAGAGAAAAATAAATGGCACAAATATAAATCATCGTCGCGCATATGTCTTAAAATTGGAGGATGTTGACATACTTGTGTATTAATTAAATTTGACAAAGAGAGGAACTCTTCGCGTGAAGACCATAAATATTTTGAAGAAATTTCTACCAGAACAAATACTGCTGAGATGGGACTCTATTGAATGTACTTGTAGATCTAGAAGAAGTTTGAAATTTGAAATGGTGGGCATGCATGATGACTCAAATGGATCACTAGTTGATGAAAGAGAAGAATATGGATCATTTTCATCTACATCCAGTCATTCATCTGAAGATGTAGGTTCTGATGGTGTGCTAGAACCTATGATTAATTTTGAATAACTCTCTAAGACATTTTTATGTAATTTATTTTTGCATGGCAACTTGAAATAAATATTTTGACTTCCATATGATCTTTCATGAAGTTATCAGGAATTTCTATGTTTGTTGGATTATATGTTTTAATTATGAAGAATTCATCTCTTTATAATATCCACAGTGCGATAATGACTTACAAAAATGATTTATGTTATATTCAACATACCAATGTTGATATTTCGATTAAAAGTAAAAAAAAAATAGAAATCAATGTTGAATTTATCGATTATGCAGTGCTATCAGCATACTATTATGTATTGTTAGCATTTGGTAAAAGATACTTTTAAAAATTTTATGCCCCATTGAAAGGGGACACTTTGTTTTGAAGATTGATTTTTAGGTTTTAGTTGAAATTAGATTTAAAGTTGTCTTAGGCTAAGATTTGAAAGGAGATATATTTTTATCCTTCAAAATAAAAAATTACTCTTTGAATATGTTGTAGCTGCTACAACAACCTCCAAAATTTTACCGTCTAAAATTTTTGAGCCCCTCAACATCAAAAAGTGGAGTCAAACCAGAAGTTTAATCTTTTCAAAAGCCTTAAGTCGCTAGGTCACAGAATAGGTCAAGTCGCCCAAGGTGTGACTTTGTGACTCTGTGACCCATCAGGTCGCTAAGTCGTAAGGTCACGTACCGCGCACAAAACTAAATAATCGTGACCCCGCGACCCTGCGACCCTGCGACCCCTAGGTCGCAAGGTCGCAGGGTCGTAAGGTTGCACATATTATGAACACGATTCCTTTGCAAATTTTCGACCTCATTTATTGTCCACACGTGTGACCCCTTTATATATAGAAGGGTTGCATAGGTCGCATTTCACCTGCGCGACAAAGAACAAAAAACGCTTCTGACAAGCCAGCTGGAGTGGGATTTTCCCGGTTAAGTGCCTGATCCTCTTGTTGTTTATTTTCTAGGATAGTTGTTACTCTTATTTTCTAAACCTAGCCTATTCTAGCCCTGAATGACCTTGAACTAACCCTTTATCAATCCTTCTGCAAGCCTCCCCTCCCCTGGTTTTCTTCGAATCTTGTGTGAAGTTTTCCTACCCCTTCCCCCTTCCTAAGACCTTGCCTAAACTCACTTGTGAAGGCTCCTTCAACCTTGGGCAGTGATTTATTTTTTATACCTTGTGCTCTTTCCTAAATATTGTTCTGGTGTGCATCCGCAAAAACCTAGAGTGACCCTGCAACCTTGCGACCCCACGACCCTATGCCCTCATCGCTAAGTCAAAAAAGCACTAGGTCGCATTTCAGGAATGTAGAGTAATGCGACTCAGCGCCTTTGCGATCTTGCAACCCAGTTGCGAGTCGCAAAATTATCTAGGTCGCATTTTCTCAAATTTTCAAACCAATGCGACACAGCAACTCCGCGACCTAGTGACCTAGTCACAGGTCGAAAGGTTGCAAAGTCGCCCTCTCGCCAAGTTTTAAGCCAATGCGACCTAGCAACCCTACGACCGAGTCATAAGGTCGCTAGGTTGTAGGTTAACCCACCTCCTTGGAAATGACTAAGAAGATGTAGAAACAACCAACTTATTTAAAATTAATGGCATCTATCTTATCGTGGGATTGTTTTATGAACATGCCAGGGGATATTGAAGCCGAGCTAGAGTGTGTGTCCATTTCGTCAGCATCAAGTGACATGGGGCTGCTAGCAGTCTGCAAGAGGAATAAAATCCCTGAGATAGAAATCTCCGAAGAGGAAATACCTGTTGTTCTTCCCCCCATCTATGGTGACATAGCCTACATCTTCGGTAAGGGGGACAGTATGAGCTGGTACCAGATTTATAAAGAGTTTACTCACGCTGAATTTTTGGAGGAACTTCCTGACAGGCAGATATATATTCAAGTGAAATGATCCAAGTTGCACTATGCAATAGCCCACCCCCCGGTGTTCCCATGCGCTGAGCTAATTGAATGGATCCTACGAAGAGTTGACGCCAAGATCTGGGTCATTCGGGACCATGCCGGGAAGTATTTCGCCAACCTAAAAGGGCAAGATGCAGAGTACTACTGTGCGCTTCCCACACGAGAGAAGAAATTTAATGATGAATGGGCTAATACTCATTCAGTTCCCATATCTAAAATGTTGAAAGGATGGTGGGAAGATCCGGAAAAAGTTTGGCTCAAGAAGGATCAAGAATATCTGACGTCATGCCTCAGGAAGGTGTACAAACTCGTTGTTGCAATGCTATGCATGATGTATGGTGGCCTAGATGCCACCTTATTCAACAACACTTAGGTCTCTATAATGTATGCCATCACCGTTTACGGTACCCATTTTGGCTGGGCCAACATAATAATAGTGGCTCTCAAGGCTAACATATCTACAGCTCTGGCACCCGATGAAGGGTATGCCTCGGAATTTTACATGGGGTCGTATATCCTAGATGCAGTGTGTGCTAGGTGTCATTTTTAGGGGTGGTCACATAACTGGAACTCAGAGAATGGCAGTCCAATTCACAAGGAGATAATGGTGTTTTGGGATTCCATATATAAGCAAGACATGGAGTCAATAGCAAGTAGCTTCATCCCCATCCTCTACGTGAAGATGTTCGGACAAGACCCCCCTTGCATGTCCGAGCGAGCCATGGATACAATAACTTAGGTGGCCCACTGGTTTCCAAACACTGATAGAACCTTCCTCCATTTTTTTGGGTCACTCAATGCCCGCCATGCATTGCCTCGCTTCGTTACAGACAAGCTTCTTCTTCAAGAAACTTGTTATCAAATGTCAGAAAGTTTTTACAAAGTCCTTACTAAAGGAAAAAAGAAACCATGGCTGACCTTGCCACTCAACATCGACACCTACACTGTAAAGGACTTAAGAGAAGTAGAAGTAGAAGCCGAACAGATAAAGGGATTCCATCTACCTCCCCTGGCACACCACACATATGATCCTGAAATAATCATTCCTGCACATTGCAAGTGGGCCAAATTCAAATGGAGCTACCAGCATACTGATTGCCCCACCCAAGATAGAATAAAGAAATGGTACAACAAGGATAGAGAGATGGATCCAGCTGAATCAAGCGATTTGGAGGAATAGGAAAACCAGACTCTGGAGGAAAGAGCTAATGCAATGGGAGGAGCCTCTGTAGGAAATACTAAGAGGGGGGGTGAATCAGTATTTCTTTCAATTAGAGCATTATTTAATCTTCAATTATTATCAGTGTTTATACAATGATAGCAGCAAACAAGAGGAACACAAATGCACACAGTTTTTAATGTGGGAACCCACTCCATGACAAAAACCACCTAATGCTTTTCTAATAATTCTTTAATATTCAACTCCAATTGAAAATAAAGCTCCAACTTCCTAGAATCTAGAAAAGAATTCTTCTCCAGCTCCCACTGGATGGACGCTCCAACACCCAAGATTCTTCAGTAGTCAACTGAATGGATGCCCCAACACCCAATGAGCTACAACTCACCCTAGCACCACCCTACCACCCTATAGAAGAATAAAAGAAGAATGGATTCCCGTACCAGGGAAAATGGTCCACTTTACAATGATATAGAATGATGCAGAAGAAGAAGATATGCTAGACCATAACCCCAACTTTGACACAACCACCTAATGATGATCCTAGACCTCCCAACACTGCCTCTTCAACCCTTGGCAGATAGACACTAGTACAATTTGTACAATAAAGTATTTACAATGACTGAAATACCATTAATGCCTTCTGATTGTATGCGGTCTTGTAGCTTGAAGACTTCATATGATGAACTTCTTGCCGCTGTTATGCACCTTTGCTTCTTCTATTTTCATGCTACCCTTTGCTGCACCTTGCTTTCCTTTTCTGCTGTAGAAAGTCTGGTCCTTTGCAATCCTTGACAACACATGATCTAGCTTTTTCTTTCCTTCTAGGAGCTTGATATTGAACCTGGTGTATCTCTGTTATTTCAAATCCTCAATATATGATTTTTAGTCCTGTAGTATTCCTCTGAGTTTCATTTCCGATGCCACATTTCTGACCCAATTTGGATTCTTCAAGAAAGAGTTATACCCAATTTCTCACAATGCCCTAATTATGGACTGTTTCAGCAGAGTGCACTTGTACAGAATTCCATGTGTCACTGTTTCTTTATTTGGCTCTAAAATTGATAGAGAAAAAACTAAAGACTATGCACTATCTTCCAATTTTTACATAATTCCAATCTGATACTCAAAGAGAGCGTTACGATGATTTTACCAATGTCACTTCTTTGAGATGAATTTCAGGAGCCTGAAACAACTGTGATTTCCACAGATCATATCTCCACAAATATTACACACCTTGATCTGAAATTGTTACTGCAACCTCCTCAGGATTTCGGCTTCGTCTCATAAATATTTCAGCTTCTGAACCTTCGTAGAAAAAAATTTAGAATGAGCATTCCACGATGACCTGTTTCAGATGGCCGACTCCCTTGCATAAGGAGGAAATGAAGATCACAATTTATATGAATGCTTAAGTTGAAAGGGGATTCAACAAGTGAACGTGGGAGGGATTTTAGGAGCATAAAAAATACTAATTATGACATTTCAATGACCCATGCCCCAACCACATGGGGTTTTAGCCCACTAACTGGAGTTACAAGCTTCAAACATGAACATATCTCAAATCGTGAAGAATTACATGGCATGCCATATATCAATGGAAACATCTTGAAAAGTAGAAACCATAAAAAGAATTATTGACCCAGAATTTATTAATTTGGTAGGTAAAAATTCCCATGGAATATTGGGTTAGCCCCTGGTGCTACTTGGGTTGACATTAATGACAACCTCTGATCAAAAATCTCCCCCTTTGGCATTGATGGAAACACAAATACTCCCCCTGTGATCATGACACCTCTTCCTACAACATTCTATCTCCCTTTGACATCAATGACAAGGGGTAACTCCCCCTGAAACACAACCATCCTGCAGACCTATACACACTTCCACTCCCGCTGACACACAACCGTCCTGCAGACCTGTACACACTTCCACTCCCCTTGACACACAACCGTCCTGCAGACCTATAATCTAATGAGAACTTGGGATAATCCCAAGATTTTGATGAAGATATTCAAATTCTGGCGAATATTTAATATGTGATTATTTTGGTGCTGCATGGAATCCTGCTACTTGTCCAACTGCTTGCATAACATCTGGTTGGGAGGTTGTTACATATAGAAGACTACTAATCATAGATCTGTACAACCTTTGATCCACATCCTAAGATGAGTCGTCTATGCTCAATTTGAAACCTCTTACCATTGGAGTAAGGATGGGTTTACAATATTCTATTTTAAATTTCTTGAGCATTTCCTTGATGTACTTGGCTTGAGATATAAATATTCCTTTCTCTTGTTGAGATATTCGAAGCCCTAAGAAGTATGTCAGCTCACTAAGTAAATACATCTCGAAATCACTTTGCACCTTTGTAGAAAAATTCTTACTTTGTTGATTATCATTGCTACCAATTATTGTATCATCCTCTTTAGCTATTAGACATGCTTTTGTTTCTTCATCCAGAACATATATGTCGTTTGGAGCTCGACTTGCTGTAGCCACAATTTCACCATACACGCCTTTCATGATTTCACATTTCATGGAGTTGAATATTATTGTGTGTCCTTGATCACACATTTGTCCAACACTGAGAAAATTGTGATTCATGTTTTCAACCAACAGAACATTCTTGGCTAGAACATATTTGCTTCCGAGAGTGACAATACCTGATCCTATAACATTTGAAGATCCATCATTTCCAAAGGACATGTTTCCATCCTTCTTGTCTTTTAGAGATACAAATTTATTTCTATCTCCAAACATATGCGTTGAGCAACCACTATCAACATACCACACATCTTTGTTCTTTTGAGCCTTGAGAGCGAGAGCACAATTATCATTCTTCTTCTTCTTCCATGTTCGTTCATTCAGTGGATTCAAAGATTCTTCTGGAGGATTTTCAAGTTTGCAATCTTTGGCTATGTGTCCAAAGTTTCGACATTTGTAACATTCAATATTATTTCTTAAATGTTCAAATCTATTGATGTTTCGATGAGCTCTGGGAGGTTCATATTTGACAAATCTTTTGGAATTGTATTCGTTCCTAGGGAACGTGCAACATTCTATAGCTTTATGACCAAATTTTCCACATGAATAATAGTATCCATAAAAAATATGTTGGTACCTGGATGGAAATTTTCGTCTAGGAATTGTCTTCCAAGGTTGTTCTTGCAAATCTTGTCCAATGAAGTCTACATGCATGTCAAATCTCATAGGTTCATTGTATTTTGTTGTAGAAGGTCCTGATTCTTCTTCTTTGTAACCGATGCTAGTTTTGTCATTGTAAGATCGTTGATTGTTGATGAGTTCTTCCAATGCCCTTGAGCTGTTGGCATAGTTTTGGATAGTTTTTCCTTTCTTCACTTCCTCATGTAGCGAGACTACTTCGGCTTCTAATTATTCCCTTTCTTGGTTTATTTCTTCCAAATTCTTTTGAAGTGACTCTTCAATGCATATGTGTTCTTCAACTTCAATTTTGAGACCTTGAACTTGTTCTTCAAGAGTTTTGGAACGGATCTTCTCTGCCTTGAGATCTTTTATAAGCTTGATTGCTTCCTCATAGAATTCATATATGGTCCATCCTTCTTCTTCGTTGTTTGATATCTCTTGCTTATTATGCTTGGGTTTATTGTGCTTGGCAATAAAAAATACTCTCTCATTGGCTTCTTCTTCACTATCATTGTCTTCATCGGATGATGAGCTATCTTCTTTAGAGAGAAAGTTCCTTTTGGATCCTTGCTTGTTGAATTTTTTAAAGCCTTTCTTTCTCTTTGAGTTGCCATTACTTTTATTTGGACATTTTGCTGCAAAATTCCAAACCTCATTACAACTGAAACATATCAATGGAATTTTACCTTTCAATTGTCCCTTACCAATTTGAACAGTGTTACCGATGAAATAGGTAACCGCACTGTTACCTAATTTTTTTTGGTACCATAAAAAGCACCCGATTTTGAAAAGTGGTGATGCAGAATCACCTTTTTTTTTGTTGGAGCACATTTTTGACACTCTATTATTTTTATTTATGAAGTATGAATATTTTTTTTTAAATGTCAGTGATTTTCATGCTAATTTTGAAACGTATTGATGCAGCATCTACTTTTTTTTTTAGAGCGGTGATTTTCATGCTAATTTTGAAACGTATTGATGCAGCATCAACCTTTTTTTTTAGAGTGGTAATTTTCATGTTGGTAATAAAACACAAAACATAGATATATATATATATATATATATATATATATATATATATATATATATATATATATATATATATATATATATATATATATATATATATATATATATATATATATATATATATATATATATAAACAATAAAAAAAACCACTAAAAATGTAAAAAGAAAAAAAATTAACTCGTAAAAATAAAAAATTTAAACAAAAATAAAAAAAAATAAAACAAAAATAAAAAAAATAAAAAAATTATATCAAAAAAATGAAAAAATTTGAAAAAAAAACACATACTTTAAAGAAAAAAAAACAAAACTTAACCAAAAAATTTAAAAAAAAAAACATCAAAAACATTTCTTTCTAAGTTATTAAAAAAAACCATATAATTAAAAAAATAATAATTCAAAATAGAAAATTTAAAAATAATTTAAATTACAAAATTAAAATTTAGATAAAAAAAATAAAAGACAAAGAAGGAAAAATTAAATTTAAAAATTTAAATTAAAATAATAATAATAATAAGAAGAAAAAAATAAATTTTAAAATTAACAAAAAAAAACAAATTAAAAAAAAAAGAAAATTTAAAATTGAAAAAGAAAATTAAAATAAAAGAATTAAAATAAAAAAAAACTATCATTAAGAAACAAAAAAAATGAAAAAAACCACGTGCAAATAATTAAAAAACAAATATCCATAAATTTACTGTTTTTTTTAATGAAACAATTTATAAATTTTAAAAATGAAAAACTAAATAAACTAAAAGATTAAAATAATAAATTAAATTAAATTAAAATTTAATAAATAAATTTTAAATTTTAAAAAATAATTAATCTAAAATATTAAATTTAAAAACAAAATTTAAAAAAAATAAAACAATTTAAATTTAAAATAAAAAAATTGAATTAAAAAACAAATAATTTTAAATTTCTTGAATTTAAAAAAAAAATCAAATTAAAAAAAAATATTAAAAATTAAAAAAAAATAAAAAAAATAAAAAAATTTTGATCATGGTGGCGGAGGCCGGCCGTTGGGCGGGAGGCCGATTCCGAGAATCGCCCCACCATGGTGGGAGGCCAATTCCGGGAATCGCCCTCCCGTGGCGAGGGAGGCCGATTCCGGGAATCATCCTGCCACGGCGTGGGAGGCCGATTCTGGGAATCGCCCTCGCGCGGCGGGAGGCCGATTCCGGGAATCACCCTCAGGCCGATTTCGAGAATCGGCCTGCCGCTACGCGGGAGGCCGAGGGCGATTCCGGGAATCGCCCTCCCGCGCGGGAGGCCAATTCCGGGAATCGCCCTCAGCCTCCCGCGTCGTGGCAGGGCGATTCCCGGAATCGGCCTGAGGCCAATTCTGAGAATCACCCTCTCGCCGCAGAGGCCGATTCCGGGAATCGCCCTAAGGCCGATTCCGAGAATCACCCTCTCGCCGCCGGAGGGATTTTCCCGGAATCGGCCTCAGGGCGATTCCTGGAATCGGCCTCAGGCGATTCTCGGAATCGGCCTCAGGGCGATTCCCGAAATCGGCCTTAGGGCAATTCCTGGAATCGGCCTCCCGCTGCAGGACGATGATTCCCGGAATCGGCCTCCCACCACGAGAGGGCGATTCTCGAAATCGGCCTCCTGCCTAGCGGCTGGCCTCTGCCGCCACTTCGGCAGGAGGCCGATTGGTGGCGCCACCACGATAAAAAAATTCTTTTTTTTTTAATTTTTTTAATTTTTAATATTTTTTTTTTAATTTGATTTTTAAATATTTTTTTTTTTTTTAAATTCAAAAAATTTAAATTTTTTTTTGGTTTAATTTAATTTTTTTATTTGAAATTTATTTTATTTTTTAATTTTTTGGTTTTTTTTTATTTTTGTTTAATTATTTTTTCTAAATTTTGTTTAAAATTTTTATTAAATTTTGTATTTTTTTTTTTATTTAATTGATTTATTATTATTATTATTATTATTAAATTTTATGTTTAGTTTTTTCATTTAATTTTTTAAAATTTAGTAAATTTTGTATTTTTTTTAATTGATTTGAATTTAATATTTTTTTTATTTTAATTTTTTTATTATTATTTTTTTAATTACATTAAATTTTTATATTTTTTTTTATTTCAAATAAATTGTGTATATATATATATATATATATATATATATATATATATATATATATATATATATATATATATATATATATATATATATATATATATATAATTAAACTCAATAAATTCAAATTAATTTGTTTTTTATTTCATTTTTTATTTAATATATTTTTTTCAATTTTTCAATTTTAATTGATTTTTAAAGTTTTTTAACGTTTTTATTTTAACAATGTTTTTTTTTTCCTTTATATTTAAAATTTATTTTTTATTTCAAAATTTATTTGTTTATTCCATTTATTTATTAAAAATTAATATTTGTTTTTTTTAATTTAATTTGTTATTTTAATATTAACATTTTTTTTTAAATTTAATAAAATCTAATATATATATTTTTAATTTAAGCTCTCATATATATATATATATATATATATATATATATATATATATATATATATATATATATATTATTTTTTATAATTTAAATTTAATTTATTTTTTAAAATTTATTTGTTTTTTTAATATATATATTTTTTTAAATTTAATATTTTTATTGTATTTTATTTTTCATTTTTCATTTTTTATTAATTTTTCATTTTTTTACTTTTAATTTCAATAATGTTTTTTTTTTTTTTTTAATTTTTACTTTAAAGTTTTAAATTTATTAAAATTTAATATATTTCTTTAAATTTAATTTTTTTTTTTAAATTCAAATATTTTTTTTTCTAATTTAATAAACATTTTCTTTTTATTTTTTAAATTTAATTTCTATATTTTATTTTTTATAATTTCTTTCCTTTTTTAACTTTTTTTTTTAATTTAATATTTTTATTTTGTTTTTATTTTTATTTTTTTATTTCTATATATTTTGAAATTTTAATCTTTAAATTCTTTTTATTTTTTATTTTTTATTTTTTTTCTTAAATTTTAGGTTTTTGTTAATGTTTGAATTAAAATTTTTATTTTGTTTTTACTCCTATATATTTTTAAATTTTAAGCTTTAAAATGTTTTTATTTTTTAAATTTATTTTTTTCTTAAATTTTAGGTTTTTTTTAATGTTTGAATTTTAAAAATTAAAAAATGTTATTTCTATTTTTAAAAATGTCAAAAATATCTCCGGATGCGGATGATAGCTCGGAGTGATGGGACATTAGTCCCCTGGCAGATCCCGAGGGCACCCGCATGCTGTGGCCATATGGCCCTCTACGGCGTCATTACTATGGCCATTACTTCGCCAACCTGCATTGCATTCAATTCACTTGCCGCGTCCGTCTTCCACCTCGTCTTGCTGGTTTTGATAGTTATGGCTTTCGTTCTGGAGAATTCTTCAGGTCTCTGTGTTTTATGTGGCTCTCCTCCTCCTGTCTGCGGAGCTTGTCCACCAGCCTATGCAGAACCGAGTGCATGCACCCAAACCAGGCGGTGTTGCACCATTCTTGGTTGTTTGGAGACTCTCCCAGGTTTCCACTTCACCCAGAGTAACTTCTGTCATTTGGCTTCTCAGTTTGAAAATTCTTGTTTTTCCTCTCAGCTGACTGATTTCCGGAAGTCTTCGCTGCACTCTGTCGGCTTCTTCTGCTCCAAACACTCTTGGCAAAGCCCGGTGACGATGCCTCGTCTTAGGCAGCGGATGCACTATTGGCATGGAACGAGCAGAGGGTGCTCTTCCCGCCCACAGCCTTCCATCAGCTCGCCCTCTGACTCTTCTGTGGAAGACGTCAACTGGAATTTGCATTCTGACTCTAGGCGTCTGAGGGGCCGTCACTTCCATCCTAGGAGCACCCATGCTGCTTCGCCTTCATGGCCTCCTCCCCCTATCTCTCAGTCGGCCTCCCCTGTTTTTAATTTGCCTATCAACCCTGGCCTCCGCTAGTCCTCTCAGAGGGCGTAGTTCGTTTCAATTTCTCCATGGACAAGCCTGTTCTAACTTCTTTCATTACTGTTACTGTTTGTGAAGAATCCCTTAGTTCGACTCCTGCTCCTGTAACCCGCCCCGCTCCCTCTCCGCCTGACCCTCAACCCTCCCAGGCTAAAAATGATTTCCCGGCTCCTGTTGCGCCCGCAAGCATGGGGCATTCCATTCTTGGAATGGAAAATTTGCAGGTGGACTTCTCCAGTAAAGATGGCTCACCAGGGAAGAACAATGCAGATGGCGAAGACGAGTTTGGTTGCAGGATCGTGGAAGATCCGGAGTCCCCCACTTCTAAGCAGTAACTTCGACTTCCCTCAGCATGCTTTGGTACAAACTTTCGACCTCATGGAAGGATTTTTTGGTTTTTTTGTATCTATATTCAGCTGCAAAAGCTGTAGGCTATTCTAGTTTATTGTCTCTTGTTAAACTACAGTGCATTTACTCTTTTACCAGTTTCCCTTCTAAGGGCGGTGGACCTTATTTTAAAAGAACTGGTTTCCCACTCTGGGCAGTTCAGTTGTTAAGGTTAAGCTTGGAAATCAAGCCCAGTTCTCAGGCTCACACAGCTGAAACTAGTGCAATTTTGTACCATTATGTTTTATAAATAGATTTAGTTTTACTGAGAAAAAGAAAATGTCAAAAATATCACACAATTTTTTTTTTTGTTATTCCAGGGTCAACTGGTTTTGTTTTGAGGGTGTTTTTTCAATTCTTTTTTCAAGAAACAATTTTGTTTTTAGCATAATTTTATAAAATGTTGAAATTTGACCTTCAAAAAAAACCAAGCGCGTTCTGGAATACACTTTTTTTGTTTTTGGGTGTTTTTCATGTTTTTTGAGTCTTTTTGGGTTAGATTTCCCGTTTTGAGGTCAGGTTACCTATTTCATCGGTAACAGTGTTTTTGTAGTTTTCTCGTGAAGTAAGCATATTCTTCATTTGAAAGACCTTCTTCATCATCTCCCTTTTCTTCACACTTGCAGGTGCATGTATTTTCAATTGAAGGTTGTTTATCCTTATTGGTTTTCTTAGATGCAACGAACGCATTTTGTAGATGCGAAGTACCCTCTTCTTCATCAAGTCTCATTTCATAGGCTATGAGAACTCCTTGTAATTCTTCCTTGCCGAGTTTGTCCAGATTTGCACTGTATTCTAAGACCGATACCTTTGGGTTGAATCTCCTTAGTAATATTCTAAGAATCTTTCATATAATAGTATTCTCATCAATTGGCTCTCCCAATCCTTCGAGAGTATTGGTTATTTCATCAACATATTGGAAGTATGCAGCAATGTTGCAATCTTCTTTCATTCTGAGTTGCTCAAATTTTTCTCTATAGATTTGAAGATTTTCTTCTTTGACATTTGAGTCACCTGCATATATATCCTCAAGCTTGTCCCATACATTTTTGGTGGTTTTACAACCCAACACCTTATGATAAGTAGATTCAATAAGTCCATTGATAATAATATTCTTTTCTTTTGCATCATTTACCAAATTCTTCTTACCTTGTTCATCCGCGGTTGATGTAAATCCATTTTGAATAATGTCCCATACTTCATAACCTTGCGCCAAGAGATAGACCTCCATTCTTCCTTTCCAAAGTGCATAGTTATTTTCATTGAATAGAGGATCACCATTCTTGGTATGCTGCATGACCTCCTTCTAGCTGTTAAACTACTATTGAAGGAACCAAGCTCTGATACCAATTGTTGGAAACACTGAGGGGGACCAAGATTTTCAATTATAGCATTAGTTAATATTCAATTATTATTAGTGTTTGTACAATGATAGCAGCAAACAAGAGGAACACAAATGCACACAATTTTTAAGGTGGAAACCCACTCCGGGACAAAAACCACTTAATGCTTTTCTAATAATTCTTTAATATTCAACTCCAATTGAAAATAAAGCTCCAACTTCCTAGAATCTAGAAAAGCATTCTTCTCCAACTCCCACTGGATGGACGCTCCAACGCCCAAGATTCGTCAGTAGTCAACTGAACGGATGCCCCAACACCCAATGAGCTACAACTCACCCTAGCACCACCCTACCACCCTATAGAAGAATAAAATAAGAATGGACTCTCATACCAGGCAAACTAGTCCACTTTACAGTGATATAGAACGATGCAGAAGAAGAAGATATACTAGACCATAACCCCAAATTTTACACAACCACCTAATGATGATCCTAGACCTCCCAACACTGCCTCTTCAACCCTTGGTAGATAGACACTAGTACACTTTTTAGAATAATGTATTTACAATGACTAAGTACAATGATACCTTTACAATGATTGTATGCAGTGCTGCCCACTTGAAGACTTCATATGATGAACTTCTTACTGATGTTATGCACCTTGGTTTTTGCTCTTTTCATGCTACCCTCTGCTGCACCTTGCTTTGCTTTTCTGCCGTAGAAAGTTTGGTCCTTTGCAATCCTTGACGACACATGAGCTAGCTTTTTCTTGCCTTCAAGGAGCTCAATATTGAACTTGGTGTATCTCTGTTATTTCAGATCCTCAATATATGATTTTTGGTCTTGTAGTATTCCTCTGACTTGTATTTAAAATGCCATGGGTCTGATCCAATTTGGATTCTTCAAGAGAGAGTTATACCCAATTTCTCACAATGCCCTAATTATGGATTGTTTCATTAGAGCGCACTTGTACGACATTCCACGTGTCACTGTTTCTTTATTTAGCTCTGAAATTGATGGCCAAAAAACTACAAATTGTGCACTATCTTCTGATTTTTACAGAATTCCAATCCGATACCCAGAGAGAGAGTTATGATTATTTTACCAAGGTCACTTCTTTGAGATGAATTTCAGAAGCCTGCAACAACCCTGACTTCCACAAATCATATCTCCACAAATATTACACACCATGATCTGAAATTGTTACTGCAGCTTCCTTAGGATTTCGGCTTCGTCTCATAAACATTTCAGCTTCTGAACCCTCGTATAAAAAAATTTAGAGCAAATATTCCATGATGACCTGTTTCAGATGGTCGAATCCCTTGCATAAGGAGGAAATGAAGATCACAATTTATATGAATGCTTAAGTTGAGAGGGGATTCAACAAGTGAATGTGGGAGGGATTTTAGGAGCATAAAAATATTAATTATGACTTTTCAATGACCCATGCCCCAACCCCATGGGGTTTTAGCCCACTAACTGGGGTTACAAACTTCAAACACGAATATCTCTCAAACCGTGAAGAATTACATGGCATGCCATATATCAATGGAAACATCTCGACAAGTAGAAACCATAAAAAGCATTATTGACCTAGAATATATTAATTTGGTAGGTACAAATTCCCATGCAATATTGGGTTAGCCCCTGGTGCTGCTTGGGTTGACATCAATGACAACCGTTGATCAACAGCCTCATCCTCCATATCTAAAAAACCAAAGACTGGTACAAGCCCCAAACCTTCTACAAAAAAAAGAGAAATGGAAGCCAAAGCTCAACAAGAGGCCGAAAGGAGGGCAAGAGGAGAGGAGGCCAAAGCTAAACAGGAGGCCGAGGAAAGGGAAAAGGAAGAAGACGAGAAATGAAAGAAGAAGATGAAAGAAGAACAGAAGAATAAGTGGGCAGAAGAAAATTGCAGAAAAGAGAAGAGGAACAGAGAAAGAAGGAGGAGGAAGAAAAATCAGAAGGAGAGCACGGGTTAAAAGAGGAGCAGGACAAGGTAGAATCAGAGTGTCAGTTGAAAGACGAGAAGGAAAAGGCAGAAGTATAGCACCGAATGAAAGAAGAACATGGAAAAGCAGAAGCAGAGCGCCAGTTAAGGGAAGAGCAAGAAAAAGAAGGAGCTAGAGGGAGTAAGTCACCACACTCAGAATCAGAGGGACAAACAGAGTTTCCACCCATTGAGGTACCACAGAAAACTCCTTCCTGTTTCACCCTCTCAGAATTGGGGACTTCCAAGGATCTAGATGAGGGAGTACTTGATCTAACTAGACTCACCTATGATCAATTCACGCATAGGATCAGACAGGAGAAAATAAGATGTTTGGCACGGGACCCTGTGGCACCTCTCGCAATCACTCAAGGAAAGAACATATTCTTGGACACCACGAATAACCTGATTATGATCACCTTAGTCAGTACCACCTTTGTAGCAGCTACCGAAGAGAATGTTAGCAGGATGAGTAGAGAGATCCTATCCTTATAGAACAGGCTGCAAGCATCTAAACTCAAGGCGGCCCAAGCAGAACAAGAAAAGAAGGCACTGCAAGAGGAGGTCATACAACTTCAAGCCAGGGACACAATGGCCAATGAAATATCGATCACTATACAAGGAGAGCTAGCCACTTTGGAGGCCTCCATGACACAGGTCTATGAACAAATGTTTACCATAAAACAAACTGTAGCACCTCTACTAAAGGTAGAGGCCAAAACTAAAAGGAGGAACACGCAGGTCAAGGGAGCCTCTACTACATTGGACAAGATACTGGATTGGTCTAACAGGTATCCACAAGCCCCGACCACATTGCCTAGAAGAGATTGGATTTCTATCTAGAATGAAAAATTTCAGTTTCGGATGAAGATACAATCAAAGGAAAAGCTCATCAAGGATCTAGAGAAGGTAATGTCGGCATATGAACATTTCATTAGTGCCATTGACTCAATGGTTGAGGTAAACCACATCCCTTCTCTGGGTGCACTTGGAGAAGAGAAAACATGGGAAGAAGTCTCCAATGATATTCCAATATTTTTAGAGCCCATAAGGGAAGCTGCTGCCTCACAAGGCCTGCCGGCATTGATAGAAAACATGGTTCAGTTCATTGTGACACTAGTCCAGATATACACTAAACTAGCCCGCTTATCAAATAAAATCATAGTCATGAGGGAAACTCTAATTCCAAACACCCTCGAATTTCTTCATAGACGAAGAGAAGATACGCCTTAGGTCTCCCCAGTAGTTACGTATTATCCATCTTGGCAGACCTACCTCAAAGAACAGTAGCAGATAGATGTCCCGAACCTCACAATCACCCAACTACTTCAATGATCAAGTCACTGATAGTAGCCAATAGAGAAGGTTGCAAGTCATAGCAATTGAAGGGTCACACGTCGCAGCCACAGCTGAGGTCGCAGGTTGTAATATCCCTCAAGTCACAAAGTAAACCAACGGTCAGGAAGGCAAAAAGTCAGGGATACCCAAGGGTCAATTTTGTTTTATAAATACTCCCTTCTAGGAATTGTACTAGACCTTTTTTCAAAGACTCGAAAAGAGCAGAGAATTGTATATCACTGAATACACTCTTTATGAATGAATACAAGCACTTGTTTTGATTCCACTCTTGGATCTGATGGGAGTTAATGTGTTAACATTGTGAATGTTTTTCCTTTTGTATCTGATATCTTGCTGACTCAATCATCTGCATTTTTCGCTTATATCATTTATACATTTAGCTCACTAAATTTTATTAATGATTTTAAGTCGTTCATACAGAAAATGTTAAAAAAATCTATTATTGACATTT
The DNA here is from genome assembly GCA_034641835.2 of Pinus albicaulis. NCBI lineage: Eukaryota > Viridiplantae > Streptophyta > Pinopsida > Pinales > Pinaceae > Pinus > Pinus albicaulis. Next base: position 1,699,353,425 of record CM076584.1, on the reverse strand, counting down.
ATCTTATCTTTGGAAAACCTCTTAAGGAAGTGAAGGGTGCTCTAACCATAAAGAACTATTTCTTCTGTGGTTCGAATAGATTTTTACAAGTATGGCCCTGATGATATGCTGCTAACAGTACTTTCTTGGTTTCATGCTTTCAAACTCATCTTGCTATTCACAATGTTTTATGTTCGTTGAAACTCATCAACCATTTGCATTGTATCATCCTGATAGACGCGTGTTCACAGGTCTACAAAGCTTGTCTGTATCCAATCAAAGGAACATTCAGTGATAGCCAGACCCACACCTCGGATTGGATCCCTATCACAAACGGTTTAGAGTTTAATTGGGAATTTATACTGGGGAGATCCCCTACTATTGGCCAAATATATTTTTGTGTCAACAGATTTGGCGCTAGAAGGAGGGCCTGAATGGAAGGCTCCCAGCACACTAGTAACATTCCATTACAAACTCCCCAAGGGGAGATCATGCATGAAAATACCGGCCCTCCACCCTTGGGAAATTCCTAGGAGGAGGAAGCCCCTTACTATAAGGTTACTATAGATCAGTTAAGGGGCCTGCACCCTATCGCTTGCAACCTTGTCTGGGGTTTACAACAAGCCCCAGTTACTAGTTCCTTGGCTAGTCCTAGAACTCCCGCATCCAACCATACTTGCCAAGGAACCCTTAGATGGTGGGTCTTATGATTGAAGATTATGTAGACACAGCTGAGCGAAATTTTGAAGAGCCCCTGGATAGCCCTAAGGAGGGGGAAGAAGGTGGTCCTAAAATAATTGAGCCTCAACGCAACACTAGCCCCCGACCAGACCAGACTCTAAATAATAACACTCAAACCAACAATCCACCTAAGGGAGGAGCCGGTAGGGGCCAGGGTAACAGAGGTAGGGGAGACAGAGGCCGTGGGTGAGGCTTAAATGTAAACTGCCACCAACATCACTGAAACCAAAACAGGTTTCCTTTTCTTTACAACTGGAGAAACATCAGAAATATAGGAAACCGTGGAGAAAACTAGGACATGCAGTCTCACCATGAAGGCGAGACCTCTAGGTCTAGCATGGGTAGTGAGTCTGAAAGTGAGAGGGGATATGTATACATACCATGCTGCCAACGGGCCAGACATGTACAACCTTTGGCTTGGATGGCCCAGTCCCCCTTAGGCATCCAAGGCCCCCTCCATGATATGCGCCGACACCCCAAAAAGCATCTCCCTAAGTTCAACCCCGAGAAATGAACTTTAGCCAAAGACTACATTAGAAACTTCTACTTGTCTTTATAGATGATGAGAGTGAAGTAAGATGACATAGCATGCCATCTTTTTCCTCATACTCTAGAAAAAAAATTAGCAACGTGGTATTGGTCACTCCCTGTTGCTTCCATCCCTTCGTGGGAACACCTCTATCGTACCTTCCTACAAAAATTCTTAGATGGTAAAACCCCCTCAATGCTCCTCATAGAACTCAGTACAATGAAATGTCAGATGAAGGATAAGGTCAAGGAATTTAATCAATTTTTTGCCAATATATTAAACAAATTCCCTCCAAGCATGGCCTTAGATGATTCCATTACCATTGACTACTACACAAGAGATCTCCCGCGGGATATTTCCGTGTTTGTGAAGCGTGAGGCCAGAGCTACCCTGGTAGCCAATTATGCCACTGCCCTTGTGGTCGAAAAGGACATGTTGTCCATAGGTGTCATTTCCCACGAAGGTCGAGATGATCAAAAATCAACCACGAGGAAAACCCAATCCTCAAATCATAAATATGGGGACAAAGATAAGGGCCCATTTGATTTCAAAAGTATCACAAAATTCCTTAAGATGCTGACCAATGAAGTCTCTGATTTGAAGAGGAAGGACAACGATCCTGTCCTAACTGCTAAAACTTAGAAACCTTTCTTCAAAAATAATAATCCCGCCATGAACCAGCCCCCGTCAAGATCGAGTTCAGGTCTCAACGCTGAAGAAATTGGAATGAAAAAATTTTTCTCTTTTCATCAAGCCTCTCACTTAGAGAAAACTTGGCCCCGGTGGATTAATAGCATGACTGCCGTGGTGAATCAAATTTTGGAAGACCAAACCCCCAGAGATCTGGAAGAGGAGGCTATCTCAGACAGCGAAGAAGCCTCCCCCCTAGATGAAGAGTTGGTCTCTATTTTTCTTGCTTTTGAGGTCATCCGTGGAGGGTCTCTTCCTTCCATGTCTGAGATTAACCTGGTTGACGACCCCAAATCTAAACCCCCTCAAACCTATGGTTTGCAAAGCAAAGGGTCGGTTCCTGAACAACCACTTGAATAAAAAAGAAAATCCTTCTTAAGGAAAATCCTACCACCGCATGCAGAACACTAAAGCAAGACTCCTGAGAAATTTAGCCCAGGAGAAGGCCCCAAGGCTAAATATTCATCAATTTCCCCCAAAACCACCACTGAAATTACCTCCCACGCAGATTCTGGTTATAACATTATCGAGGATATGAAGAAAACCCGGGCCAATATCTCTCTCTATGAGCTCGCTCGCATTGAAAACCAACGTGATCTTATCCTCAAGGCCTTTTCCAATCTACCGACAACTAAGCCCGTGAGCATTATGTCTTCCCAAACCACTCCTGGTCCCCAATCCATCATTAATGCCATAAACGCCAACTCCAGGGGATCCACACCACCTTTCCTCCTATCCTTCGAGATCTTTAACTTCAATGTCCATAATTGACTTGTCGATTTTGGTTCATCCACAAATGTTATGCCCTTATCCGTATGTAAGAAGTTAAACATCTGCCCTAAGAAAACTGATGCCAGGATCATCCAACTTGATAAATCTCAAGTCCCTGTAGTAGGAAAATTAAACAATGTCATCATCCACCTATCCTCTGATTCTAGGGTGAATCAGTGCATCGACATAGTAATCGTGGAAATCCTTGAGGCCTATGGCCTTCTGTTAAGAAGAGATTGGTCTACTAAGCTCCATGGTTAATTTGCTACTGATTGGTCCCATCTTTCGCTCCCGTACAAGGGCAGGAATAACCAAATCCGGGTTGAGAGTGAGCCATACATGAAACATACTATGATCGACCTAGATGCAACTAACGAACCAGTCAATTTCGCGCAAGAAGAGATCAATATGTGTTTTTTAGAATCCATTCAGGGGTGCTATCAAACTCCCCCATATCCAGTCACTCAAGATGTCCAGTCTGAGCTGCTTCCGGTTACTGAAAAATCCTCCACATCTACTAAAGGTTCTTTAGAAATTACTGCCCCTAGTACATCCTCAATGTGCTCGGATAGCCTCGTCAAACCAAAAGATGTAACATGGACCTTGTAATATGATGATTCCAAAACCCAAGATGGGGCTGGCGCAGGTTGTATTTTCCTGGACCCCCAAAAGAACAAGTTTCTAATTTCCTACCAGTTAGAGTTCCAATTCATGAATAATACAGTTGATTATGAGGCATTTTTACTCAGACTCCAAAAGGCCATTGATCTCAAAGTTCATTGTTTAAAGGTAACTGTCGATTCCAATATTATCACTCGTTAGGTACGCAACACTGTCCATTACTTGTCTCCACATCTGAAAGGTTACCAGCAAGAGGTATGGCATTTAATTTCTGCTTTTGATGCCTTCGGTATTAAATCTATACTTAGAATACATAATCCAAGATGATACACTCGCCAACGTCGCCGCTAGGTTCACCCCACCTAGAGATGGATTTTCTATTGAAGTTATTTACAAGTCATCCGTACCATGGAAAATTTCAAGGGCTAATATTCGCAAGTGAGCTAATTTTCCATACTTTTTCAAAAAAAAAAATTCTCCAATTTCCATTTAAAAAAAAATTGATTCGCCCAAATTTTATAGTATAAAAATATTTTACCCTAAAAATCGCCAAAAAATTATATATACTAATATCAAATTACTATAAAACTAAATAGTTTTACAAAAATAACATAAAAAATTTTACAATTTACATATTGTGGACTACTAAGATTCGCCAAGTTTTTAAACTTTAAGATAAATGTCCATCATTAAAATTTTCCCTGATCCGTACCAGATATTGTTACTAATTTGTGCATTTTTAATGATGAGCAATAGGTACTGGATTTCATGCTCAATACAGACGTATTCCAAGATGTGATTATAGAAGAAGAGGATCATGATTGAGCTTTACGGGATGAACTACATGGGCAGAAATAAAATCCCATACCCAAGGGGGTCGTGTCACTCAAAAGGCTGTTTGACCTACATAACTGTTTTCGAGGGTCCCCAAATATGAAGGTGCAAAGTTCCACATTAACACGCTAAAAAATTAACATTGGGACAGATAAGGATCCCAATCTTGTCAATCTGGGTAATGAATGCACCCCTCAGGAGAAACAAGCATTCACCGGATTATTTAAGAAATACCGAGATGTGTTTTCCTGGACATATGATGACCTTCTAAGTTATGATACAAGAGTCATCCAGCACGTCATACCCATGAAGGAAGGGATGAAGCCATTCCAACAAAAATTGAGAAAATTACACCCAGCTTTAAAACCGATGATCCAAAAGGAACTAAATAAACTTCTGGATGCATGGATAATCTTCAAAGTTAGATATTTGACCTGGGTGTCAAACTTGGTCCCTGTTCGTAAAAAATCTGGCAAAATTCGTTTGTGCGTAGACTTCAGGAATTTGAATAGAGCCTTTGATAAGGACAACTATCCGGTCCCTCCAATGGAGAAAATCCTTTAAGTTGTATCAGGGTTAGAAATGTTCTCTCTATTGGATGGGTTTTCAGGGTATATCCAAGTACTTGTAGCTGAGCCCGACCGGCTCAAAACCACATTCAGAACTACATGGGGAACTTTCAGATTTAGACGAATGCCCCTTGGCATGATTAATGCCGACGCCACCTTCCAAAAAGCTATGGACATTGATTTCAGAGGACTCATTGGGAAAAGTGTGGTGGTATACCTTGATGACGTCACTGTGTTTTCAAAGCACAGATCTGACCACCTACACCACCTCAAGCAAATTTTTGAAAGATGTTGGAAATACGGGATATCACTGAACCCGAAGAAGAGAGTTTTTGCTGTTTCCAAAGGAAACTTGTTGGGTCACATAATAACTCGAGACGACATAGTGGTGGATCCAGAACATGCAAAAGTCATCGCTCAAATACCACCCCCAAGTGGTAAGAAATCTATGCAGTATTTCCTCGGAAAAATTAATTTCATCCTAAAATTTATATCAGATTTTTCCCAAATCGTGAAACCATTACAAGGCATGATCAATAAAAATGCTCACTTTAAATGGAATCCTCCTGAGAAAGAAGCATTCGATAAAATCAAATGAGCCATCGCAGAAGCACCCACTCTTCATAGTCTAGATTTCAACAAAGGATTTATCTTATATACTTTTGCTTCGGATTCATCTTTGGCCACCATTCTGACTCAGAAGGATGACAAAAATGATGAGTGACCTATATCATTTATGAGCACTGGGTTACAAGGCGCCGAGCTGAATTATCCTGATATTGACAAATAGGCTTATGCGGTATACAAAGCAGTTAAACACTTCAGGACATACATTTTGAAGAATCATGTCACGATATTCATGCCTCACCCAGTTGTTCGCTCACTATTTGTACAGCAGGAGCTGGGCGAGAGGCAAGGAAATTGGATGACGTGCCTTCAAGAATATGACCTGGAATTCAATTCAGCACACACTGTAAAAGGCCAAGGATTATGTCGCATGGCCATAGAGGTAGTAGAATCATGGGGCAATGAAGAAGAAAATTGGGAACACGAGATCGATGTGTATCAAGCTAATAGCACAGCCCTACTGGATACCTCCTCTTGATACGTAGATATCCAACACTGTCTGAAACATGGCACCATGTGCCCCACTTTAACTACTCAGTAGAAGCGTGCGTTAAGGTTGAAAGCTGTATCCTACCAGCTGGTGTGGGGTAAGTTGTTTCGCAAGCATCACAAATGTGTCTTACTACACTATTTGGAGTATGATGAGGCATAGAAAGTTTTGGTAGAACTCCATGATGGTCTCGCACGTGGACACTATGTAGGGGATACCACTGTTCACAAGATCATGCATGCTGGTTTCTGTTGGCCCACTCTATTCAAATATGCACACGCCTATGTTTGTAAATGCCAACAATGCCAAAGGTTCACAAATAGAGATATACGGCCTTCGGCCCCGTTATAGTCTGTTGCAATGGAAGAACCATTTCAACAATGGGGGCTAGACGTTATTGGGGAAATATTGCCACACTCTTCCAAGCAACATAGGTACATCCTCACTGCCACAGACTACTTCACAAGGTGGGTTGAAGCTATATCGTTGCGTCAATTCAATGATCAAGAGGTAATAACATTCATCACCCAATGCATCATGATCAGGTTTGGCATTCCAACATCCCTTGTTTTCGATAATGCAACATACTTTTCATCATTTAAATTATATGATTTTTCTCTAGAAAATGGTATAGTGCTGAAACATTCTGCCAATTATTACCCCCAAGGAAATGGGTTATCTGAGTCAACTAACAAGAACCTCATCTGCATCATCAAAAATAATTTTCTATCCCAACAACGGAATTGGAATAACACTCTCCATAATGCCCTATGAGCTGATAGAGTCACACCCAAACCTTCCTTGGGCACCTCCCCATTATTCCTAGTATACGGAAAAGAGGCTATTCTTCCTCCCAACTTGTCTCTCCTAGCCCTTCAACTATCTCAAGAGACTCATGGCACTCCTTGCCCCACTTTACAAGCTCAGATAGACACACTGTTGAAACTTGAGGAGGAAAGGCAAAAAACCTAGGAAAAATTCGCTATCCACTAGAGTCGGATAAAACGATGGTTTGACAAAAAGTTAGCCGGAAACAATTTTTTCAAAGTAGGTGACCTTGTCCTCAAATGAGATAAAGCTCATAAAGATAAAGGGAAACACTCCAAATTCCAGGCATTATGGATAGGCCCTTTCCAGATGAAGGAAAAGGTCACCTCGCACACCTACAGGTTACAAACCCTTGAAGGGAGGATTGAGGCCCTCCTTGTGAATGGGCACAACCTTAAGTACTATTTCACCTGACAACCGCTACAAGCCATCACCACACCCTGTACCATAGTTTTTCTTGTTTTTCTATTGTTCTTTACATTTTATCATTTTCAATAAATAGCTTGTTTCACATAGGCCCTCATTAACCTTTTTGTCGTCTTTAACATCTCAAATCAAGGGGGGGGGGGGTTTAGAAGTTACTCAATTGGCATACTAAGCCGGGATCTGCGCTGGTGTAAAATCTCCCCCCCAAAACGAAAAATTGGCAAGCATACCTGTGATGGGCACTCAATGGAAAGAAAATGACTAAGGCCCTTGGACCAAAACGCGGTAGCTTACCCAGTATGCTAGCCCAAGGGACTGTTGTGCAAAAGGAAATTTTCGATTGAATCGGTTACTAGACGGAAAAGGAAGGAGCTAGCCTCAGGTGACGAATGGATATTTAGGAAAACCCAAAGTCCTCATATAGACCAGGATCAACCTCTCTTGAAAGAAAAATAAGTTGGGATCCCTCATCTTCCCAAGCAATAATTGCCACATAAAATAAGTGCCTTGAGCATAGAAAATAAGTGCCTTGAGCACATTTTAATAAGTGCATTTAGAACATGAATAAAGGGTAAAGGATTGAGAAAGGTTTCCTGCACAGAGAGGCGATACGACAACTCCGCCGGGGTACTGGCCAGACTCACTGGCAGCAGAACAACGCTTGTGATTCCTAGGTAATGACTCCACCGGAACCACCAGGTTCGCTGGTAGTGGAGAAACACAATGAGGACAAAATAAACTATACTGGATACTGGAAATCCTTGAGGCTACTCTGAACATTTCCATTCGGTCTCAAAGAATGAAAAAAAGGTGAACCAGCACCCAGGGGTAGGTAGATAGGAGGAGAAAATGTGCAAGGCTCAAAGAAAAAAGCAGTGGGACCCACAGGGTGAAAGGAATGGTACGCTACGCCCTCCCACCCCCCTCAATATGAAACACTAGCAGAGATTCTAGACCTTACTAGTGAATCGCCATTTGTTGTAGCTGCTACAAAAACCTCCAAAATTTCACACTCTAAAATTTTTGAGCCCCTGAACATCGAGAACTGGAGTCAAACCTGAAGTTCAATATTTTCAAAAGCCTTCAGTCGCTAGGTCGCAGAATAGGTCAACTCACCCAAGGTGTGACTTTACGACTCTACAACCCATTAGGTTGCTAAGTTGCAAGGTCACGTACCATGCACAAAACTAAACAATTGTGACCCAGCGACCCAACGACCCCTTGACCCCTAGGTCGCAAGGTCACAGGGTCGCTAGGTCGCACACCTTATCAACATGGTTCCTTTGTGACTTTGCGACCCTCATTTATTTTCCACACGTGAGACCCCTTTATATATAGAAGGGTCACATAGTTCGCATTTCACCTGTGTGACAGAGAACAAAAAACGCTTCTAACAAGCTAGTTGGAGCACGAAATTCCCAGGTAAGTGCCTAATCCTCCTATTGTTTATTTTCTAGGACATTTGTTACTATTATTTTCTAAACCTAGCCTATTTTAAGACTGCATGACCTTCGCCTAACCCTTTAGCAATCCTTCTTCAAGCCTCCCCTTCCCCGGTTTTCTTCAAATCTTGTATAAAGCTTGCCTACCCCTTCCCCCTTCGTAAGATCTTGCCTAAAATCACTTGTGAAGGATCCTTCAACCTTGGGCGGTGATTTTTTTTAGATACCTTGTGCTCTTTCCTAAACCTTGTTCTGTCGCACATCCACAAAACCCTAGAGCGACCCCGTGACCCTGTGCCCTCATCGCTAAGTCGAAAAAGCACTAGGTCCCATTTCATGGGAATGTAGAGTGACGTGACTCAGCGACTCAATGATCTTGTGACCCAATCATGAGTCGCAAAAGTTGCTAGGCTGCACTTCCTCAAAGCTTCCAACCAACGTTACCCAGTGACTCCGCGACCTAGTGACCTAGTCGTAGGTTGCCAGGTTGCAAAGTCGCCCTCCTTCCGAGTTTTAAGCCAATGCGACCTAGTGACCATATGACCCAGTCACAAGGTCGCCAGGTCACAGGTTAACCAACCTCCTTGGAAATGACTAAGCATATGTAGAAACAGGCCACTTATTTAAAATTAATGGCATCTATCTTATCATGGGATTGTTTTATGAACATGCCAGGGGATATTAAAGCCGAGCTAGAGTCTGTGTCCATTTCATCAACATCAAGTGACATGGGGCCACCAACAGTTCGCAAGAGGAATAAAAGCACCGAGATAGAAATCTCGGAAGAGGAAATATCTATTTTTCTTCCCCCCATATATGGTGACATAGCCTACATCTTCGGTAAGGGGGATAGTATGAGCTGGTACCAGATTTATAAAGAGTTTACTCAGGTTGAATTTCCAAAGGACCTTCCTGAAAGGAAAATATATATTCAAGTGAAATGATCCAAGTTTCACTACGCAGGAGCCCAACCCCCCAGTGTTCCCATGTGTCGAGCTAATTGAATGGATCATACAGAGAGTTGCCCCAAGATATGGGTCATTGGGGATCACGCCGGGAAGAATTTCGCCAACCTAAAAGGGCAAGATGAAGATTACTACTGTGCGCTTCCCACACGAGAGCAGGCCTTCAATGATGAATGGGCTACTACTAATGAAGTTCCCATATCTAAAACATTGAAAGGATGGTGGAAGGACCCAAAAAAATTATGGCTCAAGAAGGATCAAGAATATCCGACGACAGGCCTCAGGAAGGTGTACAAATGCGTTGCTGCAATGCTATGCAGGATGTATGGCCGCCCAAACACCACCTTCTTCAATGGAACTTGGGTCTCTCTAATATATGCCATCATCGTTTACAGTACCCGTTTCAACTGGGCCAACATAACAATAGAGGCTCTCAAGTCTAACATATCTGCATCTCTAACACGTGATGAAGGGTATGCCTCGTAATTTTACATGGCATCTTATCTCCTAGATGCAATGTGTGCCAGGTGCCATTTTGTGGGGTGGTCACATAACTGGAACTTAGAGAATGGCGGTTTAATTCACAAGGACCTAATGGTGTTTTGGGATTCCAGATATAAGCAAGACATGGAATCAATAGCAAGTAGCTTCATCCCCACCCTCTACGTGAGATTGTTCGGACAAGACCCCCCTTGCATGTTCGAGCGAGCCATGGATACAATAAATCAAGTGGCCCACTAGTTTCCAGACACTGATATAACCTTCCTCCGAGTTTTTCGGTCACTCAAGGCCCCCCATGCATTGCCTCGCTTCGTTAGAGACAAGCTTCTTCTTCAAGAAACTTGTTATCAAATTTCAGGTGATTTTTCCAAAGTCCTCACTAAAGGCAAAAAGAAAACATGGCCGAACTTGCCACTCGCCATCGGTGCCTACACTGTAAAGGACTTCAAAGAAGTAGAAGTAGAAGCCAAACAGATAAAGGGATTCCAGCTACCTCCCCTGGCACGCTGCACATATGATCCCGAAAGAATCATTCTCGCACATTGCAAGCATGCCAAATTAAAATGGAGCTATTAGCATATTGCCTGCCCGGCCGACGATAGAATAAAGAACTGGTACAACAAGGATAGAGAGACGGCTCCAGCCGAATCAAGCGATCAGGAGGAATAGGACAACCAGACTCTGGAGGAAAGAGCTAATGCAATGGGAGGAAACTCATCCTCTAGATCTAAAAAACCAAAGACTGGTATAGGCCCGAACCCTTCCGCCCAAGAAAGAGAAATGGAAGCCAAAGCTCAACAAGAGGCCGAAAGGAGGCCAAGACAAAAGGAAGCCAAAGATAAATAGGAGGCCAAGGAAAGGGCAAAAGGAAGAAGAAGACAAACGAAAGAAGCAGATGAAATAAGAATAGAAGAAGAAGCGGACAGAAGAAAAGCACAAGAGAAGAGAAGATGAACAAAGAAAGAATGAGGAGGAAGAAAAATTAGAAGCAGAGCGCCAGTTAAAAGAGTAGCAGGTCAAGGTAGAAATAGAGCGTCGGTTGAAAGAAGAGCAGGAAAATGCAGAAGCAGAGCACAGGCTGAAAGAAGAATAGGAAAATTTAGAAGTAGAGCGCTGGTTAAGGGAAGAGAAAGACAAAGAAGGAGCTGGAGGGAGTAAGACACCACGCTCAGAATCAGAGGGACAAATAGATTTTCCACCCATTGAGGTACTGCAGACAATTCCTGCCTGTTTCACCCTCTCGGAACTGGGGAATTCCGAGGATCTAGATGAGGGAGTACTCGATCTAACTAGACTCACCTATGATCAATTCATGCATAGGATCAGGGAGGAGAAAAGAATATGTTTGGCACGGGACCCTGCGACACCTCTCACAGTCACTCAAGGAAAGGACATAGTATTGGACACCAGGACTAACTCGATTATGATTTCCTCAGCTGTTACCACCTTTGCAGCAACTACCGAAGAGAATGTTAGCAGGATGAGTAGAGAGATCATGTCCTTATAGAACAGGCTGCAAGCATCTGAACTCAAGGCGGCCCAAGCAGAACAAGAAAAGAAGGCGCTGCAAGAGGAGGTCATACAACTTCAAGCCAGGGACACGCTGGCTAGTGAGATATCGATCACTATACAGAGCGAGCTAGCCACTTTAGAGGCCTCCATGACACATGTCTATGAATAAATGCTTACTATAAAAAAAACTATAGCACCTCTACTAAAGGCACAGGCCAAAACTAAAAGGAGGAACACACAGCTGAATGAAGCCTCTGCCACATTGGAAAATATACTGGATTGGTCTATCATGTATCCACAAGCCCCGGCCACATTACCTAGAAGATATTGGATTGCTATCCAGAATGACAAAGTTTTGTTTCGGATGAAGATAAAATCAAAGGAAAAACTCATCAAGGATCTAGAGAAGGTAATGTCGGCATATGAACATTTGATTAACGTCATTGACTCAATGGCTGAGGTACACCACATCCCTTCTCTAGGTTCACTTGGATAAGAGAAAACATGGGAAGAAGTCTCCAATGATATTCAAACATTTTTACAGCCCATAAGGGAAGCAACCGCCTCACAAGACCTTCTGACGTCGAGAGAAAACATGGTTTAATTCATTGTGACACCAGTCCAGATATACACTAAACTGGCCTCCTTATCAAATAAAATCACATTCAAGAGGGAAACTATAATTCCAAACGTGCTCGAATGTCTTCATAGACTAAGGGAAGATACACCTCAGGTCTCCCCAGTAGCTACAGATTATCGAGCTTGGCAGACCTACCTCAAAGAGTAGTAGCAGATAGATGTCCTGAACCTTGCAATCACCCAACTACTTCCATGATCAAGTCATAGATAGTAGCCAGTAGAGCAGGTCGCAGGTTGCAGCAACTGAAGGGTCGCAGGACATAGGGCACAGTAATTGAAGGGTCACAGGTCATAATTTCCCTCAAGTCACAAAGTAAACCAATGGTCGGGAAGGCGAAAAGTCAGAGATACCCAAGGGTCAATTTTGTTTTATAAATACTCCCTTCCGGGTATTGTACCAGACCTCTTTTCAAAGGCTCCAAAGGAGCAGAGAATTCTATAGCATTGAATACACTCTTTATGAATGAATACAAGAACTTGTTTTGATTCCACTCTTGGATCTGATGGGAGATAATGTGTTAACATTGTGAATATTTTTCCTTTTGTATCTGATATCTTGCTGACTCAATCATATGCTTTTTTCGCTTATATCATTTATACATTTAGCTCACTAAATGTTATTAATGATGTTAAGTTGTTCATACAAAAAATGTTAAGAAACTCTGTTATTGACATTTATCTTATCTTTGGAAAACCGCTTAAGGAAGTGAAGGGTGCTCTAACCATAAAGAACTATTTCTTCTATGGTTCGAATAGCTTTTTACAAGTATGTCCCTGATGATGTGCTTCTAACAATACTTCCTTGGTTTCATGCTTTCAAACTCATCTTGCTATTCACATTTTTTTATGTTCGTTGAAACTCATTAACCATTTGCATTGTATCATCCAGATAGACGGGTGTTCATAGGTCTGCAAATCTCGTACGTATCTGAGAAAATGAACATTCAGCAATAACAGGACCCACACCCCGGATGGGATCCCTATAACAAACGGTTTAGAGTCTAATTGGTACTTTATAATGGGGAGATCCCCTACAGTTGGCTGGACATATTTTCGCGTCAACAGAATTATAAATATTTCACTTACTTCTTCATTTTTGAAAATTGTTCAATTCATATAATTTCTCCATAATTTCATGGTTCAAGTATGTTGAAACCTTAAGATTTAAAAACTTGAGATTTAAAACTTTTCATTAAGGTTTTTATGCACTACGATATTTTATCTTTAGTGTTATGGTTGAAACAATTACAATTTTAAGGTTTTTGAGAGTCAAGATATTTTATCTTTAACATCATGTATCAAAATTTTTAGAACTTTATGATTTTTCTATGTCCTAGTGTTTTCTTTAATTCTATTGTTAAAATGTGTCAAAATTGTGACACAATTTTGTTTGGTTATTCCAACATCAACTTGTTTTTTTAGTGTGTTTTTTCAATCCTTTTTTCAAGAAAAAAATCTTGTTTTTAGCATAATTTAAAAAAATGTTGAAATTTGACCCTCATGAAAAAAAATTGCGTTCTGGAACACACAATTTTCGTTTTTGGGTTTTGTTTTCATGTTTTTTGAGTATTTTTGTGCTAGAGTTCCCATTTTGAGGTAATAGTTCCCGTTTGATCAGTAAATATGTTTTAAGAGAAATAAACGAAAAAGAAGATTCTAGCTACAGTTATCAACAATAACCCTCAAAATATGTGCTAAATGTCAATGAGTTCATATTTCCTATTTTTAAGCTCTATTTTTTGTAAAAGTACAAATCAATTTGGATGATATCTAGTTTGTAATAATTTTTTTTTTCAAGTCTAGATATTTTGAGTCGAATTCTATAAGTATTTTGTAATTTGAAGGATAAAGGGTCGAACCCTGTGATGAGCTCTGGTATGACTGTAAATTTTTAAGCTATTTCTGAAGATAGTAGAAGGATTCTGGATTTTTTTCTAAAGCAACTTGTATATCTCTATAAGTTATCTGAGTGATTCATTTTTTATTTTTCTGCACATGTTCAAAGTAACAAAGGAGTCTATCTAAGTAAGAATAGATTGAATATCAATCTCTTCGAAATACATTTCAAAGTTATAATAATTTAAATAATTAACTTATTTAACTGTCTGTTTGAGATAACTCCTCAACATCTTTTAATTCTTTCCTTTTGTAATCTTTTTAATGTGTTTTTGTTTTTCTATATATGTTTTCTATAGAAATTTGTGATTATTTCCTCTTAAGTTCTTCTTTTCAAATAAATTTGAAGATTAATTCTATTAGGGATGACTAATAAGCCCTTATATTTTATCAGAAATACTTAATATTTACATATATTTAAAGTTCAAAGCATTGGTAATCCAATTAAAATCAAAATAAAAAGATTAACATAGATACTTTGGCACCGTCTCTTAGCCTAAAAATACCTACAGAAGAACAACATCATATTGAAGTCGTTGTTGGGGATCAAATACTAAACTTCATTTTTCCTTGGGACAATGATTTCACTTCCCTCTTAATGGTGGATAAGAGGTCAGTAGGCTAAAATCATTCATCTAGCGATGTCACAATTTTAAATATGGCTTCATGCAAACATATCATATCTCAGTAAGATTCAGAGCTTCTCTTTTCCTTTTTAGGTCCTGAGAAAATAGTGAGGATTTCATAGATTAGATGAGGGTTTGAGACTTATTTTACTTCTTCTAATTTCTTTTTACCTGAATTTGCTCACAATTTGACCCTTTCCAATTAATCCCAATACCTGTTGAATCATCAGATCGTCCTCCTCAGGTTTTAGAACTCATTTCTAAAGGATTGCATCTAGAATCTACATTATTATTTGATCAACTTCAGATCTTTGAAGTTACTTTTCCTCATTTAGAGCTCTCTTATATAGAATAACATATAAAACATAACCTTCCTGAATTTAAACCAGCTAATTTTATATCTCTCGTGGTACATACTTTCCCTTAAAATTATACTAAACCTAAAGAGGAATTTAGTATTTATACTAATCCTCTAACTTTTGAAGATTTGGAGGAGGATTCTGAAGTTAAAAAATTAGTCATTAATCCTCAGGTTTTCCAAAAACCTAAAATCCATCACAACCATCATCCAGTAAGGTTGTTTCTCCTAGAAAGACAAATTCATCACAACATCAAAGGGAGGGTATTCAACCAATTGTAGCAGCACGTTATACATCCTTCGTTCTTCCTCCTGCAACCCAAATTCATGCTTTTAATTATGGGTATTTAAAATATTTACCTAGATTTAATGGAGAGACAAGGCCATATGCTAAAGATCACTTAGCTGCATTCCTAGATTTTGTTGATAACATGAATATTGAACATGAATATTTCTACAAAAGACTCTTTTTTCAATCATTTAAGGAAATGTTAGAATATGGTTTAGATAACATCAAGATAATTCCATTAATTCAAGGGCTTAGCTAGTCAACATTTTCAAAAATAAATGGGGAATAAAAAAAAGATGTTGTTTACTACTTAACAGAATTTGAAGACTTGAAATGAAACCCTCGTGAAGATGTGGTTGATTTCATTAAAATATTCAATAAACTTTATAATAAAATGCCTCTAGGTTGGAAACCACT
Source organism: Pinus albicaulis (assembly GCA_034641835.2). NCBI lineage: Eukaryota > Viridiplantae > Streptophyta > Pinopsida > Pinales > Pinaceae > Pinus > Pinus albicaulis. The sequence continues at coordinate 1,699,337,675 of CM076584.1, read as the reverse complement.
AGTAACTTCTGCTAAGGTTAGGTTTTCCAAAGCATTTGAATATGGATTTGTTGTAATTCTTAGGGAAATAAAGCATGAAACTTTAGTAGAGATGAAAACTAATGCAATCAAAATTGAAGCTAATAGACTAACATATGCTAAACTAAAATCTAAGGCAGAACAGGATGAAAAGAGAATGAAAGCTAGAGAATACGGTACCTTATTATAAAAAACTAAAGATTGAGAACATAAAATTGATGAAATAACCTCTCTAATTAGATTTTTTTCTAACAGAATCTCTAGAATGGAGACTCAACCTAGAGTAACCCAACAAGTTCCAAAAAAAAACTAAAATTTCAATATAGAAGATCTTTTCAACCTCAAATTTTGCAAAGACCAAATACTAATCAGCAAATTTAACCTCCATTAATTATAGATGATCAATATCATGAAGCAAATCTTCCTGTTGTCACAAATGATATTAATTGTTTGAAAGATATATCATCTTATAATGCTATTATACTAGTCAGTCAAGATCAGTCACTTGATATAAATGAAGAAACCTCTAAGTTTCAAAATATCAAGATTTTTTTGAATTCCTTATTGCATAATTGAATAGGAGATATGACATGAGGCCTAGTCCAGGACTTGGTAGACTAGACAAAATGGTTAGCTTTGATAAACCTCTAGTAAAATCATCTGAATCACAAATATCATCAATCCAACTACATAATTAGTTACAAGAACATAATATTGTTTAGAAATATATCACAATTATTTTTAAGGTTGAAAAGGAGTTATAAAGAGTTAAGATTCCAATTCATTTATATGAACTCTCTAAGAATGTAGGTTATAAGATTAAGTTTCTAAATGGATTCAATCTTCCAATGTATATGTAGAGGGGGATGTCATAACTTTATAGGATGAAAAACCTTCAATTGTTTTTGGGCCTAGTTCTAGCAGGATTGATGAAAGTGTTCCTCCTTTTAATACCACATTAAAATTTCATGATTGTATTTTATACAACTTTATGTTACATTTTGGGGCTTCCCATAGTTTATGCATAAAGTAATCATGGATCAAATCCAACGACAAATTACTACACCATATCATGATTTGTAAACTTTTGATTCCAAGAAAGTACATTGCTTGGGATTAATTAAATATTTAGTTGTTACACTTGCTTAAATCCATGTCAAGATTATAGTCTTGGACATAGTTGTTATAGACATCCCTCCAACATTTGGAATGTTATTGTGAATATCTTGTTGTAAAAATTTGGGAGGGATTTTACAAATGGACATGTCCTTTGATACAATCCCTGTCGATGGAGGTGATAATTTAAGGTTATATAGAGAGGTAATATTTATCAATACTGTTTTTAAATAAAATCAAACAATTAATCATTCATTTTATGCTATTGATCAATATTTTGGATGCTTGACATTAGTTTATAATGATCTTTATAATCCTCAAATTAGTATTAAAGAAACATTTAATACACCTCACATTTCAAATTCTAATATTTGGAAAATGTATTTTGATGGATAATTTTCTAAAGATGGGTTTGGAGCAATAATTGTACTAATTTATCTTGAAAAAATAAAAATAACTCAATTCTTTAAATTAGTTTTTGATTTCATAAACAATGTGGCAGAATAATAAGCCCTTGTTTTAGGATTGGAGTTAGCTAAAAGTCTAAAAGTTCAAAACTTGGTGGTATATGGTGATTCAGAGTTTATTGTAAAACAAATCATTTTCTTTTTCAAACTAGGCATGCTAGGCTTAGATATTATAGGAATGAAGTATGTGATTTTATAGAAAATTATTTTCAACCCTTCAATATCACATCAATCCCAAGAGAAGAAAACATCCATGTTGATGCTTTGGAAGTTTCTGCTAGAACTTTTAAAATTCCTAATCCATTGCAATTACAATATCATATTGAAGTGAAATATAGACCCTCTACTCCTAGCAATGTCAAACACTGACAAGTGGTTGAAGACAATGAACATTTAATTTTTTTTTTACAAGTGTCAGATGAATTTTCTTCTTTACCATTTGAAGGAGAAAAAATTAATAGAAGTAAATAAAATGAGAATGATCAAGATTTACCTTTAAAATAGAAAATTGTTGATCATGATATCATTCAATTATCAAACAATTATATTCCAAAAGTATTAGTACCCATTGAATTTTTTTTTAATCATAACGATGTCTCAAGAGCTTCAATTCTAAATTTACAATAAGAAGATGCTTAAGACTACAATATTGGTACTCCCGAAGAAATCAGAAATGTTAAAATTTCAACATTATTGCCTCAAGAAATCAAAGTTAAATACATCAATATTTTCAAACATTATAAATATGTATTTGGATGCTCATATGAAGAATTGAAAACATATGTAATAACCATTATTGAGCATAAAATTCCTCTTAAACCAGAATTTAAACCATTCCAACTGAAATTAAGAAGAATAAATCTAATTTTTCTTCAAATTATAGATAATTAAGTAACTAAGTTATTGGATGCAAAGCTATTTTTTCCTTTAAGATATTTTGAAAGGACATCCAACCTAGTTCCTATTAGGAAGAAAAATGGTTAGATAATATTTTGTGTTGACTTCAGGGATCTGAATTTTTTTTCCATAAATGATAATTATCCATTAACATGAATTGATCAATTACTTCAAAGAGTATCAAGTTCAACTAGGATTTCAATGTTAGATGGTTTTTTTGGATATAAATAGATTATGCTTAGCCCATAAGACAAAGAAAAGACAACATTTACAACTCCATGGGGCACATTCATGTATGCCAAAATTCCATTTGGTTTAATAAATTTTTGAGCAACATTTCAAAAAATAATGGATCTGACATTTTTTGGTAAGACAAATAGATTTATTTTCTCATATCTTGATGATTTAACTGTCTTTTCTGATTTTTATGAAAACATTTGAAACACCGGAGGACAGTTTTTGAAATATGCAGGAAATATGGGATTTCTCTTAATCCAAAAAATTCACTTTTTGAAATGAGAGAAGGAAAACTATTAGGAAACATCATTTCAAATAAAGGAGTTGTTATTGATCCAAAGAGAGTTTCAATAATTTGACTAATTGTTTTTCTTAGAAACAAAAAGGAAATTCAGGCATTTTTAGGAAAGATAATTTTTTTAAGAATATTTATTCCTAATTATGTTGAGATTGTGAAAGATATATCTAACATGCTTAAGAAGGATAAATAAGTTAGATGGACTATGGAAAGAAGATGTTTCTTTTTTCAGAAATCAAAAGGCTATTTCAGAAGCCCCAATGCTAGCTAGTCGAGACTACACAAAGTTTTCTAGTATCTTTTCCTTTCCCTCAGATACTACATTAGCAATTCTTTTATTACAAAGAAATGATGATCAACATGAGAAACCAAGTTCCTTTTTAAGTATGGTTATGAGGGATGTTGAATTAATATATGACATCATAGATAAAAAATCATATGCCTTGGTTCAAGCCTTGAAAGTATTTAGGATATGTGCCTTACATTCTCATATAATTGCTTATGTTACCAAAAATGCAGTAAACATAGTTCTAACTCAGCCTGATATAGATTGCAAGAGGGGAAGATGGATTGCTAAGATACTTGAGTTTGGTCTAGATATCAAACCTATGAAATTGGTGAAAGTATAAGGTTTAAATAAACTTATAGTTGAGTCAATTTGTAAGATACTTGGTATCAACACCATTATGCAATTTTCAAGTGAGGATAATCCATAGGAATCTTCTTAGTTTTCAACTGAGAATAATCCATAAGAACATTCTCAGTTTTCAAGTGAGGATAATCCACATGAAACTTCTAAAATTTCGAATGAGGGGAATCCACAAGAACCTTCTCAAATTTCAATGAGGATAATCCACAAGAACGTTCTCAAATTTTGATTAAGGACAATCTACAAGAACCTTCTCAAATTTTTGGTGTGGAAAATCAACAATAGCTTTTCAGTTTTCAAGTGAGGAGAATCCACAAGAACCTTCTTAGTTTTCAAGTGAGGAAAATCCAAAATAACCTTCCTCCAGTGAGGATCATGTTACTCTTCCTTTACATATTGATGAGAAGGTTTTGCTTTCATATTGGTATAAGGACATAGAAATTTTTCTTCGTGATTTTAAGTATCCTCTTGAAGTCATAAAGAATTAGTGCAAATATTTAAGACTCAAGGCCATGAAGTATTGAATCATAAATTTAGATTTTTATTGGAAGGATCCTTTGAATAAACTCTTATCATGTCTGTCTGAGAATGAAACTGAGGGATTGATTGAGAAGTTTCATGAAGGAATATGTGGAGGACATTATGCCTGCAAAGAAACTACATATAAAATTTTAAGAGCATGTTTCTATTGGCAAAAATTATTTACATAGGCTAGAGAAAAGGTAGGGAGTTGTATCCCATGTCAAATATTTGTTAGAAAACAAAGGCTAGTCACACTTCCCCTTGCTCCAGTTTCAATTGAAGATCCTTTCCTACAATGGGGATTAGATTTCATAGGATAAATAGTTCTAGCTTCAAACAATCAACATAGATTTATATTAAAAAATAGTGACTATTTTACTTAGTGGGTAGAGGCAATTCTTGTTAATAATTGAACTGATATAATGGTAATAAAATTCATTGAAGAAAACATTTTGTCAATGTTTGGTTGGCCAAGGAAAAGTGTTACAGATAATGCTCAACCTTTATGCAGTATTAAAGTGATATAATTCCATCAGAAATACCATATTAAATTACCTCATTCTACACATTATTATCCTCGGGGTAACGGGTTAGCATAATCATAAAAAAAATCTTGGTTAAAGTCATTAAGAAAGTATTGGTAGATCAAAAAATGAGTTGGGTCAATCATCACAAATATGGAGTATGGAAAAACAGATTCTCACCTCAATGATCTACTAGTAAATATACTTTTCAATTTGTATATGTGATTGAAGCAATTTTTCCAACACAATTGGCATTTCGAGTTATGAAATTCTTGCAGGAGTCATATGAAGAAGATGATGATTGTTATAGGATAAGAAATTAAATCATTGAGTTGAATCAGGAAAGAGATGAAGTTCAACATAAAATTTGAAAGTACCAAGATAAAATGAAGAACTTGATTGATAAGAAGGCTAAAGAAAGAGATATCAGATAAGGAGACTTAGTGTTGAGATGGAATGCCAGAAGAGAGAAAAAAGACAAGCATGGAAAATTTGAAAATTTATGGTTGGGAACTTTCAGCATTGATGAAGTAAAAGGTAACAATACATTTGTTTTACACAACCTAAAAGGACATTATTCCTCATTACGAATCAATGGGAAATACCTCAAACAATATATTCAATATTAATGCTTGAAACCATGTTCATTGTAAATTTCCAGTGTTCTTTTAAATTTCAACAGATAAGTGTGGTTTTCACAACAAATAATTGTAGCTCAAGGAGAAGGCACATGGATTTCCAATTTCTCTACATCCCGAGAGGGGAAGTAGTCCCTAGATGGAGCCGATTTTGTAACTTATTTTTACCCTAGTTTATTTTTTAGTTTTTTACTTTATTTTGAATATATATATATATTATATATATATATATATATATATATATATATATATATATATATATATATATATATATATATATATATATAAGATCATAAACTAAGAATAAATAAATAAATGAAAATAAAAATGAGAAAAAAGAGATATAAAAATATATAGATATAAAAAAATCCCTAAGTTGGCGTGCTAGTTAAAATGTCGATTTGATTTACTTTGCATTGTCATTATTTTAATCCTTTATATTTCGGAGGATTATTTTATTGTAAATAAATTTGAATGAATGTTTTTTTGTAGAGCGATAATATATTATTGGAAAGTGATAGATGAGCTCATCCTCGCCTGGATCAACGAAGGAGGATGAATTCAAGACTTGTTGTGCTATTCAACAACCCCCATTATTTTAGAATAGTTTCCTTAGAAATATAAATGGGACCATTTTAAAAAAATTTAGACTAGAATGAATTACCCTTAAGTGATTAATTCAAATAGAAATAATATTTAAAGGGGATAAGCGACAAATTTTTATCTAAAGTGCACTTAGGCGAAAAGATCAAAACAAACATGCTTGCAAATCGCAATTGAAAAATCACATTAAAAACATATGACCTTACAAGCCACTCCTAATAATTTCAATGTGAAATAAATAAGAGGATTTAATAAAGGAAAAGGATTCCACCAGAATGATATATCATGAAAATAAAACCATGGGACGCACCACTGCCACACGTAACCAATCACGAATCTCAAATCACATTTCCATCACGCCAACATTCAATAGGCCCCCCATTTTCATTTCCTTGATGTGATGCATTCCATTGCATCACACTTTCGCTAATGACCACTTCGACCACCATCCAATTTCAACAAAATTGTGATTGTGATATCACATTACAAATTTCACACTTTCCTTTTCCCCTGCTAATGTTTAAAGCCTTTAAAAAAATACAATATTTTGACTTGAATAGAATTATAGTGCAAAAAGAAATTGATCACAATCAACAAGAGGTAAGTATTTGGCATTTTAAGAATTTTACAGGGAAATGCACATGCGATGCAAAAATATCTTATTGAAATGCTTAAATGTCTACTCAAGCACGTGAACCCATGCTTCCCATTAATGCCATAACTTAACGGTTTTAAAAAATCGAGCCTCCAAATATGATTTGACCGAAAGAGAATTAAATTTGTAGATTATTCGAATGCCAAGTTTTATTTGCCAAAATTTTCATTATTGTTACACTACTCTTCTATTGTGACAATATTTCCCCTTTTTACTTGTGGTTATTAATATTTCACAGTTAGCCCAAACAAGAAAAGTTCCTCATAAATGTCTAAGGTTGTAAAGAATGTCAGGAAACCCATGGTTCCCCCTTATCCTGTGGCTTCTTCTAGTGAAGTAATAGAGATTCCACCCTTATTCATAGATACAACATGCATATCACAGGGTGGTTCTGCTTCTTGAGCAACAATGCACAAATTATTTGAAGATGATAAACCCCACAGGGTTGAGAAAACAACTACTACAGACGCTTTTGATTCCTTAGAAGCAACTATAGCTGACGTCACCAACTCATTTATGCACCAAATTTCTACATGCCCCAATATTTTACCATATACATATATGGTAAAATGGATTATTGAAAACTAAAAAATGGAGATATAACTTTCGTAACAAGAAAAGGTACAATGATAGGGTCATTTAGAGTTGAATATTTGAAGAAAATGTACCACATTCTAGACCCTGAGAAGGCGTATGATAAATATTTCCTAACACAATTTCCCAAGGAGAATAAGGTACAATCAGAACCCATAAAGAAATCAAGGCGCAACCCTAACAAGCATAAACATGACGATAAGGGTATGTATTTCACTGCTTCGATTGTTCGTCCCTACTATTATATTTCTTCTATGATGTCTAGACTTTCTGACTAACCCAATATCACTAAATTCCCCATTTAATGGGTTCCCATTATGGATGTTGTTACAGAATCTTGTATCATGGACTTGGGAACCATTTTTTCAAATAATATTGCTACCTGGATTCTTGAATACAGAAAGAATTGTTACTTTTGATCTAAAATCCTTCCCCCTTTTTATATGAGTGCATACATTATGGAAATTTTCTGTTTTATGTCATATTTTCCGACCATGGGTTGGAAAGACCATACTTCCATTCATATTTATCATAGTATTTTATGGGAATCAAAATATGAAACTGATTTCTACAAGATCTGTCATAGAGTTATGCTCCCACTATTTCAAGTTGTGTTTGATGAAAAGGCCACTAGATTGTCCAAATAAGATCAAGGAAACTTCACAACCATTTGAAAATGGTTTGGGGAGGAAATGTTCACTTATGTAAGAGTTTTTGGGATCTTAACTCAACTGCATGTCCTACCATTATATGTTCTAGATAAAATTCTCACAAGTGAAATTTCCTATCAGAATGTGGGTCCTGGATTGACCAATTTTTTCAAAGAATAAAATAAAGATTCATGGCCTTATTTTCCTATTTACTTTGGTGTCTATGCACTAGACAATTTCAAACACGATGGGTTAGAAATCAAGAAAATCAAATGTTTGAAATTATTTACAATTTCTAATATGAAATATGACCTGAACCAAGTTGTATTAAATTTCATAAATCAAGTGAAAATCAAGCCATTTTCCCATGAAAATGATGATTTTAATGACTTGTTTTATTTATTTGATACTTATTCAACAGTGGAGAAATTTGTAGCACCACGCCTAAATTCTCAGAAAATTTCCATGTTCAATTAATACAAAAATAGAAGGTTTGAAGTGATTTCTCTAAATATACTAGAGGTATCCCAACCTATCTAATAAAAGGAACAACAACACAAGGAACAGAAATAGAGAAAACATGGAAAAGAATAACCCCCTAAGGGTACTATCGTCCTTACAGGAATAAAAGAAGATAAGTATTCTGCAACTCAAACCAAATATCGTCTATTTCCAAGTGACTTAGACAAAGTCTGGAAATATTCGATCAACAGATAAAAGGAGACCAATAAGTGGTGATCATTGAAGATAAAAAATAAATGGAAAAACCTCAAGGTAAAATCCAGAACCAGTTTACTGCTGGGTCAAATAAAAAATCAGTTAACACAGAAGAAATAGAATTTATCCTGGCCTATCCAACATTAGAAATTGTCTTGAAAATTGATGCATAAATATGTCATAAGTAGGCCAAGAAAAAGGAGGAGAATAGAAAAATCACAAATTTTCATTCCTTGGGATGTCTCTATGGAGGTAGTTTGGAAGGACCCACAATTAGATCCATCTCAGGATCTAACATGGTTGACTCAGTTTACAGGAACATATCCATCTTCCACCATTGACAAAGCCATTGAAGTTCAAAAATTAGTGAAAGAGAAGGATGAAAGGATCCTTCAATTAGAACATGAATTTATAGAAGAGAAGAAAAGTGTTAATAAACAATTACAGGCACAAGTGTCACAAATCCAACAAATCTTGGATCAATTAAAGCTGCAACACCAATATAAAATTGGTGCTAAATATACTCTGATGCACCAACTGCAATTCACTTTGTAACAGTTGAAAGATAATCCTAAAGTGCATTAATTCAATAGGGAAGCTTTGCAACTAAAAACTCTGTTAGCTCAAGAAAAATTTGTTTTCTGCTAAAAGTAATCTAGAATTATTGAACTATGTGAAAAGAGTGGTTCAGAGATGAATCGAGTAGCTCACTAGAGGATCAAATTTGATGAAATTTATGAAAAGGTGTCCCATTACGTCACCTAGAAAGATACTGCTGAAGGCCAAAAGACTAATCTTCTCAGGAGTGAATATTCTAAAAAAGAAATATTATTTCCTGATTGATACATATAGTTAAAATAGCATGAATGGGATAGTTGGAGAGCCATAGATGTTGCCAACAACATTGTTGAAACAATTAGCTAAAATCTCATTGCTGCTAATCTCATTTATAAATTCCCTCCTGGTTCTCTACCTATTGTAAAAAAATTGATAAGACAGTGGCAGTGAATGTCAAATATGAAGCAAGATAGCATCAAAAAATTGGATAAGCTTGATTGGGAAAACTAGGTTCAACCTATGATTGAAATCCTTCGAATGAAATAACAAAGGGAAAAAGAGAAAGCGATGCAATCCTGAAGCGAGTGATTCCACCAATATATGTTTCTATTTTTATTTCACTTAATTTAAGAAGAGTTGTTTAAAACTTCTCGACTCTTTCTGTAATGAGCAGAGGACGAGAGACTATTTTTCAAATGAGCAGAGTTAGGATATATATAGTAATGTTATATTTATGATAATATTCTATTTCGGATGAGAAATAGTGATATTTCCCTTGTGATGTTTTGATATATGTATCTTTTTAACACAATCCAACATTAATTCACTTCTGAACATGTTTGAATGCCAATGTTTTTTATACATATACAATATATGCAATAATAGATGTGATATATACTTAATCAATTGATTTTATTAACTATTTTAGAAAATCAATTATCTTAAATTGTTTTTCATTTCTCTAAGTGTTTGTTAAATATTCATTTTCATTCGCTTAAAGATCATATTTTTTAAGTTGCATATAACAGACAGATAACTCATCTCGGGATAGAGATAGGTATATATATTTTTTGTAAACTTGTTGTCACTCCCATTGATCAAGTAATATTCAAATAAAATACCACCCATCCACTCAATTATATTTGATTGGGAAACTGGTCCCATAAATCCAATCAGAGCCACTATATCAAATGGATAAGGGACGATTCTTAAGTCCCTGACTGGGTGGTTTTCCCTGATGTTGTTGCACCGATATTTGAGGCATAAAAAATTTTGGTACTAGAAGGAGTGGCACTAGACTATGAATGGAACTAAATATTAATCCTAAGAACAAATACCATCAAAAGAGTTGAACCCCCTCCAAATCTCCTACAACTTCAATTCCACACTCAAAATATCCTATCTTTAGATTAGAAGTTTTTCAATCTTCTCCCAAGTCTCCTAGTTCAATTCCCAAAGAAATATCCCCTGATTATACCCTAAAATCACCTGAAGTACATACCTTAATAAAGAAATTAGAATAAATCTATATTTCAGCAGAAACGTTGGTGATTTCTAAAGCTTCTAATGGAAGTGTTACTTCAATTTTACAAGGTACTTCTGTATTGACTCGTTCTCAGAGTGAAAAAATTGGAATAACCCCATTTGAGTTTTCTCTTCATTCCCATTGCAAGAAAAATCCAATATCTGAATCTTGAACATCTACTAGTGAGATTATCTCATCTTCTCCCCCTAAAATTCCATCATTTATTCCTCCTTCAATCACATCTTCCCAACCAAGTTCCTCATCAATTCATATCCCCTCATCTCAGTCCGCAAGCGCTACTTCAAGCAATATTAGTTTCGTTCTTGTTTCTTCTTAAACTACATCCAACTCTAGAACGACCTCTTCCTCTTCAAATCCTTCTTCAGGAAAAATCAACCCTTCGATTTACACGAAGGAAAATAGACCTTTGACGAATCTTGGAGATGTCCAATTACGAGGTCCTCTTCATCCTTTACCTAAGAATCCAAAAATATGGTTGCCTAAATATAATCCTGAATATGGTCTCACTGTAGAAGGACATATACATAATTTCATGTTGTTTATGAATCCAAATGATGTCTCTAAAGAATATTTTGTAGTAAGATTGTTTCCTTATAATTTTCAAGGATTAGCTGGATCATGGTAATTTTCATTACCAGCAAGAATTGTTACTAGTTGGGACATATCTGAGGAACAATTTTTGACAAAATTTGGTGATGATCGTACTACTGCTACTCTCATAAATGATATTTTAAATATTAAAGAAAATTTGGGTGAATATATTAAAGATTTCAATTCCATATTTAACAAATTTCTCAACAAAATCCCAACTACATCTAAACCTAGTGTAGATGTACATATTGAATGGTATATATCCCCTCTTCCTTATAATATATAATTTTTTTTAGATAGATACAATAATGATAATTTGGTGGAAAACATGAAAGAAGCGCTTTCTATAGAAAAGAGATTTATTGCTTTACAAAAGAGAACTTCCCAGAAAGATAGAAAAACTAAAAAAGTTACGTTTATTGCTAAGTTTACTTATGATCTTGAAGGATTACAAAAGGTTCTATAAACCATATCAAATGACATGGTAGAAATTAAAAAAAAAGGAGCTGAATCTTCTTAAAAAAAACCTTTTAGATCTCTTAAGAAGCTCAGGCTTCGAATCCTCATCCTCCAAATGTAGTATATAATGTTGAATCAGATCAAGATGAAGAAGAGGATGAAACAATATTATCTTTAGATGAAACACAAGATGAAGATTTGATTGAAGTTCATGGACTATGGGATTTTATTCTTCCTACGTCTGATAACGAAGATGAACATGAAGCACTACTAGTTAGCACCAGAATTAAAAATCTTATTGATCTCCCTTAGTATCCTCAAAAGAAGAAATATTCAACCCCTATTACTAAAGAGAAAGTTTTTAAAAAAATAATCCTTCTCCTCAAACAAACTCAAATTATTCTACCTCTCCATCTACATCAAATGCCTTAGTGGTCTCAGATACCATTGAGTATAATATAGTGGAAGATATGAGGAAAGTTAAAGTAAATATCTCTATGTATGAGGTGAGTAAATTAAAACAACAGAAAAAAATATTACTCAAAGAACTAAATGCAGTCCCTTCCTCGCCTTTACATGCACCTGTTACTTGTAAATTCTCAAAAATATTCGGAAAACCTTCTACATATTCATCTGAAAAGATCGATGCAATTGATGCTATCCTAATTGGAGACAGGTCCAATTCTCACACCCATCCTTTCCTTTTGAATTTTGAATTTTTTAACAAGAGTGTGCACAATTTCCTGATAGAATCTAGGGCTTCTTTAAATACTATGCCATATTTTGTTTTTTTGAAGTTAAACATTGCTCCTAAAAATTATGCAGTACACATTTTTCAATTATATAGAGCCAAAGTCAAGGTTTTAGGAGAAATGAACTTTGTCCTTATTAGACTAGCTTCTAATTCAAAAGTTCATCCATTAATTAAGATTATAGTTACTGATATTCGTGACCTTTACGATTTAATTCTCAGTAGAGATTGGTCAAAAAAAATTCACGGTTATTTTTCCATTGGTTGGTCCCATATGTGGCTTCCCTACAATGGTAAGATAAATAAAATTCCAATTGACCACAAAAAACACATGAAATAATCACTAACTAATTTTGAGGATGCAAATGAAGCAATGGATTTTTCCTAGAACATCCTTGGAAATTACTTTGTTGAATATTTTTTGGGAAATTTAAATGCACAAAAATCTCCATTTCTTATGTATAAATGTTCAAATATTGTACGAAAATTTTATTTTAAAACTTTATTCTGGACATTATACTTTAATGGATCAAAATCAAGTGATGGTGTAGGAGTTGGTTATATACTAATTAATCCAAAAGGAGAAAAGAAAATGTTGGCATGTTGGTTATAATTTGAATGCACAAACAATACTATAGAATATGAGGCATTGGTCCAAGGCTTGTATAAACCAATAGACCTTGGTGTCAAACATCTTCAAGTATATGGTGATTCTGAAATAGTTATCAAATAGGTAAGAAATACTATTCACTGTATTTTTGTTCATATCAAACATTACAAGTCGCTAGTGCAAGCTCTAGGGAAAATTTTAGGGGCTAATATTCATAGGTGGGCTAATTTTCCATGATTTTTCCAAAAAAAAGATTTTCCAATTTGCATTTTTTTTGAAAATTGATTCACCCAAATTTTATAGTATAAATTTTTTTTACCCTAAAAATCGAAAAAAAATTATATTTACTAATATAAAATAATTATAAGCCTAAACATTTTTACAAGATACCATAACATTTTTTACAATTTACATAGTGGGGACTAGCATGATTCACCAAGGTTTCTAAACTTTAAGATAAAATTCCATCTTTAAAATTTTCCCTGGTAAGCTCTTACCTCACACTTCTTAGCATCCAATATCTCACCTATTCCAAGGCTCCAAAATGCAAGCGTTGAAATTCTAGCTAATGTATCACACAGACTTATTCCTTCTGAGGACTATAGTCTAGATATATTCTATATAGAATTGATTTTTCGCCCATCTATTCTTGATAATTTCACTAGGTGGAGAGTATTTAATGATGATGAATATGTTCTAACCTTTCTCATATTTGAAGTATCATATGATGATCAACTGATCAATGATGATGGGCATGAAAGACGATTGAAACAAAAAACTGATGAAAATGTCATACCTAAATTTTTGGTAAAACTTCAAGACCTTTAAGACCTCAGAGACAGATTTAAGAAGGCTACTAATTCTAAGCTACAAATTTCAACCTTAATATTTGAAATAGTAAATTTTGGCACTGATCTCGTCACTTAGAATATTAATCTGGGTCTTGATCTCTCGTGAGATGAGAGATTAGCCTTCATTCATTTACGGAATAAATATTATAAGAATGTTTTCATATGGAAATATGAAGATCTCAAGACATATGATACCTCCATTATCCAACATATTATCCCAATGACATCGACTGAGAAACTTGCATAGAAAAAGTTAAATAAAATTTACCCCAATGTTGAAAGTCAAATCAAATCCGAACTAAATAGAATCCTTAAAGCCAAGATCATCTTTCATGTAGGAATTCAAAGGGGGTTTCAAATTTAGTCCTTATTAGGAAACAGAATGGTGACATTTGTCTTTGTATATATTTTAGGAACCTTAATAAAGCTTGCCTAAAAGGAAATTTCTCATTACCACTTATGGAAAAAATTCTGCAATCAGTTGCTAGATATGAATTAATGTCTTTCCTTGATGGATTTTCAGGCTATAATTAGCTACTGGCTCATCCTGTAGATAAGTTAAATACCACATTTAGAACTAAATGGGGCACTTATGCTTATCAGAAAATTCCTTTTGGTTTAATCAATGCAGGAGGAACTTTTCAAAGAGAAATGGATGTTGTTTTCAGAGGACTAATAAACAAAACTGTGGTTGTGTACTTAGATGATATAACCATTTAGTCCAAGAAAATAAGCGACCACTATCATGATCTCAATCAAATCCTTGAATGCTGCTTAAAGTATGGAATTTTAATAAATCCCAAAAAGTATTATTTCTCTTTAAGTGAAGGTAAAATTTTAACATTTAATGTATAAAAATATGGAATTTGTATTGATCCAAAGAGAATAAAGGAAAATTTTGAAATCTCTCTACCCCATAACAAGATATCCATGCAGTCCTTTTTAGGACAAATAAATTTTGTTAAGATGTTTGTTCCTAATTTTTTTGAGATTGTTTTACCGTTGCAAGTTATGATTAATAAAATTTCACTCTTTAAATGGGGACAAAATGAAAGAGAAGATTTTGATTTAATCAAGAAATACATTGTGAATTCTCCTTCTCTAACTACCCCAAATTTCTATAATCATTTCATTTTATGCACCTTTTCTTCTGAAACTTGCAATGCTATTGTACTAATGCAAATTGATGATCAAAATATTGAAGCACCCATCTCTTTCTTTAGTTCAAATCTTCAAGGTGTTGAACTAAATTATTCAGAAGTGGATAAATAATCTTTTACTGTTTATAAATATTTAAATCATTTAAGTCCTTTTCTCCTAAAGAAACATACCAAATTAATAGTTCTATTCCCAGCAGTAAGGAAACTACTTATCCAAAAGGAAATGGGAGAAAAAAAGGAAAATTGGGTTACTGATCTGCAGGAATATGATATTGACATGAAACCAACCAAAATTTTTAGAGGAAAAGGTCTTTGTAGATTGCCATCCAGAGCATCCAACATATCAGATGATGAAGAGTCAGGTAATATCGTACACATTGTTGAGGTAAGCCTGATTGACTCTGAAGCACAATATGTTGATCTTATATTTTATTGACAAATGGATATGCTCCCTCAAAAATCAATTATAAAAGAAAATAGCTTTAAGATTAAAATTTAATCAATATCAGATTAGTGATAATGTATTTTTCATAAGAAACTATGACTCTATACAATTAAGATTCCTTGAAAAGTCGAAAGCACAGAAGGTTTTGCAGGAACTCCATGATGGACCCGCAGGTGGAAATTTCGAAGGAGATACCACCGCACACAAAATCATTCATGCAGGATATTACTGGCCAACATTGTTCAAAGACGCTCAAGCATATGTGAGAAAATTTAAAACATGTCAAATTGCTATTGGAAGACAAAGAAAACCAACCTCACCCTTGGAGTCGATCAACATTGAACAACCTTTCGAGAAATGGGGACTGGATATCATAAGCGAGATTGTTCCTAACTCGTCCAAACAACATAAATACATTCTCACTAGAACATACTATTTTACTAAGTGGGTGGAATTTGTTCAAATAAAGGTAGCTAATTCTGAAGCCATCATTGAATTCATTGATCAATTCATTATTACCAAGTTTGGCTTACCTAACACACTTATTTTTTATAATGAATCTTCTTTTTTTAGGTAATAGTATGACTGAATTTTCTCTCAAGAGAGGTTTGAAAGTTAAATATTATACTAATTACTATCCCCAAGGGGATGTTTCGTCAAAAAAAAAAAAAAAAAACTCATAAGAATTATAAAATGACTATTGATAAAAGCCAGAAAAATTGGCATAAGTCTTTAACATTTGATCTATGGGCAGATTAAATTACTGAGAAGGCCTCTATAGGCACTTATCCATTCAATTTAGTTTATGGTAAAGAATCTGTAATCCCATCAAATTGATCTCTTCCCTCATTATCCCTAGTTCAATTTATTGATGAAGTACCTTATTCTTCCTTACAGTTAAGAATGTCTCAAATCCTTAAATTAGAAGAAGAAAGGGAAAAGGCCAAATTAACACATGCTCAACATCAACAAATTGTTAAAAATTATTTTGATGCAAACTATGTTTCACCAAAATATTTCCAGGTTGGAGACCTCATCCTTAAGTTGGACAAGGCACATGAGGAAAAAGGTAAGCATACAAAATCCCAAAGAATGTGTCTTCGACCATTTCAAATTACAAAACAAATTAGCCCATCAACTTTCATGTTGCAAGATCTTCAAGGGAGAAAAGATTTTCTTCCTATCAACGAGCTATTTTTGAAAAAAAATATTTTCTTCGAGGAACATTTCTTCTTAATGTGTCATACTTATATTTATATTTTTACATTAATTAAATAATAATGTTTGATTACATAGTTTTGGATTTTCACAAAACCTCTAAATCATTTTATGACTTTCTTATTTTGAAGAATAAAAATTCTTAAGGAAATGATTAAAAAGTTGAAAAAATGGATGAATAATATATAAATTTGATTTCTTTTCCATTAAAATTGTAAATTCTTATAAACCTCAAACGTCACAAAGAGTTTTTACTCTATTATCAATCAGAAAAACTTCACTTTTACATATTAAATACTAATTATTACTAATAATCTTTAACTCTAAATCGTCATCCAACACTCTTAAAGAGTCAATGATTCTCCCCATCCATTAATTATGCTTTTTCTAGAGTGTTTATCAAAAATATTAAAAATTTAAAAATATTAGAGGTCTCATCATGAGCCTACTTACCATGATCATAGGAAAATAATAGAGTGACATTACCACTACTGCATATCAAACTAGGGTAATGGCTTATGATTATTAAAATAAAAATAATACAAGGGGTGTCATCATGAGCCAACTTGTTCAGTCCAATTACAACTAGTGAATGACATGGTTACTTTATGGTCACCAAGCTAGCACAATAACTTAAAAAAAATATATATATAGTTGAGAATTTATCTCCAAAGATTGAAATAATAGATGGACTAAATACTAGATCATTGATGGTTAAAAGGTAACCCTATCGAGACTATAAATTCCTATTTGAATCAGTGGCTCTACCTATCACAAAATGAGTATATCAAAAGGCTAAGTTACAAAAATTCACCTACTTTATCTCTTAAACTATTTAATAATTGACATAGAGAAATGAAGATTTTTATCTATGAAAGGTTTTGAAGGATTAGCAATAAGGTGATTTTTTTAATTCAGAGTAATTTTATTCATCCAAATATTTAAAAAACAATTTTCATTTCCTTAATTATTTTTTCTTATTTAAATATAAAAAAAATAATTTTTTAGAGATAATTGGTTCTTCTAGTGAATCTCCAATTGTTGTGCTATTCAACAACCCCCATTATTTTAGAATAGTTTCCTTAGAAAAATAATGTGGACCCTTTTAAAAAATTATAGAATAGAACGAATAAGACCCGTAAGTGATGAATTCAATAGAAATAACCATTAAAGGGGCTAACCAACACATTTTTATCTAAAGGGCACTTAGGCGGAAAATAAAAAAGAAACATTCGTTTAGATCACAATCGCAAAATCGCATTGACAACATATGAAATTTAAAGCCACTCAAGATAATTTGCAATGAGAAATCAATAAAAGGCTTCAATAAAGGAAAATTGTTCCACCCAAAAGATATTTTATGAAAATCAAACTGCAAGACCCGCCACTACCACGTAACCAACCACAAATTGGAAATCGCATTTTAATCATGCCAACATTCAATCTAACCCCAGTCTTTATTTCCCCAATGTGATGCATTCCATCGCATTGCACTTTCACTAATGACCACTTCTGCCCACCATTCAATTTAACCAAAATTGTGATTGCGATATCGCATTGAAAATTTTTCACTTTCCTTTTCCACCGCTAATGTTTTAAGCCTTAACAAAACATTTATATTTTGACTTGAATAGAGTTATAGCACGAAAATCAATTGATCGCAATCAACAAGAGGTAGGTATATGACATTTTAAGAAGTTTACACACAAATGGACTTGTGATGTGAAAATATATTATTTAAATTCTTAAATGTATACTCTGAAATGTGAACCCACACTTCCCATTAATGCCATAACTTAATACTTTTAACAACTCAAGCCTCCAAATATGATTTGACAGGAAGATAATTAAATTTTTATATTATTCATATGCCAAGTTTTATTTTCCATTATTTCCATTATTTTCACACTACTCTTCTATTGCGACAATATTTCCACTTTTTACTTGTTATATCATTTCATAGGAAAGTCCATACAAATAGAGCTCCTCAAAAATGTCTAAGGCTACAAAGATGTCCAAGAAACCCATGGCTCCCCCTAATCCTGTGGCTTCTACTAGTGAAGTAACAGAGATGCCACCATTATTCACAGATACAACATGCACATGAGAGGTGGTTCTCCTTCTCGGGAAGCAATGTAAAAATTATTTGAATATGAGAAACCCCACAGGGTTGAGAGAATAGCCACTACAGACACTTATGATTCCTCAGAAGCAATTATAGCCGATATCGCCAACTCCTTTCTACACTGAATTACTACATGCCCCAAGATTTTACCATAAAGAGATATGGTAAAATGCATTATTGACAAACTCAACACCGGAGATAGAATAACAAGAAGAGGTAACATTATATTGTCATTAAGAGCCGAATATTTGAATAAAATGCATCAGATTCCAAACCCTGAGAGGGTTTATGATGAAGATTTCCTCACACAATTCAACAAGGAGAATAAGATACAATCAGACCCTATAGAGCAATGGAGGAGCAAACCTAAAAAGCATAAACATGATGATAAGGGTATGTATTCCACTTCCTCTATTTATGGTCCCTATTTTTTTATTTATGATATGTTGTCTATACTTCTCATCCAACCCAATACCACTAAATTCTTCATTGAATGGGTTCCCATTATGGATGATGTTATAGACACTCATATCATGGACAAGGGCACCATTTTGTAAAATACTATTTCTACTTAGATTCTTGAATACAAAAAGAATCGTTCTTTTTTGTCTAAAATACTTCCCCCATTCTATATGAGTTCCTACACTATGGATGCAATGTGTTTTACGTCAGATTTTTCGACCATGGGTTGGAAATGGACTACCCAAGGTGCTACTCCCATTCATATTTATCAAAGTAATCTATGGGAATCAAAATACGTAATCTATTTCTACAAGATCTGTCATGGACTTATGCTCCCACTATTTCAATTCGTGTTTAATGAAAAGGCCCCTAGATTTTCCACAGAAGCTCAAGCAGAATTCACATCCATTGGAAAATGGTTTGGGGAGGATATTTTCACTTACGTCAGATTTTTCGAGAGCTTAGCCTAACCACATGTCCTACCATTATACATTCCATATAAACTTCTCAAGGAGAAATTTCCCATGAGAGTGTGGGTCATGGATTGACTAAGTTTTTGAAATAATCAAAGAAAGCTGCTTGGCCCTCTTTTCCTATTTACTGTGGTATCTATTCATTAGAAAATTTCAGACATGGAGGGTTCGAAATCAATAAAATCCAATGTTTTAAATTATTTACAATTTGTAACAATAAATATGACCCAAACCAAGTTGAACTCAATTTCACAACTCAAGTGAAAATCAGGCTATTTTCCCATGAAAATGATGATTTTTATGATTTGTTTGAGTTATTTGATACTTATTCAACAATGGAGAAATTAGAAATATCATGCCTCAATCCTCAACAACTTTCCAAGTTCAATCAATACAAAAATAGAAGGTTGGAAGGGATTCCTCTAAATATACTGGAGGTATCCCAACCTATCTCACAAAAGGAACATGAAGAGAAGGAACAACAATAGAGAAAATAGGGAAAAAAACAATGCCTTAAGTATACTGAAGTCCTTAGTGGAAAAAAAGAAGATAAGTCTTCTGGAACTCAAACCAAAGATCCTATGTTTCCAAGTGACTTAAACGAAGTCTTGAAAGATTTTGATCAATAGCTCAAAGGAGACCAAGAAGTGGTGATCATTGATCATTAAAAAAATTTGGAAACACCTCAAGGTAAAATTCAGAACCCGTTTACTACTGGTCAACTCAAAAACTATTTAACATAGAAGAATTAGAATTTATCCTGGCCTACCTAACACCAAAATTTGTGTTCAAAATTGAGGGAATACCTCCTTTGGATATATTTTACAGCCTTGGGCATAAAGGTGTCATGAGAAAGAAAATAAAAAGTAAGAGAACAGAGCAATCACAAACTATTTTTCATGGGGATGTCTCTATGGAAGTAGTTTGGAAGGAGTCACAAGTAGATCCATCTCGGGATCTAACACAATTGACTCAGTTTACAGGAGCATATACATCTACAACCATTGACAAAGCCAATGAAGTTCAAAAATTAGTCAAAGATAAGGATGAAAGGATCCTTCAGTTGGAACAAGAATTTTTAGAAGAGAGGCAAAGTGTTAACGAGAAATTACAAGCACAAGTGTCACAACTCCGAAAAAATCTTGGATCAATTAAAGCTGCATCACCAATTTGAAATTGGTGCAAAAGATACTCAGATACACCAATCACCATTAAATTTTGAACATTTTAAAGATAATCCTAAAGTGTATGAATTCAAGAAGGAAGCTTTGGAACTAACTACTCTGTTAGTTGAACAACAAGTTGTTTTCTTCCAAAAATTATCTAGCATTATTGAATTGTGTGAAAAGAGTGATTCACTAATGAATCGAGTAGCAGACCAGAGGATCAACGTTCATGAAATTGATGAAAAAGTATTCCAATACTTCACCTGGAAAGATACTATTGAAGGCCGAAAGGCTAATCTTCTGAGGATTGAATATTCTAAAAATGAAATATTATTTACTAATTGGGACGTAAAGTTAAAATAGGCTGAAAGGGAAATTTGTAGAGCGAGAGGTGTTGCCAACAAAATTGTTGAAACCATTAGGAAAAATATCATTTTTGCTAATATTATTAATAAATTCGCTCTCGGTTGTCTACATATTGTAATACATTTGATAAGACAGTGGTAGGAAATGTCGAATATGAAGGAAGAAAGCATAAAAAAATTGGATAATCTATATTGGTAATAGTATTGGACGCACTTGGTCAAGCCACATGGTCAATGGATAATGTTGTGTTATCTAACTAACACTTCCTCATACATG
Organism: Pinus albicaulis; assembly: GCA_034641835.2. Taxonomy (NCBI): domain Eukaryota; kingdom Viridiplantae; phylum Streptophyta; class Pinopsida; order Pinales; family Pinaceae; genus Pinus; species Pinus albicaulis. The sequence continues at coordinate 1,699,316,033 of CM076584.1, read as the reverse complement.
ATGCCTCCACTATCAGATGTGGTATACATAGGACAGTTGCATGTCAGGCTAGGTCAACCTCCTGAGGTTCAACCTATGATCGACATCCTTCAACTGAAAGAAAGAATGGAAAAAGAGACAGCGATGCAATCCTGAAGTGAGTCATCCCACCATAATTTGTTTCTCTTTTTATTTCACTTAATTTAAGGAGATTTGTTTAAACCTCCTCAACTCTTTGTGTAATTTCTATTTTTTTAATTTTTATTTTATTATATAAACCCTTTCATGTCTTTAAAGAAATGGTCCTGAAATTTTGAAAAGAATACTTTACAGAAGTTGCACTTTTGTACTCTTAAAGTTTTTATTAATAGAAAAGGTTGGACCAGAGTTTCTTTTTCAAATGAACAAAGTTAGCATATATATGGTACTTTTATCTTTATGTTGATATTGTCTTTCAAATGAGAAATAGTTTATTTTTTCCTTGTGATGTTTTTTATGTGTATCTTTTTAATACAATCCATCATTAATTCACTTCTAAACATGTTTGATTGCCATTTTTTTATACATATAAAATACATGCAATAATACATGTGATATATACTTAATCAATTGATTTTATTAACTATTTAATCAAATCAATTATCTTAAATTGTTTTGAATTTTTCTAAGTGTGTTAAATATTCATTTGCATTCACTTAAATATCATATTTTTTAAATCTCTTATAACAGAAAGAAAATTCATCCCGGGATAGAGATAGGTATATATATTTTCTTTAAAATTGTTGTCACTCCCATTCACCAAGTCATAGTTAGTAAAAATACCACCCATCCAATCAATTATATTTCATTGGTAAAGTGGTCCATAAATCCAGTCAGGGTTGGGTTTTTTTCCCTGATGTTGTTGCACTGATTTTTGAGGCGTCAACAGGAACCCTCACACTTTTGAATATTAATGGGGGGGTGGGTCCAAAAAGTTGATTTGATAAAACTGTCGAACCATATGTGCAATCTCCATGATGTGTTGGGGCACCCCTGCCCTAAAACAATTAACCACCCACCCCCCCCCCCCACTCCGAAAACCACTTTGTACTCTCGATTTTGCTGTCACCCCTGATGATACTTTTCAACTTGTCCCTCTATTATTCACTCCTTCTAAAATACTCAATTATCATTGCATAATTAAATTCAATCCCACCAAACAACTATTCACCGTTAGACAATTAAGATTTGTCGTTAACGTATATTAAATTAATTACACGTACCCAAAAATGGTTACAAACATTTTATTCATAGAAAAATTCCTCTTTTAAATAATCCGACAATCCTGTAAAATATTTCCACCATTTCTTGTTAAAACGACACATGTTTGAGCTACAATTTCACAAGTATGCATTCATATCCTTATACGAGTGATCGTCATAGCTTGGTAATTCGCCACCCTAGCTAGTTATTGTTATTTACAATGTTGTGTCACAAAGGAATGTATAAATTATTTTTAGAAATTCCAGCATTTCCCTTTGTCATTAGCCTTGACAAGCTCCCTCTCATTGATACCCAATAAAATATCGCAAAGACCCAGTGTGATTTATACATGTATGAACTCCACAACTAAGAAAACCATACATTCATAGATGTTAGTGATGAATTGAATATTTGGGAGTATTTCGTGCCTCAATTTTTCTTTCGCCAAACTCATTCCTTCCTAGAATTTGTCACCTGGTGCCATCCCATATATCTTCCTAGTGAGAGGGTTGTAATTGCCCAAAATAATCAAGTGTTATTTTCCATTACACCTGAATCTATATTCCAAGAACTACAGATTAATTTCGAAGTTGCTTTGCACCCATTTCCTACTGATTCCATCATGGATATATTTTAGAAACTTACATTTCCCCAATGAGATCATATTTTTGGGAAATTCCTACCCGCACATTCTATGTTTCCTAGAAACATTATGCCCTATTTCACTTCATTTTTCAAGAAATGTCAAGGAATTTTTTCTCCATGGTTTATAGTTTGTGAGGTTACCCTACTGAATAGTGGGCAGATGAAGTGATACTAGGATTTTTGTCAGTTTTCTATGTGGGTAATAATATTTCATTGATTTTTAATTGCAGTCAGTTTTTGTCAGATATTATTCATGAACAGTTTCTAATTTTTTTTGTTTAAGGTGCATTAAAAAATTAGTCGATTCTTGTGTATAATTTATTTTGTCAATAATAAATACTTAAATTCCCATTTCAGAAGTTAGATGTAGAAGGAAATCCTCAATCTATTATTCACTAGACTTCCTTGGTAAGGAAGAACATAGAGGAGTATTCCTTGAGTGACTTTGTGAAATAGTTTTTTCATATGTATTTATGTCTTCTTAGTAATGATGTAATACTAAGTATTTCACCTAAAATCAGAAGGATTCTACACCTTACTGATCAACATAAAGATGGATACTGGTACCTTTACCATAATTATACATATATCAGGATATATGTTTGTGAAATTCCTCCATATAGGTCACTAGTATTTGTGCCAATAAGGATATTTTCCTTAGAATACACTAAGAAAATGATGAATATGGATGATTTGGATTTTTTGTCCAATAAAAAGAAAGCACAATTCAAGATCAAGTCTCAAATTGACCCTTTCATTGTTAATACTCGCGTAACAGTAAATGAGGAAGATAATTTATTAGTGAAGATGAAATTAAAGTTGAGTTTACTTGGTCCTATACTCCCTTGGAAATTATTTCAAGCTTGAGAGTTGACAAGAAAACAAAACCTTATGCACATAAATCCAAGACTGAGATAGAACGATATCAAAATGAAGAATAATTGCAGGAAAATGCAATATAAGAAGCTGAAGAATAAATTTTTAGTCAGATAGCTTCATAGTCTCTAGTTACTCAAGAAAAAGAAACTAAAATATAAAGAGAAAGTTTATCTCCTACAAAATTATAAATTCAAGCTACAGTTTTCAAAGTTTTCAAAGGGATAAAGGAAACAAACACTCATGAAGAGTTCTTAGAAGGAGAGAGTTCACAGGAGAAGGCTACAATGGTGCTATCAAGTTTTCATACTACTTCCTTTCAACAAATTGAAGATATCACAACCAATTCTCTTATGTCATATATTTCTCAAGATACAATGCAACAAATTTTTTTTGCAAGATACAGAGAAATTAAAACGATAATGAAACATTAAAGGCCACTACTTATTTTGAATTTTGGAAACACTCTTCAACTACCCAATATAGACTTTTGTTTGCACTTGATACTGAAAAGGGACAATTTTAGTTAGCCTTCTTAGAACCTAATGTTTCAGTCCCTAAAAGTGCAAAAGATTATAAAGCATCCATTTTCTCTTTTGATACTAATAAAATTCATGCAATTGATCAAAATTTACCTTCATAATAGGGTAGGTGAAATGATATATTCTACATTGACTAGTTCAGCTATTACAACCTCTAATTACAAGCTTCCTTGAACAATATTAACATAAAGTTTAAAATGTAGAAAATGTGATCCTTAGCTAACGACACCAGAATAAAAGCACTTGAATATTTTGTGATCAAATTAGGATATGATCCTAGTGATGTGAAAGTAACAGAAGAGATGATAAAGAATAACCATGATGAAATTCAAGCATTGAGCAAGAATATTAAACTTCATACTAGAGAACATCCATAAGCTAAGGAAGTTTTTCAAATAGAAAAAGAAAAGGAAAACATGTTCAATTGATAGTTGACCAAAATGTTCAAATTCAAAAGATGGAAGCTGACATGCAAATAGTATTAAAAGAAAAAATGTAGCAACTTAGTATTTCAGCTTCCATTCCCACTGGGACACATTTTATAGCAAGGGCATCTACAACAAAAATAATCAAAATAGAGACATAGTCTACTGATTCAACACAATAACTATCAAACCTCATGGGATACTTATATTTAAAGGATCAAGAAATTGAAAAGCTTAAGATGTAGCTCTAAAATATTCAAGAACAGAAAATCAAAACTAATAATACATACTTATTTGAGGTTCAAAATAATTTTAAGTTAACAAAGAAATTATAGGTTTATGAAAAACCATCTTTAATAGCACACACTATTGCTTAGGCCAAAGAAAATATATGTATTAATATTAATGCATCAGTGATTGAGCTATGGACTTCAATTGAAATTATTTTTGAGTAGGAATATTTATTACAGAGTTCAAAAGCAATAGCAGTATAAATAAAGGAAGGCCTCGATAATAAACCAAGAGATCCCATAAGGATAATAAAATTCTTAAAATCCAAGATAAAAGAGGCACTTGAAGAATTTGGTATTGAAGACAAAAATAAAGTTTTTTTTTTGTAAATTAGGAGGGACCTTTCTATTTTCTATTGATAAAGATAGGACAGGATACAAAGACAAAACTAAAGTTGTCTGAGAGGTAAGAAAATTTTTAACCAAGAGGAATTTGATGTTACAGATTGAGAATAAGTCCCAAAATTTATAATTTAATATAAAAAAAATTCACATGAAATTCAATGCTCAACATCCTAAAGGACTCCCAGGTTTGTAGGGTATAGGTCAAAAATTGATTCCAGTGGAATATTATCAACACAAGTTACATGAGATAACAGTGGATAAAACTAAATCTGCCAAACTAAGAGGAGTTATAACTGGAAAAGATTTCATTGAAGGTTTAAGTTATGATTTTCTAACTTCACATGAAATTAAACATCTTTTTTTATCTAGGCCTACTTTTGAGAAATATACTAAAGTTGATGAGTCATACATAAAATGATTAAATTTTTCTATCTGTGATGAATATAGATGGGATAAATTATGTGGTCTCATTGAATATAATAAAATGATAAATTTCAAGAGGAGAAAACAGATTAATAGGATAAGACAACAGATTAACATGAGTAGCAAACATAAAAGAAAATTTCTAGCTACAATCGTCAACAAGAGTCCTCGAAATCTATGAAAAATTTCAATTAGTTCATATTTAATTTTTTTCAGTTCTATTTTTGTAAAAATCCAAATCATTTTGGATGATTTTTAGTTTGTAATAAATTTTTGATTCAAGTCTAGATATTTTGGGACAAATTCTATAAGTATTTTTTAATTTGAAGCAAAAAGAGTTGTACCCTTGTGATGAGCCTCGATATGACTTTAAATTTTTAGACTATTTCTTAAGATAATAGAAGTATTATGGATCTGTTATGAAGAAAATTGTGTATCTATGTGACTTATTCAAGTTATTCATTTTTTATTTTTTTGCACATGTTCAAAGTAACATAGGAGATATGGGTAAGAATAGATTGAGTATCAATCTCTCTTAAATCCCCTGCAAAGTTATAATAATTTAAAGAGATTATCTTATTGAACTATTTGTTTGAGACAACTCATCTACATATTTTAATTATTTTCTTATGTCATCTTTTCAATGTGTTTTTTCTGGCTATATAATTTTTCTATATGTGTTTTCTATATATATAATAAATTAAATGTTCAGTATGAATGTTTAGTGAACTATATATCTTCTTAAGTTCTTATTTTCAAATCAACTTGACGATTAATTTTGTTGGGGATGAAGAATCAACCTTTATATTTTCTTAGAAATATTTAAGATTTGCATCTATTTAAAGTTCAAAACATTGGTCATCCAATTAAAATAAAAAATAAAAAACTTAACTTAGACACTTTGGCATAGTTCCTTAGCCTAGAACTATCTACAAAGGAACAACAATAGTCACAGGTCAGATAGAGATGATGCGATCAAAGATGGAGGGTTCTTGGACACTCCGAATAGGAGAGGTGAAAGACACATGTACTATTTTATTTCTAGTGCTAACAAACATTATGTTCGTCATCATTATCATCCTTACATGAGGAGTGACATTAGATATTTACTCGATGAGTTTAAGAAAGAAAATCCATCTACATATGATGGGAAAATGAAAAAAACACAGGATGCAGAAGCATGGTTTCTTGGAATGAATAAGTTCTTCACGCTACATGATTACTTAAAGAACATGAAGGCCAACATAACTATGTTTGGTCTTAAAGGTAAAACATATATTTGGTGGGAAGATGTGAAGAACATCAAAGATGTTTATGGGGAGGAATTGACTTGGAGTAAATTCAAGAGACTATTTAGGAATAATTATCTATAAAAGAGATACTATGACGATAGGGAGAAAGAGTTTTATGAGATAAAGATGTGATATATGACTCATAAGGAGTACACTAGTAGGTTCTTGGATTTTTTTATGTATGTGCCTTACCTCAAGGAGGAGGAGGCCAAGATTCGAAGACTCGTGAATGGGTTTCTGATAGCTTTCAAAGACAAGATTGAGTTTGATGAGCCTAGATTATTGGAGGAGGCCATCTGGAAACTAAATAATTTTTACGAGCAATTGAAGTGCCAATATGAGACTAAGGAGGATTGGAAGGGTAATGATAAGAATAAAGGAAAATGGGACAAGAAGCAGGAAATACCTCAAGATATGGGTCAAAAAGAGATCACACCACCTAAGAAGTTCAATACATATGGAAGAGGACATGGACTTCGGTCCAAGGAGTAGATTAAGTGTGAAAATAGGGATTACGTGCAGTGTTAGAGTTCTCCGGGATATCATCATAGCAGAGATTGTACACAACATAAGACTTGTAAACCACATATTTACAATGCATAGGAGGGGAAAAATGTTGGGGATGTGAGAAAAATTATTCTTAGGATCTATGTAGTGATGGTTAATAGGCTGGTAGATCACCATGCATTTATTTTCGAGATGGATGGTAAAATTTGTGATTAGGTTGTTTCTATTTTTATTGAACCTCGATCTAATTATAGTTATGTTAGTCCATATTTGGTGGATAAGTGTGGCTTGAATAAATAATTACATGCAGAGTCTTGGTTAGTGCAGTTGGCTATAGGTACCAAGAAGCAAGCTCATCATTGGGTAAGATCTTGTGCATTTGAGTTAAATGACATGTCTACATCGGCACATATGACTTTATTGTTGTTGGGATCATATAGAATTATTTTGGGTATGGACTAGTTGTATCTTCATAATACCAAGGTGGATTGTTTTGATAAGCATATTGAGTGCTTGGATTATAATGGGGAACAAATAGTCATGTGGGGTAAGAAGTAAACAACATCATTTAGGATGGTAATTAGCTATGCAGGCGAAGTGCAGTCACTAAAAAGGGTGTGTGTTATTTGCAATGCATATTTATACTGACAAATATAAGCATGTGGAGGATGTGGATGTGTTAATAAGGTACCCAATTCTACAACAATTTGAGGATGTATTTGTCGTAGAGATTTCAGAGTTTCCACCTCACAGGAAGTATACTTTTCTATTGAGGTTATATGGGGAGTAGCGCCACCATCTAAGGAACCTTACTGGATGAGCACATCATAGTTGGTATAATTGAATTTGTAGTTAAAGGAAATTCTTGAAAAGGGATACATTAGACCAAGTGTATCGCCTTCCGGTGCACCAGTATTTTTTGTGAGGAATAAATATGGAAATTCAATATTATTTATTGATTACAGGTAGTTGAGAAAGGTGCCCATTAAGAAAAGGTATCCATTTTCGAGGATTGATGATTTTTTCAATTAGTTAAAGGGAGGAGGAGTGTTCTCGAAGATCATCTGAGATCTGCATATCATCAGGTACACATTAAAGACGATGACATTGACAAGACAACTTTCTAGGCTAAGTGCGAACATTATGAGTTGGTTGTAGTTCCATTTGGTCTATCAAATGCTCCAAAAAAATTTTATGTGCTTGATTAATAGTTTGTTACATCCTTATATAGACAAGTTTTTTACAGGTAGTTGAAAAAGGTGACCATTAAGAATAGGTAGTTGTTTTCAAGGATTGCTGATTTGTTCAATCAGTTAAAGGGAGTAGCAGTGTTCTCGAAGATCATATGAGATTCGGATATCATCATGTATACATTAAATAAGATGACACTCACAAGAAAAATTTCTAGACCAAATATGGACATTATGACTTTGTTATAGTTCCATTTGGCCTGACAAGTCCTCCAACAAATTCTATGTGCTTGATTAATAGTTTGTTGCATCCTTGTTTAGACAAGTTTTTTATTGTGTTCATTGATGAAAAATTGGTATGTTATAAAAATTATGAAGAACATGTTGAGAATTCAACAATAGTACTGAGATTGTTTAAGAGAAAATTAGTTGTATTCTAATCTTAGAAAATTTAGTTTCTTTCATACAGAGGTACGCTACTTAGGGCATGTGGTCTCCAAGTAATAGATAGTACTGGATCCGGAGAATATAAGGGCTATCATGGAATAGGAAACTCCAAGGAATGTGGATGAGGTAAGATCATTTATGGAGTAAGCAGGTTATTACATGAGGTTCATTAGAAACTTCTCAGGAATTTATTATCCATCACATCATTACAAAGGAAATGTAATAAGTTTTAATGGACAGATAAATGTGCAACCAATTTTCAGCAGTTAAATAAATTGTTGAAACATGTTTCATTAATGTTAAATATTGCAGATCTAGCCAAAGAGTTTGTCTTAGGTCAAAATTCTTTCAAGAGAGGGCTTCGTGCAGTCCTTATGTAGGATGAATAGGTGGTATATTATGAGTCAAAAAAACTAAATGAGAATGAGTGAAACTATCTGGATCATGATCTTGAGTTAGAAATGATCATTTATGCATTGAAAATGTGGAGGCACTAAGATTTGGGAAGACGATTTGTATTGATGAGTGATCATAGTGGATTGAGGTATCCATTTGACCAACTAAATCTCAAATCTAGGAAAGATAGATGCTTGGCCAAGATCAATGAGTGTTACATTGAGCTTAGGTACATCAAGGGCAAAGAGAACGTGATTGCATATGTTCTTAGCAGGTGGATAGAAGTGAATCATATAGAAACTATTTGTTCTTATGGGACATATCTATAGGATATGATCTTGTAGGCAGGTCAGCAAGACATCAAGTATGTGGATCTTAGGCACAAATTGTAGCAATGTATAGGTACAAGTATATGTATAGGGACAAGAACAGGTATAGGTACAGGTAGTGGTATAGGTACAGGTGTAGATGATGTGGAATATCGTGTCACAACATATGGCCTGATGAGGTTTAGAGACATGATATATGTGCCAGAAAATAATGAGATGAAGAAGGTGATATTGAGAGAGTTTCATGTGAAACCATATTCAAGTCACTCATGCTATCAGAAGACACTGACAACGGTGAATAAGTTTTACTATTGGTCGACTATGAAGAGAGATGTAGAAATGTTTGTGGCTAGGTGTTTGTATTGTCAACATGTAAAAGAAGAGTGTAAGAATCCAGGTGGACTAATACTGGTGATTCGATTCCAGAGTGGAAATGGGAGGTAGTTTCCATGGAATTTATCACAGTTTTACCAGGAAAATATACACAACATGATTCCATCATGGTTGTAGGTGACAGGTTGACGAAGGTAGCACACTTCATTCTAGGGAAATATACATACTTAGCGAATGATGTAGCAAAAGTCTTCATCATGGATCTAGTGAGATTGCATGGTGTTGAACAGAAGATTATGTCAGAGATGGATTCAAATTTCACTTCCAAGTTTTGGAAGGAGTTGTTTGCGGGTTTGTGCATAGAGTTTGCCTTGAGTACAACTTATCATCCACAAAAAGATAGATAGACGGAGAGGGTCAACAGGATATTGGAGGACATGTTTAGGATCTATGTGATGCATCAACAACAAAAGTGGGAAGAGTATCTTCCAATGGTAAAGTTCTCTTAAAAAAATGGGTATCAGGAATATTTGAGGATTAGTCCCTTTGAGGCATTATATTAGAAGAGTTGTAATTCTCCTATTAGTTGGAGTGATCTAGTTAACATGGTAGTGATAGGACCTGATATGTTTTCATAGATAGAATAGGAAATGTAGGTAGTCAAGGAGACTCTAAAAGCAACACAAAACAGGAAGAAGATATATGCATATTGGAACATGTTGTTTAAGGAGTTTAAGGTTACAGAACATGGGTACTTGAACATCAATCCTATGAAGAGATCCTTGCGGATTGGATCATGTACCAAGCTAGCACCTCAGCATTGTGTACCTTTCAAGATTCTTGAAAGGATTGGGAGAGTAGCCTATGCCCTTGCACTTCCTCTGAAAGTAAAATTCCATGATATTTTCCATGATGTTTTCCATTTGTAATTGCTTAAGGAATATGTTAAAGATGTTGATCACATGATTAACTGGTCTGTATTGTAGGTGGACCATAAGGAGAATTATAGATGGAACTTCAGTGCATTTGGAAGATAAATATGCTCATGCTCCATAAACATGCAATGAATTAGGTTAAGGTGCATTGGAGCCACTTTAGGCTTAATGAAGATACATGGGAGATGCAAATCAAATGCAGGCTATGTATCCTTCCTTATTCTAGAGTTGAGCGAATTTTTTGGTTATGTTTTAGTATATTTCTTTGGTATATGATTGGTATGATGTCTTGTATATGTACATATGTATATGGATGTAAATACAACCATGAGCTCTGTTATAAAGGTCCAATAAGATATATGGTGCCATGTTATTATGGTTTTCATGTTGTTCTGTTTTTCATGTTGGTTTTCTTCTCCGCAAGTTGATCATTGTAAATACTGCAACGAAATAAGTTATAAAACTCGATGGGAAGTATTTTTTACTTACAATAGTCTTGTGGGTTGTACGTGTTGCTGAACATTGAGGAAGATGTTCCTTGAAGGGGGAGGGTTTTGTAACAACCCTGGTGAAAAATCTATGTAATAAAATTTAATAAAGGAAAAATAATAACCATGGTCAAAGGACATGTATTCTATGTTGAATGTTGGGAAAAACATCCTAGTGCGGATGTTAATTTTGTATATTATGGCTATGGAAACTAGAAAAGAAAATGGCTAAGGCTTTGGAAAGGCAAAGTGACATTTATTGGAATTTATTTATGAAAAATAATGGAAAATAGGAGAAAAGGGAGGTGAAAGGTCACATGTTGCACGTGAGGAGAAAAATTAAGGTAACTAATGGAAAATTGAATAAATAAAGGCCTTATTAATAAAAATTATTATGAGGAACAATAGGTAACCTTTTTTCAGTTCATATTTTGATCATTTCAGTTTTGGAACTCTCATTCTCTCTCTCTCTCTCTCTCTCTCTCTCTCTCTCTCTCTCTCTCTCTCATACTCTTGGCTACTAGATTTTTATTGAATCACTCTTGGAGGAGTGTGGCATACTTGGAATTTTTGAGGAAGAAGGAAAAAGAAGAGCATGAAAGAGTAAGAGGACATTGGGATCAATAACTACAGTTGGTTTTTCTTGCAGGTACTGAGTTACATGTATGTTTCATCACTTTTTTTGGCATGCGAAGCATATGCATGTGGTTTCTTGGTCATGATATTTCATTGTCATGGAGGATTTCCTAAATTGACAGTGGTTTTTCCTAGCCTTTCCATTTCCTAGATATACATGGTGTTTTAATTTCATTTATTTTTTTTCCTGGTTATTTCTTGTGTTCCTTTAGATGTGGGTTAAGTTACTAGTCATAGAGCGTTTGTTGGAAAAATTCTTTGGAGACCTCTAACAACTTGGGTTGAGTTATTAGTACTAGAACCTTGGTTTGAAAAATTCTCTAGAGCCCTTGGTTGGTTGAGTTACTAGTCCTGGAGCCTTGGTTGGACAATATCTCTAGAACCCAACAAGAGTTGTTGGTTGACTTACTAGTCGTGGAGCCTTGAACGGAAAAAACACTTTGATGTCCTGACATCTTCGGTGGAGACAAAATATGGTGATGGTTCGTGATGTCGAACCATGAGGTGGAATCACTGGTTGAGGTTTGATGTGGGTTGGTCTCTAGACGCCCTAGTTTGGTTTTATAGATTTGTTCTATGAGATCCCAAATTCATGATTGGACTATGGCATGTGGGTGATTGGGTGAAGAGAAATTTAGTTTAGCCAATCTATAGTCGAGTGAAACGTGGAAGTCCTGAACCTTCTCTAGTTGAAAATGATGAGATTATTGACTAGGTGATAAAAAAATTTAGTCACCACAATTATTTCAAGTGAATTAATAGTAAATTTGAGCAATTGTAAGTGACCAGACTAAAAATGACTAACTTAGATGACTAATTTAGTCTAGGGATAAAATATACAACTAGATAATAAGTGTTTAAACTAAAATTGACTAACTTAAATGACTAATTTAGTATAGGGCTAAGATATATGACTAGATAGTAAGTGACTAAACTAAAGGTGACTAACTTAAATGACTAATTTAGTATAAGAATAAATATATGACTAGATAATAAGTGACAAAATTTATAATTATTAATGTAAATCACTATTATAGTCCAGGAATAAAAATATGAAGAAATAACAAGTACAACAAGTATATGAATTAGTCATTTATGTTAGTAATTTTAAATTGTGTCACTTCAAAAATGGAAAATTTAAATTTTGATACCGAAGTGTCACATTTCACTACAGGGGTCTCTGAATCCATCTACAGTGTTAAAATTTAGAGAAAAATAGGTCTCTAAATCCATCTACAGTACTCTTAAGATTTTGAATACCCTTTTGTCTCTAAAGCTTAACACTAGACGGTTGTTTCTACTTTCACATTAAAAATGAATCATCTCACTTTGGATTAATTATTGAATATTGAGGATATCCCAAAGTGAAAATTTATGGGGTCATTTGTGTGACTAGATCACCAGCACTAAAAACCATTTTCCCCCTCATATACATTATCAGAATTATAGAACATACCTCAAACCTAGCTAAATGTTCTCTTTAGAAACTTTTACACATCATATGTGATTTGAAAGTCTCCTAATTTATTGAGTGTATATATAAACACCCACTATTCTTATTAATGACTATCATCGCCACCACATTTTCACCCTAATTTAGTTTTTAACAATTAAATATATAAATATACATAAAATTAGAAGAGATGTTTCTTAACGTAGAATAAATATATGAACATAGGGAAGTGGTCCATTTTCGCAATTAACATTTATTATTATGGAAGCACATAATAAAATAAATTTAAACTAATCAAATATTTCCATCTAATTATATGAGATTAACAATTTACAGGGTGCAAGGGATATAAATCTTCCACCGTGCATGCTAGTCTCTTAAGGCCCACTCCTCATGTTACACTCTCACTTATGATATTTTCCTGCTCATGTAATTGTCTAAGAATTTATTTCCATATCTCTATATCAACATCTATTAGTTTTTTGTTTTTTAATCATTTTAGTTTAGAGATACTCTTTTGACTATTTGCTTAAATTTTCCAAACAACATAGAAAACAAAAAGAATTATAAAAGTCAATAAAAACACAAAAATATAGAAAATAAAAAAATGAAGAAAAAATAGGAATACTATATAATAAAATCTAATGTGCATGATTTCTTCCTTCTAACAAACTATGCCACCCTTTTCAAAGCAAAGGACTAGAAAAATGAATAAAGAAAAGAAAATAAAGACTATTTAGAAGTCATGTAATGTGTGAAATATTCCTTATTGTATGCTATAACATTCTCTTCATTACCCATTTTTCACCCAATTAAGAGTTCAGAGAGCGCTCTTTATTTCCATCTTCATTTTTTTTTAAAGTAATCTCATTTTTTTATTTTTTATTTTATATTTCCATATACACATTTATTAATTTGGTGGGAGTCTAATATTATTAATCTGGTCGGAGCTTAGCATTATTAATCTGGTGGGAGTTTAAAATTTAATGGTTTAAAAGTGTGTTTCGAATTTTTCATGTCATACCATAAGGTAATCATCCCATCAGAGTCTTCCTTCCCAACCATAAGGTATTCATCTCAAATGTTGAATCCCCAACTTTGAATGAATTTGATAGATTTTGATTAATCCCAAATGCTGAATGCATTTGCTAGATTTTGATTAGGGTCTTTTATTTTGAATGTGGTGTGTTCTAATAAATTTTGTGCAAGGGACAAAACCTCAATTCACTCAGTCTCTTCAGTGTCAGATAGAGAATGTTGGAAGAGAGTGGGGGATGTTGCAGGAAACAATGGGCACTCAAAGAGGCCCCTACCTTTCGAATGTCGATGGAGTAGTGAGTCATTATTCAATGAGCCATCATTCAATGAGTAGAACTTTTAGTACAAGCCCTAATTCTAATTTTTCTCCTCTTCCTATCTCCTCCCCTTCGTCCTTGCCACTAAGAAAGTTTCAATGAAGGATACATTGTCATATGTTAATATACTTTAATGGAGGAATAATTTGTAGATGCACTTGGTCTCATTTTGACGACATTTCAATGTTATGTAGGAAATCTTTGCCTTGATCCCCAGAATGCTTGTGCTATCACGGATTGTGGAGTTTTGTACAAAGATGAAGGAAACTTGCTATATGCAGTAGAGGTTTGTTTCTCACATCTGACACTATTTGTGCTTTTTTTATTTTCTGTACTTATTTTTTGTGTTACTTGTTTGTTCGAGCTTCTTTAAGTAGTAGGTTTTTATATTGTATTTTGAAACATAATGCATTTGAATATTACTAGGATAACCAAAATATATCTAAAAAAACTATGACATCAACATAGAAATGTGAAAATTACATGATTTTAGCTATAAAAAAAAACTATGTCAGTCCTTATATAGTCTATTGACACAATTTTCTGGATGGCAACATTAGACCTCTAAAGTTTCACCAAAGTCAACTTTTCAAAAATTTATTGTTAATGTACCAATCCTTTTTAAGGAATCCCTACATGTTATCATATCAATCAATGTTGATGCCATGGCATGGATGTCTACTAAATCATGGGGTCACACTTCTACAAATGTATGCTACAAAGAAATTCAGAATATAACTGATAGGATTTTCAACTTGCTTCCCTTTCATCAAATAGGAACTCTTGAGTATTTGGTATGACATCCCAACAACATTCATAGACTGGGTTTTTAAATTATTTCAGACACATTTATTTCTTGTAAAGTATAGATATGTTTTAGAACTAACCAAATAAATGAATTTTTTTCAGGGATAAAGATATACCCTCTTTAACCAATAGATCACATTAAATTAAATTTATTGACATATTATCCTATTTATTTATTTATTTGATGTGGAATTCATTGTATATTTTCCATGAAATTCTGATCTACTATGATGAACAATCTGAATTTTTTTTTTCTTTTGACACAGACACATAATTTCTCTACCAAATAGTAGTGGAGTAGAATCAAAATAATTTAACAAAAGTTACACAATAAAACATAGAAAATTTTCTAGGGAACCCAACACGGAAACCCTCACTTTCTTCATAATTTTAGTAATGAAAATTGAGAAATATATTTGATACACATACAAGTTGGTTTTAATCTAAAAATAAAAGAATTTTCCTTCCTATACTAGGCTTGAAAGTTATCCCTGATATTTGACCTGCTTCCTTCTCCTATATGCACCAGAGGCTCTGATTTTCAAACAAAAAACCTTAGAAAATAATCTCCTATTTCCTATCATTGGTTAAAATCCTATTAAATAAGGATTTCCCCTATTTATATGTGCACTCCAAAGATAAAATTTCCTTCTGAAATAGTTTGTGCAAGGAACACTTGGTGTGTTCCTCCACAATCTCTTTTGCTCGCAAACTCATGCTCAAGAATTGATTGATTAATTGTGTGCCTTTGATCACCTTATAAGCTTTTCGATTAGTCTATTTTTAGT
Source organism: Pinus albicaulis (assembly GCA_034641835.2). Lineage (NCBI taxonomy): Eukaryota > Viridiplantae > Streptophyta > Pinopsida > Pinales > Pinaceae > Pinus > Pinus albicaulis. The sequence goes on along the minus strand of CM076584.1, from coordinate 1,699,300,310 downwards.
GAGTTTTCTAAATTAGGAGTTGAATTGGAGATTTTCTAGTTAACAAAATTCAACACTCTTAGTTAATTGGATCCTCCTAAAATTTAGGAGGCTAACTCCACTTATTCACTCAGTTCCCAATTTAACTCACACTAGAGCATAGATAACTCATCCTCCACAAACTTGCACTAGTAAAACTACTTCTTGAACTCATACTCATCACTATAACTAATAGATATCTAAGAATATCTCATAATTGATTCCTTCGATCAAGGCAAAGATCAAGGAATCCATTCCTTCGCTACTTTTCAGCACTCCCTATTAGTGAGGAAGAGATTTTGTTCCACTATGAGCTTATATATGTCATGAAAAAAACTACATCTTTCCAATGCTTTGGTTAAGATGTCTGCCATGTGACCCCCATTGGAATGTACTATAGCTTAACTATCCCTTTCTACACGCAATATCTAAGATTGTGATACGAGATCTTGATATGCTTTTAGGGATCACTAAAAATTGGATTATCAGAGAGTTTAATGCAACTATGATTATCACAATGTGTCATGGTATGATCCATACTCTATCTTAAAAGTCCCACAAGTAACTTCCTCATCCAAATAGCCTTGCAAGCTTCCTCACTAGCAATCATGTACTTGACCTCTGTTGAGATGAGTGAAACTGATCTATTCCTCTTGATGTACCAAGAAAATGTAGTTGAACCAATATTGAAGATGCCACTAGAAGTACTCTTCCTATCTGTGGATCTCTTTACCCAATCTACATTAGTGAAGCCCTCAAGCCTCACTCAATCATCCTATTTGTGCCACAATCCATAGTATGTTTTTCCTTTGAGATATCTAAACGCATGCTTTGCAACAACCCAATGCACTCTGGTTGACTTAGTTGGTTGACTGCAAAACAAATATCAAGTCATGTGTTGCTAAAGTTAGGATTGGGAAAGAACCTACTGATGAACAAATTGGGGATAGAAGGCCAAAGAAAAGGGTGAAATTCAACATACCTGGAGAACCTTTGCCTATGGTCGGAAAGAAGACAAAAGAAGAAGTATTAGAAGAAGAAAGTTAACCCTCCTCATTAGGTAAGGATGAAAATCATGTCGTGTTTTTAGAACTTGAAAATATAAGAAAGGAAATGAACAATTAAAGTGAAAATTATTTGAGGGGAAGGAAATCTCGGTGTCTGTATGCACGAAATGTTTTCAATAATTAATAGTATTGGGTTAGAAGGTATGTAGAGAAAACATCAACCCAATGGAAAAAGAAACAGAAAAAAAGGAGGTCATTACACAAGAACCTGCTAAGGACACTGATATTACACAAGAACCAATAGTTAAAGCAGAGTCTCCTATAATAATTAACCTAGAAGTCGACCCACAAGAATTTGTGGAGGCCACTCCTATTGTAAAAGTAGAAATAATGGAGAGAGAGGCTACTCTAAGTGGAAATGAAGGGTTTGACACACAAGAACCCACCGAGGAAGGTGCTGTTACACAAGAACCAACAACAAAGGTGGAAAAACCCCATTTAGCAGAGGTTGTTACACCCATTATTGATGTGGATATTGAATGCAGAAGAACACCGGGTCCCATTTTGGGATGGAGTTTTGAGAAAATCTTGTTAATTTTTTAATTAAAAAAGTGGAAACATCAAGCAATATCCCTTCGGGAGGGGATGATTTTGCTGAAAGAACATCAGAGAGAGATAGACACCTTACAAGAAATATGGATGAAAGAAGAGTTGAAGAAAGGATGGGAGAATTATAAGAAGAAGGAAGCTCTGAAGAAACAGGAGGAACAACTGCTGGCGTTACCGCAGCAGTTTTGAGATCTTACCATAGACAAGAAAAAACTTCAGGATATCACCCTCAATTTGATACAATGAAGGTAGCTTGCCCCATCCTATCCTATTTTTCTATGGGAACATTACTTCCTATTCCAGATGAAAGCCATTATGGAGGATATACCTTATTTATGCTATTTCACTCGCATATTTTTAAATGTGTTCTATGCCTTTCATTTTGATGAGAAAATCTTGTTGTCTAAGTTACTCATACACAATATCATTTGTGAGAATGTGATTATGCAGATGGTTGTGACACTATTCTCCTATATGGGGGATATTTAGTTGTGATATTTTGTGTCCTTCATGAAGAATCAGATTGAGTTGCATTTCACCATCAAATATATGGATGCTAATGAGGAGAAGATGGCATTATGGGTCCAGGAAGAATCGGGATGGGCTACTGAGTTAAGGTAGGAATTTAGGAGAATGATGAGTACTCCTGGGATAAAGGAACTGATTGCCACTTATAGAAGAAATATTGTGAAATTCTGCCTCAATAAGTTCTCAGTGATGAACAGCGAGCCTTGACTGGGTGCTTGAAATGCACAGAAGCCAGCAGTGCCAAGCTACTGAAGGGGGACCCATTCGCATTCCAAAATTTCATGGTGGCTATTACACATGTACCTATGTATGCATATATCGTACAATCTCTTGGTGATTTTTGGCTCGGATTGAGATTCAAGTTTCCTTTGATCTGGCTACAAATTGAGGATTATCAGAGTAATTATGAATTGAGTCAGTATTAGTCAGAGTCTTAGGTACGACATAGGATGGCCAATCAGGGGTACAAGTCTGTAGAAGAAGATAGATATGGCGCTTATGATCTCACCGACCTGTACCAGAGATACTCACATGAGAAATGAGTTTCATGAGGACATGTAAGTGTTTCAGTTTGGGGGAGATGTCGGGTGCCAGTTTTGCACACTTTTCCTACATTTGTTTTCCCTATTTTGCATCATGACTATAACCAATGGGACTATCTTTTCCTCTTTTTCCTACCTTTCTATCCTAACTTCCTATTTTTCACCTTATTTTCATTACTCTGCCATTTCATAAATTATTATGATATATCATGCCTTTTTATGAATAATTGAGGCTGAATGTTTGGAGAAGATCTATGGTCTTTGTGTTGTCTTTCCAGATGTCATTTGTAGCACCTAAGTTTCGAGCATGAGGTACACGGGAGCAGTTAAGGGTGTGTTGTTACATCGAGCGATGCTGTTACACCTTGCTATTACAAACCCGCCAACAAAATATTGTTACACTCTTCTCTTACAGACCCATTGGCAAACTACTGATATAGTTGTACCACTGACTGGATCTCGTCAACACTTGCTGCTGACCTATCCTTTAGTTGTTACACTACAGCTGTGGTTTTATTGCGATAGATGTAGAATTTGTTTAGCATTGTATTTTTGGATAACAACCTATGGGAGTTTTTGATTGTAATCTATAAATTTCTAGTCATGCTATTATTAAGAAGTGGTTATAACTATATGTATTCTATTTTGATTTGCATGAGAATCATAAGATTCTCATGAAAGATCTATCCCTTGATTTTCTGAGATGTAACCATTATATAGTTCTCAGCCCTAGAGGTCGAAAGGTTAGTGGAGAACAACATTATTTTGACTTTGTAATTTTTCTCATATTAATACAGATTCTTCTGTTATTGCTGTTACATGCGTTATTCAATGTAGTTTCCATTAAGTTCTTTTCTCTACCTGCAACTTGCTAGTGAGGAAGGGCCCTCCTTCTTAGCAGGGATTACAGTGATTAAGGTAGTTGTGTATATGTGTTTTTATTTCAGTTTATGTATAAGTAGAGGTGTTTTTCCTATTGTTTCAGCTCTGAATATATCCGCTTCAATTTCAATAATTTGTATGCTGTTACACATATGATATTAGAGACACCAACTAGGTACTTGTTGTGTGGTGCACTAGAACAGATTAATTAAAGTGTGACTCCAGTCTTGTAGATCATTTTATTACTGCATGAGTGATTTACTTCCAGCATTTACTTCAACAATGATTTTTTTTAATTGGAATTCCTTCTAATTGAGTGTATCGACATAGATAGTGAAAATTTCATTGGAATAAAAGACGTCCCTAGATTGATAATTTATGTGTAATTTTTAGTCATTCAATAGTGATTAATACAACCCAACAGTTTAGCACTATCCATGGGGATGGCAGTGACGATCCAATCAATCAAAGTTTTTCCTTAGAAGTACAATTTTCGTGTGTTTTTATAGTGTCTCCAACGACATAATTTCCGAGCAGTACGACGAGAGGTAAGAATCTATGCAGTGCTATCACAAACTTGAGTGGGCTCACTAATGTCTTGTTGGGACACTTAGGGGAGTGAATTTTTTAGCATTTTTTTTTTCTTAGAGTGTCTCCAATGACACAACTTTCGGGCGGTAAGAAGAGAGGTAAGAACCTATACATCACTCTAACGAACTTGAGTGCGCTCACCAATGTCTTGTTGGGACACTTAGGAGTTGAATTTTTGGGTGTTATTTTAGCATGGCTTCAGCTATACAATCGTTTGGGCAGTAAGACGAGAGGTAAGGACCTACACATCGCTCTAACTAACTTGGGTGGGCTCACTGCTATAGAAACTGAAGCACTTGTAGGATGAATTGATACACATAGGGCCCATGTGTGCCGGTAGGACAAAAACATCATCTACAAACACTCCCCACTCTAATGAATATAGGAAATATGGGCGTAAGAAGGAAAAGAAGAGTGTAGATTTTGGAAGAAAGACATTCTTTGGAGATTTGATCTCAGGGGCAGAAAAGGGATAGTCCATGTCATACAGAGATAATAGGAAGACAACACCACAGAAAGAAGCTACCATATCAAAGCCTCGACCATCGGTGTCTTTCATGTCTGGAGTTCACCATCCTTCAAACATCATATCCAATCCTAATACCAAGACTCCAGATTCAAAATAGCAGTGGAGAATCATTGATCATGATCTGAGAATTGAAGGACATGGAGAGACCACTGGTGATCATCAGGGACCTAAGGAACAACATTTAATTGATAATCATTTGGATGCTGGTAGTGTTGTTAAATATTTGGTCCTGGAGTAGTCTGATTCTTTTATTTTTCAATATCCAGTACACTCCGAGTTTAGTTCATCTTATTAGGAAGAATCAACCATGGGGGACGAGAATGTCAAGATAGATAGCTCTGTTACTTTTGAATTCCCTATAGTAGTAACATGGGATGAGGCTCCTATGAATAATATTCCTTTATCATCCCTAACATCCTTTAAAGGGATGGATGTTGAAGAACCTGATACATTTCTATTCGAATTCGATGTGTTGTGTAAAGGTTAAGACTACACTTCAGATGCCCACAAGCTAAAAAATTTCCCTGCTACTCTGAAAGGAGCAGCATTAAGATGGTTCATGAGACTAGGTGATAGCAAGATTCTAACTTCGAATGACATGAAAGAGGCCTTCCTCTTTCGTATCAGGATTATTTTCAAACCAGGGATTTTAAGGATTAGATTTTTCAAAATTTCACAGACGGAGGAGGAAATCCTGGAAGACTATATGGAGCGATTTCACTACAATTTACAAAGGTCAAAGATTAGTAACTTAGATCCAGAAATAATAAAAAAAATATTTTGAAGAGGTTTAAGAGATGATTGTCTGGAGCATTTGAACCTATTGGGAAAAGGATACATATTGCAAGAACCGATTGACGAAATAATGAAGCTTTTTCTACGTAGCTCAAGAGGATCAGTCAAAGGGAAAGTTTCAGTTCGCGACCCTTCAGTTCAGATATAGAAGTCCATGAGTGGAGGATTAACTAGAGCAGAGATCGGAAATTTATTTGAGGATTTTAAATCGACCTACTTAGCACTCCCTCTTCTCAGATCACTACGGTAGAAGTCAAGAAAGCACAAGAACAATATAAAGCAGCCTTAGCAATATTCTATCCCCGATGCAAAAAGAAACATTTGGAGAGAGAATGTGGACTAAATAGTGTCAGCCTATGCAACATCTGTGAGTTGGCGCATTCTACGAATCAGTCTTCTTAATTTCCAAGACTGAAGGCGGTACTTCAAGAATCAAGTGAGGATGTTCAATATTCTTATTTGATCGGATCAAAAATACCATGCCATCCGCGACCTACAGGTATGCCTTCATATTTTTCATATTTTTATCCTTGGAATAATGTTTATAATAGTCTGCAATATCCATGGAAATATCATACTCCTTCTTCAACACAATTCCCTTCACCATGGAACCAGTGGCCGTCTCATCCACCAATGAAATATCCTCCATCACAACCCAATCCTTGGGGTCAGAACTGGAGAAGTAATGGCTAGGGTCCAGTACCCCCTCCAATACCAATACAACAATAGCAGTTACAATTGCCTTCTTTTCAAAATTCTACACCTTATGTCTGACACCAATTACCTGTCCAGCCTAACCCCAATCCAAATAATAAGGCAAGCCAGAGCATGGATGCTTCGGTTACTCTCCAGACTTATCTCATTACTCCTATTGGACTTAACGAGGTTCAACTTCAATCAGGGAAAGTCATCAGATCTAAGCATAATCCCATTATTACCAAAGAATGTGAGTCACCTAGAAGGGACATGGGCAATTTTGAGGCAGTTGTTACACATGTAACAACTGATACATCACCTGTTGTTACATTTGTAGCAGCCAAATCAGGAGGATTTGCTTTTTCTATAGCAGCCAATCCGAGCAACGCTGGTGCATATGTGATAGCTCACTTAGATGTTAGCATTCCGAATCATCCATACCCTCAACGATTAACTGAAAATGGGCTAGTATCACAACCTGAATCTGAATTCCTCAAGGAACTACAAAATTTGTATGTGTGGATTCCACTATTACAAGCTCTTAAATAAGTACCTATATATGCTGAAATAATGAGGGATATATGCGTCAAAAGGCTTGGAAGGAAAGCTAAAGACCCTGCTACTATCCATGTCATGGGGAAATTGTCTGATCTCATGATTGATAAGACTTTTTTGACTAAATATAATGACCCAGAGAATGCTACAGTGATTGTCCATATTGGCAATCAACCTATAAAAAATACTTTGGTTGATCTAGGGGTAGCTATTAATGTCATGAATAAATACCTCTTCATCTCTCTAGGACTTCATCAACTTAGACCTACACCCACAGTGCCTGAATTAGTAGATAGGCCTTGTGTCAAGCCCGAGGGAATGGTAGAAGATGTGGTTATCACTCTGGCTTCCTAGAATTATCTGATTTATTTTCTCATTTTACAAACCAAATCCAACATGGGGGGTCATCCTTTAATCTTGGGGAGACCTTGGCTGGCCACTGCAGATGCATATATTGGATTTAGGTCAGGATCTATGGTGATTTCAGATGGATAGCCCACTCAGAACCTGAACCTTTATCCCCCAGCAAAACCTCATATGGATTCGAGTAGTCCCTGGTGGGATGAATTTACACCTGAATATGATCTTTCCCTACCTCTTCTAATGCTTGAAAAAGAATAATACTTTAAATATGAAACAGAGGGCGATATCATTAATGGTTGTATTAGTAATTCACTCCCTGTTGCCTCCATTAGAGATTTGCGAGAAGAATATGAGGTAGATGATGCAATTATTGAAAATTTGAAAAAAACTCCCCATACTATCAGTTGTCTCGTTGAAATCGAACCTGGGAAATGTTTAAACATCAATCCTAACTTGACAGCTGAACAAAACAGATTGTTGATACAGTTGTTAATGAAATAGAAACAACATTTGCATGGGACTATACGGATATGAAAGGAATCAATCTTGGCCTATGCACTCACTGCATTTACCTTAAGAAGGAATGCAAACCAGTTAGACAACCACAACACCGAATGAACCCTGCACTTTAGGAGATAGTGAAATAAGAATTATAGAAACTCCTTAATGCTAATTTCATCTACCCAATTTCTGACAGCTAGTGGGTGCCTCTGCTTGTCATAGTTCCGAAAAAGAACAAAAAATGGAGAGTCTGTGTTGACTATAGATTAATAAGGCCACTCAAAAGGACCATTTTCCTTTACCATTCATTGATTAGGTCTTGGATACTCTTTCTGGAAAAAAAATCTTGTCATTTCTAGATGGCTTTAGTGTTTATAATCAAATACAGACTAGCCCGGAAGACAAAGACAAAACAACTTTCACTTTTCGATGGGGTACTTTCCATACAGATTCCTTCCCTTTGGCCGTTGTAATGCACCAAAAACCTTTCAAAGGGGAATATTGGGTAATTTTTTTGACCTTTTGAATGACTGCCTTGAAATATTTATGGATGATTTTATACCCTATGAGGATGCCTTTGAGACAACATTAGCTAACTTGGAAAAAGTTTTGGAACGTTGTGAAAAAAATAATGTTGCTCTCAGCACAGAAAAATTCCACATGATGATGACCAAGGGAATTATGGTGGGACATTTCATTTCAGCAGATGGAATCAAGGTAGACCCTGCAAAAATTGAGGTAATCTCGAAAATCCCGACCCCTAAGACTTCAAAAGAGGTACATAGTTTTTTGGGACATGCAGGATACTATAGGAGATTTAAAGAGAACTTTTCAAAGATTGAATATCCTCTATTTTCATTACTCATGAAGGATGCAGAATTTTTGTGGACAGGGAAGTGTGAGAAGACCTTTTTAAAGTTGAAAAACTGTGTAACAACAGCATCTGTTTTGCGAGGACCAAACTGGGAATTTCCATTTCATATTGCTACAGACGCATATGACATAGCTATGGCTACTGTTCTGGGGTAGCTAGATGAGAATAAACCTTATGTCATTTATTACATCAGCAAGAACTTAACTCCAATAGAACTCAACTATTATGTTACTTAGAAGGAATTCCTAGCAGTAGTGCATGCTATCAACAAATTTCGGCACTGCATCACTAGGTACCAAGTATTTTTACACAGTAACCATGATGCAATTCGATTTTTTATGAACAAACCTATTACTAATGGTAGAGTTACACGATGGTTATTGATGTTACAAGAATTTGATATTAATATTTTAGATAAACTTGGAAAAGATAATGCAGTTGCTAATTTTCTTTCTAGATTAACTATAAGTGATGACTGCACTGCCACTCAGGATTATTTTCTAGATGAATATATTTTTTCCATCTGTACTTACTCACCATGGTATGCATATATAGGCAATTACCTTGCTACAGGAAAATTACCACACCAATTGTCTTCCAAGGAAAGGAGGAAGATTATAAAACGGAGTGCTACCTACTACTGGATATAAGGCAATCTCTATCACACCAGGCCAGATTTTGAGATTAGGCATTGTGTTAGATAAGATGAGGTATTTGAGACTTTGAAGGCTTGTTATGAGGAACCTTGTGGAGGACACTTCAATGACAAGAGGACATGACATAAAGTACTGTCAATAGGGTAGTACTCGCCAACTATATTCTAGGATGCCATGAAGTTTGTGAAAGGATGTGATAGATGCCAAAGGATGGGCCAGCCTCTGAAATAAGATGATATGCTATTATAGCCTCAGATAGTGATCGAACGATTTGAGAAATGGGCGCTATAATTTGTGGGTCCAATTAATCCTTCATCATAGAAAAAATCATACATATTGGTCTGCACCGATTTTGTCACAAAATAGGTTGAAGCAAAGGCACTAACTAGAGATCCAGAGCAAGCTCTTGCAAACTTCATGTTTGAAGATATTTTTGTTTGCTTTGGGATACCCAGAGAGATAGTGACATATGGGAAGCCTCAGTTCACATCTCATTTGATCAAGAATCTGGTTGAAAAGTATGGAATTCGTCACATAACCACTTCACCATATCACCCACAAGAAAATGGTTAAGTGGAAAGCACCAATAAATTCATTAAGGGAATCTTAACAAAGACAATAGCCAGCCACTGAAGAAACTAGGTCGAAAAACTTCCAGAGGTACTGTGGGATTATAGGACAACATGGAGGAATACTACAAGCTTCTCACCATATGAGTTGGTGTATGGTGAGAATATTGTATTCCCCATATAGTTTGAAATAAAGACATTAAGAACAACATTGCAGGTCAATCTGGATTTGAGTATGGCACAGACACAAAGACTGAACCAACTCAATGATTTGAAAGAGAAACGACTGGCTGCTATTCAACAAATAGAGATCATTCAGCAGCAAAGAGCTAGATGGCACGATGGGTTTATTAAGAAGAAAAAGTTCCAGAAAGGAGATTGGGCTGTTGTGTATGATTCAAGGTTTAAATATTTTAAACGCAAGCTCTACACTAGATGGCTATGTCCTTATGAAGTGGACACAATCTTTGAAAATGGGACTATACAATTGGTCACCATTCTTTGACAATGGGACTGTACAATTGGTCACCATCGACAGTACTAAGACACCATTAGTGGTTAATGGGCACCGTCTAAGGTTATATCATCAACCCACTTCGAAGGAATCATTTTTCAACATTGTTGCGGAATCTAACTTCATGTTACGACATCACGGGAACATTCTCCTGTGTAGCGTGAAAATTGAAAGCTCAATAAATGTAGTAGTTGAAAACCACCCTTGTGGTAGATGTTTCACCTGTTTATATATATATAACAATATAGAAATAAAATAAAACAAAAATAATAAATTTAACTGTGAAAACCCCTTTCCGTGGAATAGTCAGACAGTTGGTAACAACTGAAAACCACTCTTGTGGCGGCTATTACACCCATGTTTTTCTTCCCGAAACATTCTCTTCCCTTCCTAATATATTCTATAGGATGATGGTATTCATTTAATTTTATTTTATGTACCAATTTCTCCTGATAATTATGGTTTTTTTAAGAATAATCTAAGGGTTGTCTTCATTGTTACACATGTAACAACCAACAGCGAGGAACACTGCTTCTTATGTTTCATACCATAATAGTAATAATCATGCCATCCAAAGGCAACAACACAAGCGCTGCAAGCAGAATGCACCAATTCGAAATATTCCTCCACGTCACCTCAGGTATGTCATTCAAAAGGTAACGTTATCATTTATGATTTGGTGATTATTGGAAAAAGTAATGATATTCCCGTGATGGCCGTGGGCAGCCATCACCATTAAGGTGGAGGAGGGGATATGTCTTGAAATCATTACAAAAATCTGTAGTCATAAACCTCTATCAAATCTGCATGCACCAATTACATTAGGGGAATTTTGAGGTCTAAAATGGGCCTTCTAAGGAGATAATAAAATAATAGCTAAACCAATAAAATAATATTTATGAATTTTCAATTCACTTTTTTCACCATAATCCATGTAACCATAGTTAAATTCAATTCAAAAATTGTACCAAAATAGAATTAATAAAAAAATTGTATCGATGTGACTATAAATAAGAATGAGATTTTCAAGAAAAAATCATTATCATTGAACAACTAATGAATTTGTCCTTTGTACTTAAATAAATTAAAATGAAATATAAATACAAATTTATAAATTTTTAATTATATTATATTCTATTTATTAAAATTTATATTATTTAAATTGTATAATAACATCTAACTAACATACTATATAAAAATAATATAATATAATATAATAAATGTATAGGGATATGTATTGTTTCTTTCAAGAAATATGAAATGACAATAATATATTTTTATTCAAAAGGTGTGAAATGACGTTTATTATGAGTATTTTACTTTGACTTTAAAAGTATTTCGAGGACTACCATGGTTAACCATGAGTTTTTATCCACCATTGAGAATGTGACAAATAAATACTTTTAACTCAAGCAACGCCACCTAAACCGTTAGGGATGATGTTATCCCATAAAATGTGATTGGTTCTCATAAAGTGAATTTTGATTGTACATTTTCCTTAGGAGGCCCATTTTAGACCTCAAAATTCCCGTAATGATAACACAATTACCAATGATGACTAAATCTGGTTGGGAAATATTGTGTGTAGTAGATCCCATTACTTTCCATAATGAGACATTTATGAATATTAGTGTGAGGTACGATTCGGTAATCCGTAAAATCTGTCACCTCCCATCAACCTCCTCGACTCAAACCTTGAATCCTCATTAAAAACTCGTTAATTGGGATAAGCAGAGACGCCGATAAGTAGTGATTAGTGCAACGATATTACAGTGGGGCTGAGAAACAAGAAGCGAATTCAGAAAAAAACAACAAGATGGGTGGAGCAGGGGTCAAGCATGAGCCAGATTCTATGGATGCCTTACAAAATTGTCTAAAAGCCTACCATATATTTAGAGAAGCCAGATGGATTAAGTATTTCTAGAAGCTAGAAGGCTTATATGAGGTGGTAGCAATCGAATTTGCTCAGAATTTGAACAACAATCAGACCCAAGTTATGGGTCTGCAATTTGAGGTGATTGAAGAGGTAATTGCCTGGGTAACTAAATTTCCATTAGAGGGATGAAAGTGGTTTAACAGAAAAATAAATGACCCCTCCTTGAAAGAAGACTTCCTAGAAGGAGAATAAAAAATGTAGAAGAAAGTGAGAGGAATTGATAGGTTGTTGCTTCCTCATCCTTAGGAAAATGTCGCCCTGGTTTTAATTAAATATATCACTTGTGAGGGAAGATCCACGATAGTGTTTAACTATCAGTTTCCTCTACTTAATCACCTTCGGCACCAACAAAAGATTAATATTCCATTCCACTTGTTAGGGAACATCAAGCATATGGCGGAAACATTAAAGACAATAGCACACATGGAAGCATGTGTGACCAATCACAGACTCATCGAATTAATCGTGTTGGATGCCCTAGGCTAACAAGGAAAAACTTGGGGAGAATTCAATTGAAATAGGCTGAGGACTTCAGGAGGAAGTCTGGCAAAGGCAGAAACCCAAAATTGGCTTACTAAAGTTAGGATTGGGAAAGAACCTACTAATGAACCAATTTGCAATAGAAGGCCAAAGAAAAGGGTGAAATTTAGCATACCTGCAGAACCTTTGCCTACGATTGAAAAGTAGGAAGAAGCAGAAGTATTATGTAATGTTCCAAAATTTTCCGACACTAATTTGGAACATTAAATTTTTTTGATTTCACTTAGGAGGAGAGTAAGTGGGTAAGGAGGCCCATGCTTAATGATATTCTCAATAAACTCCCTCATAATATGAAAGGGGATCATCTTTGGAGCTGGTTTTCACACCCTCATATGTGAACAAGGTTATTTGCAAGGAGGCTTGGTTAAGTTTGACCAAGTCAACAATGCTGCCATAGGAGGAAATTCTTACTTAGGAAGCCAACGCAGTGTGAATGAGGAAAGGGTTGTTTGGTGGAGAAAACCCTAAAGGAGTGGGACCCACGGAGAGGGGCTTTCATCTGTTTAAAAGGAGGACAAGGCAACCATTGTTTCTCATACTTATGATTATTCATCTCATTTTCTTGTGAGACAATTGTGCATTCTTTGCTGCTTAGCAAGAATTTCCAGAGGAATTCCTATTTAGGATTTCTTCTCCTTCTTGAGATGTCTCTTGAGGGATTGTTCTTAATTTTTCCTACATCCAGGCTTGAGGCCAAGCATCCTCCATCAGGACAACATTATTTCTGCAACAGATTAATGTTGTGTTGTTGGGTGTTGCAATGAGGGTTCACTACACCATCCCCTTCAGATATTTTTCAGAGGAGGAGTCCCTCTTTCCTTTGGGATATCATTTTGGAGGTTTTTCGGAGCATATTGCAGACTTTGGCATTAAAGCCAACTCTTTCCATAGCCCTACAACACAGTTCCATTTAGAGGCTGTGTTATTTTGAGAGGAGAATTTGCAGTGGGTCTCTTGCAGAGTATTGGAGGGAGAGATCTTTAGTGAAGGGATTAGCCTTTCACTTGAAAGATCCATTGGAGGAGGCATATTCAGTTTGGGCATCAGATTCAGCCATCCTCATCCAGTTCTATTTCTGAGTTGCTGCAGCTACCCAGCAACTCCATAATTTCTGTGGAATTTCCATTTTGTATTTTTTGCAGCCAATCCTTTTAGGGATTGTGTATTATTGTTTCCAGGGGTTGATATATTTCTCCCCATATTTTATTTGAGCCAGATATTGATATATTTGTGTATTGACACTTTTATGCAGCAGTTTCCCTTCATATATTGCGCAGTCATAGTTGGAGCATACATATATAACAGTGGTTTTGTCATGGTTTATGTACTTGTTCTTTGAGGCAGAGCATTTATCATCTTGTGTTTCATTTCCCCCAAGATCTTGTATTCATTTGTATCTGCTATCATCTAATAAAATGGCTATGAATTTCTCTCATGTTTTTATGAGTTGAGTGTTGCTGCTGCACCATCATTGTGCTTGCTTATTGCTGAAGCTCCAACTTTAGAATATCTTGAGATATTATCATTGTTGTCGCGATTTCCTGAAAAAGGAACATTACATATTATAAGAAGAAAGGCAACCCTCCTCATCAGGTAAGGACGAAACTCATGTCAATTTTTTAGAACTCGGAAATCTAAGAAAGGAAAATGAAGAATTAAAGAGAAAATTATCTGAGGGGAAGGAAATCCCCATCTCTGTATGCATGACATGTTTTCAAGAACTAACATCAACGAGATATGAGGTCTGTAGAGAAAACATCAGCCCAATGGAAACATAAATAGAATAGTAGGAGGCTGTTACATAAGAACCTGCTAAGGATATTGTTGTTACACAAGAACCAACAGTCAAAGAAGATCCTCCTGTAATAATTGACCTAGAATATGACCCACAAGAACTTGTGGAGGCCATTCCTATTGTAGAATAAACAACAATGGAAACAGAGGCTACTCTAGGTGGAAACGAAAGGGATGACACACAAGAACCCACTGAGGAAGGTGTTGTTACACAAGAACCAACAGCAGAGGTGGAACAACCCCATTTAGAAAAGTTTGCTACACCCATTATTGATGTGGATATTGAATGTAGAAGAACATCAGGTCTCATCTCAGGATGGAGATATGGGAAAATCTTGTTAATTTCCAAATCAAAAAAGTGGAAACATGAAGCAATCTCCCTTTTGGAGGGAATGATTTCGCTGAAAGAACATCGGAGAGAGATAGACACCTTACATGAAAGAAGGATGAAAGAAGATTAGAAGAAAGGATGGGAGAATTATAAGAAGAATGAAGCTCTGAAGAAACAGGAGGAACAATTGTTGTTGTTACAGGAGTAGGTTCAAGATATTACCATAGACAAGAAAAAAATTCATGATCTCACCCTCAATTTGCTAGGATGCAAGCGGCCTTCCCCATCCTATCTTATTTTTCTATGGGACTGTTACTTCCTATTCTATATGAAAGCCGTTATGGAGGATAGACCCTATTTATGTTATTCCACTCGCACATTTTTAGATGTGTTCCGTTACTTTGATTTCGATGAGCAAAGCCTGATGTGTGAGTTATTCTTACACAATATCATTTGTGAGCATGTGACTATGCATATGATTGTGATAGTATTCTCCTATATGGGGGATCTTCAATTCTGAGCTTTTGTCTTCTTCATGAAGAATCATATTGAGTGGCATTTGGCCATAAAATATATGGATGCTAATGAGGAGAAGATAGCATTATGGGTACAGGAAGAAAAGGGACGGGCTACCAAGTTAAGGCAAGAATTCAGGAGAATGTTGACTACTCCTGGGATAAAGGAATTGGCTGCCACTTATAGAATAAGGATTGTGAACTTCTGTCTTAATGAGTTCTCAATGATGAAGAGCCGAGCCTTGAATTAGTGGTTGAAACACACAGAAGCAAGCAGTGTCAAGCTACTGAAAGGGGACCCATTATCATTCTAGAATTTCATGGTGGTTATTACACATGTACCAGTGTATGCACAGATCGTACAATCCCTTGGTTCTTTATGGCTTGGATTGAGATTCAAGTTTCCGTTGATCTGGCTATGAATTGAGGATTATCAAAGTAATTATGAATTGAGTAATTATGAGTGAGAGTCTTGGGTACTGTATTTGATGGCCAATCAGGGGTACAGGTCTGCAGACGAAGATAGACATGGCACTTATGATCTCACGGCCCTGCACTGGAGATACTCCCATGAAATATGAGTTGCATGAGGACGTGTAAGTGTTTTAGTTGGGTGGAGATGTTGGGTGCTATTTTTTCACACTTTTCCTACATTTTTTTTCCCTATTTTTTCCCATGACTATAACCAATGGGACTATCTTTGCCTCTTTTTCCTACCTTTCTATCCTAACTTGTGTTGTTTCACCTTATTTTCATTACTCGACCATTTCATCAATTATTATGATATATCATGCCTTTTTATGACTAATTGAGGGTTAATGTTTGGAGAAGATCTATGGTATTTGTATCTTCTTTGTAGATGTCATTTGTAGCACTGAAGATCCCGAGCATGAGGTACACGGGAGCAGTTAAGGGTGTGCTATTATAGTGAGCAATGCTGTTACACCTTGCTGTTATAGAACCATCAGAAAACTGTTGTTACACTCTATTGTTACAGATCCGCTGGCGAACTATTGATACAGTTGTACCGCTAACTGGATCTCATCAACACCTGTTGTTGACCTGTCCTTTAGCTGTTACACTACAATTTTGGTTTTATTGCAATAGCTGTACAAGTTTTTTAGCATTGTACTTTTGGATAACAGCCTATGGGTGGTTTTGATTCTAATCTATAATTTTCTAGTCATAATTTTATTTAGAAGTGGTTATAACTATATTTATTCTATTTCGATCAGCATAAGAATCATCAGATTCTCATGATTGATTTATCCCTTGATTTTCTGAGATGTAACCACTATATAGTTCTCAACCCTAGAGGTTGAAAGGTTAGTGGAGAACATCATTATTTTGGCTCTATAATTTTTCTCATATTAATACATATTATCCTTTTATTGTTGTTACATGCATTATTCAGTGTAGTTTTCGTTAAGTTCTTTTCTCTACCTGTGCCCTGCTAGGGAGGAAGGGCCATCCTTCTTAGCATAGATTTCGGTGATTAAGGTAGCTGTGTATATTTGTTTGTATTTTGGTTTATGTATTAGTAGAGGTGTTTTTGTTGTTGTTTCAGTTGTGAGTATACCCTCTTCAATTTCAATACTTTGTATGCTATTACACATATGATATTAGAGACACCAACTAGGTACTTGTTGTGTGGTACGCTAGAACATATTAATTGAAGTGTGATTCCAGTCTTGTAGATCATCTTATTTCTGCATGAGTGATTTACTTCCAGCATTTACTTCAGCAACGATTTCTTTTAATTGGAATTGATTCTGGTTGAGTGTATCTGCATAGACAGTGCAATTGTCATTGGAATAAAAGACATCACTGAATTGATAATTTATGTGTACTATTTATTCATTGAATAGTAATTAATACAGGGCAACGTTTTAGCACCATTTTCGGGGATGGCAGTGACAATCCAATCAATTAGATTTGTTTCTTTAAAGTGTAATACCCATGTGTTTTTAGAGTGTCTGTAGAGATACAATTGTGGGGAAGTAAGATGAGAGGTAAGAACCTACGCAGTGCTCTAACAAACTTAAGAAGGCTCACTAATGTCTTGCTGGGAAACTTAGGAGAGTGAATTTCTAAGCATTTTTTTTTTCTTAGAGTGTCTCCAGTGACACAATTACTGGGCGGTGAGACGAGAGGTAAGAACCTGTGCATCGCTCTAACGAACTTGAGTGGGCTCATAATTGTCTTGCTAAGACACTTAGGAGTTGAATTTTTGGATGTTCTTTTAGGGTGTCTTCAAATATATAGTCGTTGGGCAGTAAGACAAGAGGTGAGAACCTACACACTGCGCTGACGAACTTGGGCGGGCTCGCTGCTGTAGAAACTTAAGAACTTATAGGATGAATTGATACACATAGGGCCCATTTGTGCCAGTAGTACAACATCAACATCTAAAAACACCCCCCACACTATTGAATACAGGAAAGATGAGTCATAATAAGGAAAAGAAGAGTGTTGATTTGGGAATAAAGATATTCTTTGAGATCTAATCTCAAGGGTAGAAAAGGAACAATCCACGTCATATAGAGATAATAGGAAGATAGGCCCAGAGAAAGCAGCTACAATATCAAATCTTGGACCATCGGTGTCTTCCATGTCTGGACCTCACCATCCTTTGAACATCATATCCACTCCTGATACCAAGACCCCATATTCAAAACAGATGTGGAGAATCATTGATCGGGATCTGAGAATTGAAGGACAAAGAGAGACTAGTGGGGAGCATCAAGGACCTGAGGAACAACATTCAATTGATCATCATTTGGACGCTGGTAGTGTTGTTGAACAGTTGGTTGTAGAGTATCCCTATCCATTTATTTTTCAATCTCCAGTACACTCTGAGGTTAGTTCATCCCATCAAGAAGAATCAACCATGGGGGGCGAGAATGTCAAGACAGATAGCTCCGTTACTTTGAAATTAATAATAGTAGTAACATGAGATGAGGCTCCTATGAATAATATTAATTTATCATACCTACCATCCTTTCAGGGTATGGCTATTGAAGACCTTGATACATTTCTGTTTGAATTTGATGTGTTGTGTAGAGGTTATGACTATACTTCAGATGCCTAGAAGCTAAAATTCTTCCCAGCTACTTTGAAAGGAGCAGCATTAAGATGGTTCATGAGACTGGGTGTTGGCATGATTCCAACCTGGAATGACATGATAGAGGCCTTCCTCTTTAAGTATTAGGTTTACTATCGAACCAGGTATTTGAAGAACGATATTTTCATAATTTCACAAAAGGAGGAGGAAAGCCTGGAAGATTATATGGAGTGATTTCACTAT
Source organism: Pinus albicaulis (assembly GCA_034641835.2). Taxonomy (NCBI): domain Eukaryota; kingdom Viridiplantae; phylum Streptophyta; class Pinopsida; order Pinales; family Pinaceae; genus Pinus; species Pinus albicaulis. The sequence continues at coordinate 1,699,281,658 of CM076584.1, read as the reverse complement.
CATTTACAAAGGTCTATGTTCAGTAACTTAGATCCAAAAATTCTAATGCCAACATTTTTAAGAGGTATAAGAGATGATTTTCTGGAGCATCTGAACCTATTGGGAAAAGGAGACATATTGCAAGAACCGCTTGATGCAATAATGAAGCTTTGTCTGCGTAGATCAAGAGGATTAGTCAAAGGGAAATTTTCAGTTTGGGACCCTTTAGTCCAGATAAAGAAGTCCACAAGTGAAGGAGTAACCAAAACAGAGATCGGAAATTTATTTGAGGGTTTTAAAACTGACCTACTTATCACTCTCTTTGCCCATATCACTACGGTACAAGTCAACAAAGCACAAGCAGAAGCTGAAGCAGCCTTAGCAATATTTTTTCCCTGATGAAAAAAGAAACATTTGGAAAGAGAATGTGGACTGAATAGTGTTAGCCTCTATAACATCTATGAGTTGGTACATTCTACGAATCAGTGTCCTGAATTCCCAAATTGAAGGTGGGACTTCAAGAATCAAGCAAGAATGTTCAATATTATTATTTCATCAGATCAAAAATATCATGGAAGCCACAACCTACAGGCATGCCTTCAGATTTTTCCTCCTTTTATCCTTGGAATATTGTTTATAATAGTCATCAATATCCATGGCAGTATCCTACTTCTTCTTCAACACAATTCCCTTCGACATGGAACTAGTGGTTTTCTCCTCCACCAATGCAATATCCTCCATCACAACCCAATCCTTGGAGTCAAAACTGGAGAAGTAATGGCCAGTGTCCAATACCCCCTCCAATACCAATACAACAGCAGTAGCTACAACTGCCTTCTATTCAAAATCCTACACAATCTGTCTGACCCCAATTACCTGTGAAACCTAACCCCAATCCAAATAATAAGGCATCCCAGAGCATGGATGCTTTGGTTACCCTCTAGACTTATCTTATTACTCCTATTGGGCTTAACGAGGTTCATATTTGATCAGGGAAAGTCATCAGATCTGAGCATAATCCCATTATTACCAAAGAATGTGAGTCACCTAGAAGGGACATGGGCGATTCTAAGGAAGTTGTTACACATGTAACAGTTGATACAACACCTGCTGATACATCTGTAGTAGCCAGATCGGGAGGATTTTTTGTTTCTACATTAGCCAATCCTAGCAAGGTTGGTGCATCTGTGATAGCTGACTCAGATGTTAGCATTTGGAATCCTCTATACCCTCAACGATTAACTAAAAATGGGCTTGTCTCACAACCTGAATTCGAATTCATCAAGGAATTGAAAATTTTCCATGTGTGGATTCCATTGTTACAAGCTCTTAAATAAGCACCTATCTATTCTAAAACAATGAGGGATCTCTGCGTCAAAAGACCTAGAAGGAAACCTAAAGACCCTGCTACTATCCATGTCATGGGGAAATTGTCCGATATCATGATTGATAAGACTTTGTTGACTAAATATAATGACCTAGAGAACCGCATAGTGACTGTCCATATTGATAATCAGCCTATAACCAATACTTTGATTAATCTAGGGGCAACTATTAATGTCATGAATAAAGACCTCTTCATCTCTCTAGGACTTCATGGACTTAGACCTACACCCACAGTGCTTTAATTAGTAGGTAGGTCACATGTCAAGCCTGAGGGAATGATAAAAATGTGGTTATCACCGTGGCTTCCTCGAATTATCTGGTTGATTTTCTAAAAAACGAAATCCAACCTGGGGATCATCCTTTAATATTAGGGAGACCTTGTCTTGCCACTGTAGACGCATATATCAAATGTATGTCTGGATTTATGGTGATCTCAGATGGATAGACCACTCAGAACCTGAACCTTTATCCCCCAACAAAACCTCATATGGATTCGAGTAGTCCTTGGTGGGACGAATTTACACCTGAATCTAATCTTTCCCTACCTCTTCTCATGCTTAGAAAGGCACAATACTTTAAAGATGAAATAGAGGACGATATCATTAATGATTTTATTAGCAATTCAATCCATGTTGCCTCCATTAGATATTTGAGAGAAGAAGATGAGGTATATGATGCAATTATTAAACATTTTAAAACAACTCCCCATACTATCAGCAATCCCATTGAAATCAAACCTGGGAAATGTTTAAACATCAATCCTAACTTGACTAGTGAAAAAAACAGATTGCTGATATAGCTGTTACGAAAATACAAAAAGGAATTTGAATGGGAATATATGGATATGAAAGGAATCCATCCTGGCATATTCACTCATCGCATTTACCTTAAACGTGACTTCAAACCAGTTAGACAACCGTAGCGCTGAATGAACCCCGCACTTAAGGAGATAGTGAAAGAAGAATTGAAGAAACTCCTTAACTATAATTTCATCTACCCCATTTAAGACAGCCAGTGGGTGTCTCTGCTTGTCATAGTTCCAAAAAATAATGAAAAATGGAGAGTCTATGTTGATTATAGAGAGCTTAACAAGGCCACTCAAAAGGAGGATTTTCCTTTACAATTCATTGATTAGGTCTTGGATACTCTTTATGGAAAAAAAATATTTTCATTTCTAGATGGGTTTAGTGGCTACAATCAAATACAAATTGCCCCGGAATACCAAGATAAGACAACCTTCACTTTCCCATGGGGTAATTTTGCATACAGATTACTTCCCTTTGGCCTCTGTAATGCACCAACAACCTTTCAAAGGGAAATAATGGGTATCTTTTTTGACCTTTTGAATGACAACCTTGAAATATTCATGGATAATTTTACACCCTATGGGGATGCCTTTGAGATAGCATTAGCTAACTTGGAAAAAGTGTTGGAATGTTGTGAACAAACTAATGTTGCTCTGAGCACGAAAAAATTCCACATGATGATGACTGGGGGAATTGTGCTAGGACATTTCATTTCGATAGATGGAATCAAGGTAGATCCTGCAAAAATAGAGTTAATCTCGAAAATATCGATCCCTAAGACTCCAAAAGAGGTACGTAGTTTTTTGGAAAATGCAGGATAATATAGGAGATTTATAAAGAAATTTTCAAACATTGCATCTCCTCTATTTTCATTACTCATGAAATATGCAGAATTTGTGTGGACAGGGAAGTGTGAGCAGCCCTTTTTAAAGTTGAAAAAAATTGTAACAACAACAATTGTTTTGTGAGGACAAAACTTGGAACTTCTATTTCATATTGCTACGGATGCATTTGACATAATTATGTGTGTTTTTATCGGGCAGCTAGAGGAGAAGAAACCTTACGCCATTTATTACATCAATAAGAAATTACCTCCAATAGAACTCAACTGCAATGTTACTAAGAAGGAATTCCTAGTAGTAGTGCATGCTATCAACAAATTTTGGCACTACATCACCAGGTACCAAGTACTTGTACACACTGACCATGCTGCAATTCAATTTTTTATGAACAAGCCTATTGCTAATGGTATAATTACAAGATGCTTATTGCTGTTACAAGAATTTGATATTACTATTTTAGATAAACCTGAAAAGATAATTCAATTGCTATTTTTCTTTCTATATTAACTATAAGTGATGACTGCACTGCCACTGAGCGCTTTTTTCCACATGAATATCTTTTTTCCATCTCTACTCACTCACCATATGCAGATATAGCCAATTACCTTGTTGCAAGAAAATTCCCACACCAATTGTCTTCCGAGGAAAGGAGGAAGATTATAAAATATAGTTCTACCTACACCTAGATAGAAGGCAATCTCTATCACACCGGGCCAGATTTTCAGATTAGGCGTTGTGTTAGAGAAGATGAGGTATTTAAGATCTTGAATGCTTTTCATGAGTAACCTTGTGGAGGACACTTCGCTGACAAGAGGACATGACATAAAGTACTCTCAGTAGGTACTACTGGCCAACTATATTCCAGGATGCTAAGAATTTTATGAAAGGATGTGATAGCTTCCAAGGGATGGGCCAGCCTCTGAAATAAGATGAGATGTCGTTAGAGCCTCAGATAGTGATAGAACCATTTGAGAAATGGGCCCTAGAACTTGTGGGGCCAATTAATCCTTCTTCACAATAAAAATCATACATACTGGTCTGCGCCTATTATGTCATAGAATGGGTTGAAGCAAAGGCACTAACTAGAGCAACAGAGCAGGCTATTTCAAACTTCCTGTTTGAAGATATTTTTTTTTCTCTTTGGGATACCCAGAGAGATAGTGACATATGGGAGGCCTCAGTTCACATCTTATTTTATCAAGTATGGAATTCATCATAGAATCACTTCACCATATCACCCATAAGAAAATCGTCAAGTGGAAAGCACCAATAAATTCATTGAGGGAATCTTAACAAAGGTAGTAGCCAGCCACCGAAGAAACTGAGCCGAAAAAAATCCAGAGGTACTATGGGCTTATAGGATAACATGGAGAAATACTATAGGCTTCTCACCATATGAATTGTTGTATGGTAAGAATCCTCTATTCCCAATATAGTTTGAGATAAATACATTAAGAAAAAAATTGCAGGTCGATCTAGATTCGAGTACAACACAGACAGAAAGACTGAGCCATCTCAATGAGTTGGAAGAGAAACAATTGGCTGCTATTCAATAGAAAAAAATCATTCAATATCAAAGATCTAGATGGCATGATGGATTTATTAAGAACAAAAATTTGAAGAAATGAGATTGGGCTCCTTTGTATGATTCAAGGTTTAAATATTTCAAAGGAAAGCTCTGCACTAGATGGCTAGGTCCTTACGAAGTGGACACCGTATTTAACAATGGAACTGTAGAATTGGTCAACATTGACAATAATAAGACACTGTTATTGGTTAATGGGCACTTTCTAAGGTTATATCGTCAACCCTCTTTGAAGGAATAATATTTAAACATTGTCGCAGACTCTTATCTTCATGTTACGACAGTAGGGGAACATTCTCCTGTGCAGCCTCAAGATTGAAATTCCAATAAGTGCAGTAGTTGAAAACCACCCTTGTGGTAGCTATTACACATGTTTAAAATATATATATATATATATAATAAAAAGAAAATAAAACAAAAATAATAAATCTAACTGTGAAAACCCCTTTCCAGTGTGTCGTCAGACTCTTGGTAACAACTGAAAACCACTCTTGTGGTGGCTGTTACACCCATTTTTTTCTTCCCAAAACATCATCTTACCTTCCTGATCTATTTTATAGGATGATGGTATTCATTTAAGTTTCTTTTCTGTACCAATTTATCCTGATTATTTTTTTTTTTTGAAGAATAATCTAAGGGTTGTCTTTGTTGTTACACATGTAACAGCCGACAGCCACAAACACTGTTTCCTATATTTCATCCCATAACAACAATAATCGTGCCATCCAAATGCAACAACATGAGCCCTTCAAGTAGAATGCCGCCAATTCGAAATCTTCCTCCACGTCACCTCAGGTATGTCATTCAAAAGGTAATGTTATCATTTATGATTTGGTGATTATTGACAAAAGTAATGATATTCCCGTGATAGTCGTGGGTGGATGTAACCATTAAGGGAGGGGTGGGGATATGTCTTGAAATCATTGAAAAAATTCGTAGTCATAAACCTCTATCAAATCTGCATGCACCCAATTAATAACACAATTGCTAATGATGACTAAATCCGATAGGAAAAGAGCGTGTGTATTAGATCCCATTACTTTCCATAATGAGACATTTATGAAGATTAGTGTGAGTTACAATTTGGCAATCCATAAAATTTGTCACCTCCATAAACCTCCTCGACTGAAAGCTTTCATCCTCATTGAAAACTCATCAATTGGGATAAGTGGAGACGCCGAGAAGCAGTGATCAGTGAAGTGATATTATAGTGGGGCTAAGAAGAAAGAAGTGAATTCAGAAATAAACAACAAGATGGGTGGAGCATCGATCGAGAACGAGCCGGATTCTATGGATGCCTTGAATAATTTTCTAGAAGCCTACCATATATTTAGAGATGCCAGATGGATTGAGTATTTCTAGAAGCTAGAAAGCTCAGACGAGGCGGTGGCAATCGAATTCACTCAAAATTTGAACAAAAATTAGACCCAAGTTAGGGGTCTGCAAATTGAGGTGAATGAAAAGGAAATTTCCTAGGTAGCTACATTTCCAGTAGAGGGATGGAGGTGGTTTAACAGAAAAACCAATGATCCCTCCTTGGAATAAGACTTCCTGGAAGGAGAAGAAAAACTGGAGAAGAAAGGGAGAGGAATTGGTAGGTTGTCACTTCCTCATCCTCGGGCAAATGTCACCGTGGGTTTAATTAAATATATCACATGTGAGGGAAGATCCACGATAGTGTTTAACTATCACTTTCCTCTACTTAATCACCTTCAGCACCAACAAAATATTAATATTCCATTCTTCTTGTTAGGGAACATCAAGCATATGGCAGCAACAGTAAAGACAACATCATAGCCGGAAGGATGTGTGACCAATCATGGAATCATCAAATTAATAATGTTGGATTCCCTAGGCCAGAAAGGAAAAGCTTGGGAAGAATTCAAGTAAAAGAGGCCGAGGACAAGACAGGGGAAACATACCACAACTTTGGGAGGAAGTCAGGTAGAGGCAGAAACCTAGACTCGACTTGCTAAAGTTAGGATTGGGAAAGAACCTAATGATGAACCAATTGGGTATATAATGCCAAAGCAAAGGGTGAAAGTTAGCATACCTATAGAAGCTTTACCTACGGTCAGAAAGCAGACATAAGCAGAAGTATTAGAAGAAGAAAGGCAACCCTCTTCATCAGGTAAGGAAGAAAATCATGTCCTATTTTTAGAACTCAAAAATATAAGAAAGGAAAATGAAGAATTAAAGAGAAAATTATCTAAGGGGAAGGAAATCCCAGTGTCTGTATGCACGACATCTTTTCAAGCATTAACAACAGAGGGATATAGGGTCTGTAGAGAAAACATCTGCCCAATGGAAATAGAAATAGAATGACAAGAGGTTCTTACACAAGAACCTGTTGAGGATACTGTTGTTACACAATAACCTGCAGTTAAAGTAGAGCCTCCTGTAATAATTGACCTAGAAGCCGACCCACAAGAACCTGTGGAGGCCACTCCTATTGTAGAAGAAAAAACAATGGACACAAAGGCTACTCTAGGTGGAAATGAAGGGGCTAACAGACAAGAACCCAGTAAGGAAGTTGATGTTACTCAAGAACCAACAGCAGAGGTGGAACAACCCCATTTAGCAGAGGCTTTTACACCCATTATTTATGTGGATATTGAATGCAGAAGAACGCCAGGTCCCATCTCCGGATGGAGTTCTGAGAAATTATTGTTAATTTCCAATTTACAAAAGTGGATACAAGAAGCAATCTCCCTTCGAGAGGGGACAGTTTCGCTAAAAGAACATCATAGAGAGATAGACACCTTACACGAAAGATGGATGAAAGAATATTTGAAGAAAGGATGGGAGAATTATAAGAAGAAGGAAGCTCCAAAGAAATAGGAGGAAGAGCTGATGTTGTTACAACAGCAGGTTCGAGATCTTACCATAGAAAAGCAAAAACTTCATGGCCTCACCCTCAATTGGCTAGAATGCAGGTGGCCTTCTCCATCCTATCCTATTTTTCTATCGGAACGTTACTTCCTATTCTAGATGAAAGCTGTTATGGAAGATAGACCTTATTTATGTTCTTCCACTCGCACTTTTTTATATGTGTTTTGTGACTCCGATTTCGATGAGAAAAGCCTGTTGTGTGAGTTATTCTTACACAATATCATTTGTGAGAATGTGAGTATGCAGATGGTTGTGATAGTATTCTCCTATATGGGGGATCTTCAGTTGCAAGATTTTGTGTCCTTCATGAAGAATCAGATTGAGTGGCAGTTGTCCATGAAATCTATGGATGATAATGAGGAGAAGACATCATTATGGCTCTGGGTAGAAATAGGACATGCTGCCGAGTTAAGGAGAGAATTCAATAGAATGTTGAGTACTCCTGGGATAAAGGAACCGGCTGCCACTTATAGAAGAAGGATTGTGAACTTTTTCCTCAATCAATTCTCAATGATGAAGAACAGAGCCTTGACTGGGTGCTTTAAACGCACAGAAGCCAACAGTGTCGAGCTATAGAAGGTGGATGCATTCTCATTCCAGAATTTCATGGTGGCTGTTACACATGTACCAACGTATGCACAGATTGTACAATCCCTTAGTGATTTGTGGCTCGAATTGAGATTCAAGTTTCCTTTGATATGGCTACCAATTGAGGATTATGAGAGTAATTATGAATTGAGTAAGTATGAGTCAGAGTCCTAGGTATGGTAGCTCATGGCCAATCAGGGGTACAAGTCTACAGACAAAGATAACGCTGGGACTTATGATCTCACCGACCTGCGCCGGAGATTCTCCCTTGAGATATGAGTTTCATGAGGACATGCAAGTGTTTCAGTTGGGGAGAGATTTTGGGTGCCAGTTTTGCACACTTTTCCTACACTTTTTTTCCCTATTTTTCCTCACGAATATAACCAATGGGACTATCTTTTCCTCTTTTTCCTACCTTTCTATCCTAACTTGTGTTGTTTCACTTTATTTTCATTACTCTTCCATTTCATAAATTATTATGATATATCGTTCCTTTTTATGACTAAATGAGGATGAATGTTTGGAGAAGATCTATGGTCTTTGTGTTGTCTTTCCAGATGTCATTTGTAGCACCAAATATCCTGAGCATGAGGTACACGGGATCAGTTAAGTGTGTGTTGTTACAACGAGCGATGTTGTTACACCTTGCTGTTACAAACCCACCGGAAAACTATTGTTACACTTTGCTGTTACAGACCCACTGGTGAACTGCTGATATAGTTGTACCACTGACTGGATCTCGTCAACACCATTTGCTAACATGCCCTTTAGCTGTTACACTATAGCTGTGGTTTTATTGCGATAGCTGTAGAGTTTTTTTAGCATTGTATTTTTGGGTAATAGCCTATGGGCAGTTTTGATTATAATCTATAATTTTATAGTCAGAATTTTATTAAGAAGTGGTTATAAATATATGTATTCTATTTCGATCAGCATGAGAATCATAAGGTTCTCATGGTTGATCTATCCCTTGATTTTCTGAGATGTAACCACTATATAGTTCTCAGCCCTAGAGGTTGAAAGGTTAGTGGAGAACAATATTATTTTGGCTCTGTAATTTTACTCATATTAATACAGATTATCTTGTTATTGTTGTTACATGTGTTATTCACTGTAGTTTCCGTTAATTTCTTTTCTCTACCTACGCCCTGCTAGGGAAGAAGGGTGCTCCTTCTTAGTAGGGACTACAGTGATTAAGGTAGCTGTGTATATTCATTTGTATTTTGGTTTATGTATCAGTAGAGGTTTTGTTGCTATTGTTTCAGCTATGAATATATTTGCTTCAATTTAAATACTTTGTATGATGTTACACATATGATATTAGAGACACCAGCTAGGTACTTATTGTGTGGCACGCTAGAATAGATTAATTTAAGTGTGATTATAGTCTGGTAGATCATTTTATTTCTGCATGAGTGATTTACTTCAGCATTTACTTCAGCAATGATTAATTTTAATTGGAATTGCTTCTCGTTGAGTGTATCAGCACAGACAGTGCAACTGTCATTGGAATAAAAGACGTCATTAGATTTATAATTTATGTGTACTATTTAGTCCTTCAATAGTGATTAATACAACCCAACAATGGTGCTTGGAGCCTTGACCTGCTCTTCAGCCTCCTAGATCAACCTTTTGACCCACTTGGCATTATTCCTCCATATGGTGGCTTGCTCTACCTGATATGTTTGCTTTGAGCATGGTTTTCCATCCTCATCCTGATGCGCTACCCTCTTGCCATTACACTATGGCTATGGTTGACTTTGAGGTGTTGGTTGTGCCTCCTATTTGAGAGGGAGTAGCTCATCCTCAGGTATTTCAATCTACTTATGCTATAAGAAAACTCTTAAAACCTAATCCTCTGAGAATCTCACATATGTTTTGATAATTTTTTTCCTAGATCCTGGAAGATACACGCTGCTATAGTCTAAAATTTCAACATATTGTCAGATTTTTCTTGCACTTTTTTTAAAAGAACCAACTTTTATTAGATATCTGCTAAACACAATTATCGTCAGATATCCAATGATACACAAGTGTTCACATTTTTTCAAATATAGGAAATTTGATTATATCAACTAAAAAATGACCTTAAATTAAAAAAATCAATAGATATAACACCTTATGAATCAATATTGTTTTAAAATTGAATTTAATTCATGAACATTTACACCCTATCCATTTATTTATTTTTGGTCATCCTATAATTTGTGAGCTTAATGATATGATATTTGAAGTCCTCACCTAACCCCAACAATAAAACCGCGAGAATAGGGTCATGGGAACTACTAGGAAAAGATTGTAAAAGGCGTTGGATATTAGTTTCAATAGGGTGAGTGCTACCTTTCCCCTGAAAATTTCAGCAACATTTGCTAAAAGAAAATCATCCTTCAGGTATGTGTGAAGTCAAAGGATTTGAATTTGAAGGATTCAAATTATTGAACACTGGGAAGCCTAGTTGATGACCCCTATCCTATTGACTACAATTTTTTTATTCATTATCTCTTTTATTGCAACACCTCTATTAGATATTAATGGCGTTCACGAGCCTATTTTTGGTTCTCTTTTTTATGGAAACAATATTATCTCTAATTCCATTATTCATAGCTTTCAAACTATCAGTTTTTACTTCTATCCCATGGGGAAAGTAGCTTTCATTAATGAATGGCTACACAACAAGGAACCTATGATCCAATGATTCATGTTGTTGATGTAGAGTCCACGTGCCATGAAGATTCGATGGTATATCATATCCAGACACTTTATGAAGGGTTTTATAGATACCCACCATATGACAATAAGTTGCATTATATTGTTGAATCCTATAAGAAGTTGAAGAATTATATTCAAGCGTATTGTAACAGGTTGCACTCACATGCTTATCTGAGTGTTGAGAATCATAATTTCTTCACATTTTGTTTGATCGTCTCCTTAAATTATCACCTCAAATGAAGGCTTCAACCATGTTTGTGAGCTGTGATATTGATATCCTTCTAAAAAATACCAAAGGAATATTTTATATCTAAATTAGATTTATATTTTTCCTCATTTTTCTCATTTACTTTTGTTATATGTATGTGTGGAGATGAAAATACCCTTGTTTTCCTTTATAGGACGACCATGACATTGTACGCGAGTATGGAGGTGTAACCCATTTTGATTTGATTGCATATTATTTGATCTCTTTTCACATATTCTAATAAAATTGTTTATCATAGATCTCACATAATCATGGCCTCTTGTCCTCTTAGGAGTTCAATAGTTTTTCATTCTACCACCCTAACTTGAACACTGAACACAACTGACAATATCCGTCAAATGCTTGACGATTAAACAAAATTGGAAATATAGAAATTAAAAGTAATTTTAAGTTGAAAACGTAATATAAAATGATTTTTAACTCATTGAATATTTTTATTTTTTAATATAAAAAGGTGGATTAACTATTGAAAATCCAAAGAAATCTAAAAAGATAAATTTACTTCCTTATAAATTACCAGTAATATTATTTCATTTTCTAAGTTGTGTGAGTATTTAGATGTCAGCACACACAACCTTTTGCTTGATTAATCGAGACCTAGGGGCATCTAAGCCATTAAAACAACTAGGGGACCGCACCCAAGCTAGGCCACACTAGCTCTTAACATGACTAGATTTTTGCCTGGAGCATTTAGAATTGGTGACCTTAACACCACTGAGTGCCTTAACAATACACCCTGTAATTTTGTATTCTATGCCACATAAACTACCACTAACTATTTTAGATAATTTACACCAATTTACATTATTTATAAATTTTAAATAAAAATTATTAGTTCAATTCTCCCCTCCCTACTTTAATGAATGATGGAAGAAGGATATTAATTTAAATTATAATAGCTAATACACTTTTACCACTTTCTCTCCACCCACCTTCCAATCAATTTTATGTGGAGAAACAAATAATACCCAATTTTTTTTTAGGTCTTACACAATAAATCTGAAAAAAACCAAAACCAACCCCAAATCAAAGAAAATGAAGATTAAATTGGTTGGGCTAAAAGGCTGACGAAATTTAAGTGGTAACTTAACAGAGATTTAAGGGTATGGGTTTTATAAAAGCCCATGATATGGGCATATATAATGCCATCATTTTCTCTATTATTTTCTCATCTAGTTGACAAGGAGTACAAGTAGAGGTCGAATCCTACAATCCCCAAAAAAGCATAACCAACAGAGGAAGGAGGAATCATGCCTAGGGAGATAATAACCTTATAGGTGGGGAAATATGAAAAACATATCAGTATGTATTTCTGGATGTAGCTTTGCCTGGAGCATGGTATCAGCAAAGAAGGCATCCTTGAAGATTTCACCACATTGGCATTTCCTTTCCTTAACCTAAAAACCCTTGATCTCCATCTAATTTTTGTTTTATCTCATAATTTCCCTTCAAGGACATGGGAAAAGTGGAATAAATCATTGATGACTCTACTGTCGAAATATCAAGTAAAATATGTCAATAGACACTTGAATTTGTGAACTGAACTTATTTAGTGCAGTCTGTGAGCCCAAGTGCTGATTTTGGAAATGTTGTTTTCATAAATGTTATCCTTCAATTATTACTATTAACATAGATATACATATATGCATTTTATGTAGCTACTACAAGCACTAAATAATCTTCATAACAAGGTTGGTTACCCACCCAAAGCATCCATTAACCCAATATCGCTCCCCTATGTAAACAAATACCATAAACACATATAATATCCATATTCCAGAAAACAACACAATGAAATGGACCAAAGCCCAGGAAGAACCACAAGTCCAAAAGCACCTCAAAGCTACAAGAAATCACATTTGGAGACCCTACTCTACTTACTCTCCTACGTTAATCATTAATGAGTCTCAAATTTCTCTTTTCGATTTCCCTTTTTCTACACAATATTGTGATGAATACTTTTTCTATACTACACTGCACCCAAAAATTTTATCTCGGTGGAAAAAAAATAATTCTGAGAGGTAAAACTTTGTGTATCGTCTCCGCATCATCCTTATTTCCATATTTTCTCTCCATGTTAAATTAATTTTCAATTCCCTTCAAATCTCCCTCTTATGTTTCTCATCTTGTGGACATGGAGTAAGAGCAGAGGTCGAATCTTGCAATCCCCCGAAAAGCATAAAAAACAGAGGAAGGAGGAATCATGCTTAGGGAGATAATAACCTTATAGGTGGGGAAATATGGCAATCATATCGGTATGGATTTTTGGAAGCTGCGATGCCTGGAGCACATTATCAACAAAGAAGTAATCCTCAAAGATTTCACCACACAGGAATTTCCTTTTCTTAACTGTTACACAACATTTTGTCACCGTCCCTACAATCCCCATCCCGCAAATTGGAGGACCATTTTTGTGACTTACATGAAGTTTCATGCCTTGAAAAAAGTGTCATTGCATCCCTTTCCTTGATGAGAACATTTCCTCTATTGAATTTTCCCTGAACAGACCATAAAAAACACATGGTTTTGGGTTGGCGCTAGTAGACCGTTATGATCTCGCGCCGATAAAAGAAATTAACATTGGACCCCACACCCATTGGCGCTCTGTCCGAGTGAGTTTCCTGCGCCGAGCTATTTTTGGAAATTTTTTTTAATATAGAAGCGAAGTTCACAGGATAACTACTTTGTGAGCGAGTCAACTTGGGTTGTTTGACTGCATAACCACGAGCACCTTCCATTGGCTTCTTGTTTCCTCCTTTTGGGGGAACCTCCCAAAGGATAAGGCCTCCATTCCACCATTTGAGGGAGCCCAACCTCCTACTCTCCTTCTATAAATACACCTATCTCACATAGATGTAGCTAGCTGAAGAGGAATTACTAAACATTTTTCTGAAACAGTGTGATATAGTTGGTGTGAGATAGAGCAAAGAGAGAGACCCTTATTGAGAGAGAACTTAGACTTTTTCCTCGCCACGTCCAAATTCCTTGACGAATGCTCGAGATGCACTTTGACTGGACCCGTTGAAGGAGGCTGCGATGTCAAGGCTCTGGTTTTAATCTCTTTCTTTCTCTTAATATATGCATGAGTGGTGTTTTAGTTCCCATCTTGTGCTGATGTGCTTTATCTTACGCAATACGTTTAATCTTCCTTGATTGATTAGCTATTTATGAATGAAATTATTGTCATGTATGTTGCCTTTGTCCTTTTATCTTTCTGCAAACATCCGAATATCATTTCTAAAGGATCATGATGTGTTGGGACAAGGATCAGGAGATTGTTGCTGCATCTACAACCACTGTGTTGGATCATAGGTAGGACAATCTGTCCCAACTCGTTTCATTCGTTAACTAGGAATCGATACATTAGCATGTCCTCTTGCTGCTAGACCCACCGTGGGGCTAGAGGGATCGCCTCTATATGCAAAGGGGATTTACCTAAAGAATAAGTTGGTGACTCTGCTGGGGATCAATGTGTGTTTGTCATCTCATTGTTTATTGAGAGTTTGACTTGTTGAGTCCACTTTGGTCATCCAATTACTTTTTTTCCTTCCCTGATTGTTTTGAATCCTCCTGTTCAGTTCTAGACTGTCAAGATTGACCTCTTCTCAGTGGTTTTCTGCTTTTCCCATAGTTTTCTAGCTTGCCACATTTTTTCCATGAAAAATCGTGCCAATTGGCGCATGTTTCTTTTGTCATAGGTGCGCCAACCCCTGTTAGGCGCGAATTATAGCCTAACCGTCACACTGAATCTTGTAGGATTTGATTTAACCTTATTCTTGAGTTTTTGTCGGTATTTCTTGGCTTTGGCTTGTTTCTTTTCCTTGCAATTAGCCTTTTTATATTTTGACTCTGTAGTGTCGGTTTTCTCAGTTGTTTTTCCATTATCTCATTAGTGAAGTTTTGTAGCCCTAGGGTTTCTAGGTGTCTTGTGCTATTTGTTCGGCCTTCTTCTCACTAAGCCTTCTGAGCTGAATTCAAGTCACTTTGATATTTTTTGTTTCAATTCGCTAATCAATTATGTTAGCCTTTCTCGATTCTTCGTGTCTTTGGTTTGTTGGATGATCACTTTTTTTTTCGTTAACCCTCCATTTCATCACTTCGAGCATAGATCATATTGCTCGCTTGGATCATTTTGAAAGCCTTTTTGTTTTCTTGGAAGAGTGAATCCTTGTTTTGAGTGTGTTTTATGTTTGTACTAAATTTCATTTATTCGTTTCATATATTTACATTCGTAGTGCTCAAAACTAGTTTTCACTTTTCTTTTTAGTGTAATAGTGCATTGTGTGTTTCATTCATCTAAAAAACAAAAAAATTTCATTCTTTTGGTTGAATTGAAAATGAAAAGTTCTTTTGCATAACTAGCTCTTAGTGAACTAGGAAAGAGTTTTTCGTTTTTCGTTTGGTTGTATTAGATGCATTAGTGAAACTTATTCTTATGTTTTCATTGATTGTTACTGTGTTAAATATTTCTGTCCTTTTCTTAGTTAGCATTAATCGAATGGAAATGGTGTTCTTTTGCATGTCGGGTGCATTTAGGAAGTCAATATCAACCTTAAAATTAATTCAATCAATCTAAGGAAGAATTGAAACCTAACATACATATTTTTAGAGGTCTAGTCTAGTGACGTGTTCCGGTATCGTTAAACCTAGTAGCTATCATTCTCCATCTAGCATTAGACAACTCTAGTACAGACTTGTGCTCCCCGCACCGTCGAGCATATAAAGGGAGACCCTCATAGGTTTCCATCCTTTATCCATAAGAAGCCAATTTTGCCAATGTGTAACCGTGATACACCGAACATAGCATTCGGGGAGACTACCTACACGTACATTAAGTTCTTGGTCATTTCTCTTTCATTTGATCACCTAGGTGTATATGGAAGTTCATGGAAACTTTGCACACCCTCTTGCTTAGATTACCTGAGTAGTCATTTTGATCTTTTCATGACTCTATAAAAAATAAAATATCATCGAGCACTTTTCCTTTCATGCTCGTTTCAACCTGAAAGTGATAGAGTCACATTTTTCCTATTTTTCAACTCTTAAAATATGAATGGTAGAGTTTTGTTTCAATTTCTTAAAATATTAACTACCCATGAAATACTCCTGGTTAAAGTTATATTCCTTAGTGTTTTTGTTTTAGGGTTGTTTCCAATGGAAATGTTTCTAGATTTTACCATCCTATGAATCCCCTCTGAATGGAATCCTGGTCCTTTTCATGCTTTTGGGAATTTTGGTGCTCCTTATATGAAAAAATTATCCCTTCCTGGGTGAACAATTGATTTTCCTATGTGATTATTCTACACCTTTGTGGTCTCCAGTATTCTGCCCTTTGTAAAACCATCTCCTCGTCCTCAACAACATCATGTTGATTCTAAGGTGTACCTCTCCCATTCTTCGCATATTTCTTCATCCTCATCTTCTACTTCGCCTGGTGAAATTCTACATTCTAGTAACCCAATGGCTAAGAAGAAGAAGAAGAAGACGAAAAATAAGAAGTCATATAACAGAGAGGCAAAATCTGTGGCTATTGCGCCTAAGAAATATTCCCTTGATAAACCATCCAACCTTCCATGGAAAGTCAAATTCCCTTGCATGTTGTGCTAAGGTGACCACCTTCTTCGAGACTACCCTGCCATTCCCAAGGTACTTGAAGTATGGTCCGATGGTTGTCCACCATTACCTTTGGCTTATGGAAGTCGTATTGGTGGCACATCTTCAACTAGAAATGATAAGGCTCATAAGAAATAGGGTAAGATTACCAATCCCTGTAAGCTTTGTGAAGGGAATCATCCCATTCACCTTTGTCCGTACATGGATGAAGTCATGAAAGTGTTGGAAACCCCTATTTTTTCTGCACCCTGCCTTCTGGTTGGTTACTCGAAGTTTTCTTTGAGTCCTCCGCTAGTTGATTCAACGATCAGTCAAGATTCACACTTGGTCAATCCCATTCCCTTGGAAATTAAAATTCACGAATCCATTTGCAACCAACCATTGGTCATGGAATTGGTCGATCTGATCCTGCCTATGGTTCATCAGGTCTTTTCCATCGAGAGTGGATCTCATCCCCCTCATCTTCTTCTTTCTTCTTCAGATTCATTGGACTTGGAGAAATATCCTCCCGTTCCTGAGACCCAAGAAGTCACTCTTCCTGCTCCCATGTCTTTGATGCAGGAGGATGCTCCTCTTGTTTTGATAACCCCAGGGGATGACCATCTCAGTTCAACGGTACCCCCTCCATGTAGTTAGGTCGCTTCCTTCAATTGGAATCTATTTGGAGGATACCGCCTTCCTTCTTATGTGCCTTTTGAGAACACGGTACAGACCTTCAATATTGTCATATATAACATGATTATAGATGAAGGCATGTCTGTTAGTGTTATGTATTCAACTACTTGGCAAGATTTTTCTTCTCCACCGCTTTTCCTTATTACACAGAATCTGTTGGCATTTAACAGAGGAATCAGTGAACTGTTAGGAATCCTTCTGAAGATGCCTTTCACTTTGGGATAGAAACTCATCTGTATAGATGTGATGGTGGTTCAAGGCCCCTTTGATTTCAATTTACTCTTGGGGTGCAACTATGCTTATGCCATGGACGCACTTGTCTCCTCCCTCTTTCATGTGATCTGTTTTGCACAAAATGGTCGAATCGTGACCATTGATAATCTTTCGTTCTTTGGTCTTGAGGGGGCAGCTAGCCTGCCATCGTCTCTACCAGATATTTATCTGCTGGTTGTATTTTCCCTGCCACAGGTTAATTATATGGCCATTTTTTCTTTGACCTCATCCAGTGATAGTGCCATGGTGTACCATCTACTGGGGGCATTCGATCATGATTTCCAAGATGTCGTTCTCCCATCAAATGCAAACCTATTGGAAGCCATGAGCTCTTATTAATATTTATTAAAGTTCGACGGAGCATAGTTCGTTTTCTTTTGTCAAGATCCTTAAAAAATGAAACAAGCTTCAAAGGAGCATAGTTCATTTTCTTGTGTCAAGCTCCTTAAAAAATGAAACAAGCTCTTATGAGGATAGTTCGTTTACTATGTCGACCTCGTTAAAAAGTGAATTAGGTCATGAGGATAGTTATTTTAACATGTAAACCTCATTAAAATAATGAAACACATTCCTGTTCAATTTGAGTCTTTAATAAGATCTCATAAGATCCTAGTCGAGTCTTTCCCTTGATCTCGTAATTGAACCTTCATTTTATCCACCTATCAGTAACTAGCAGTCTACTCTGGTGAATGCCCTGAAGCTTGTGGGGCATGTACCTTGAATTGAGTCATCATGTTGGGGGCATGCAAAATTATTTCAAGCATAGTTTATCTTTGTTTCAAGCTTATGTAAAAATGAAACCAATTTCAAGCATAGTTTGTTTCAGTTTCAAGCTTGTGTAAAAATGAAACCAACTTCAAGCAAAGTTTCTTGATTGCAAGCTTGTGCAAAAATGAAACCATTCTTATTTTATCTCTCGTGATTTCCATTTTGTCAGCCTAATTTTCCAGATGAACCTTGGTTTTCTCATTCCATCGTCCCCATCTTCTTGGCCGATCATACACATTCACTTGGTTGTTTTACCCATTCATGAGGAACCACGAAAATGAGTGGCCTTGTTAGCCAACATCTTGACCTTGACTTGTTCTGAGTAGTTCCACAATCACTAGAACTAGCTGTTTCCCTTAATACCACTCGTTCCTCCAGAGGGAGTCAACTTTCAACTCTTCTCTGACTCTTAAAAATTGAAAAGATTGCTGAGACTCTTGTCATTTTGAACTCGTTAAAGGCTACGAAACATCATCTGCCTAGTATAAATTTACCCCTTTTTTAGGCTGGGATGGATTATTTATGAAAAAGGAATACCTTAGCCTATCACGGCTAAGAGGTTCTCTCAGACACAGTTTTCTACCTTTTCAGATCTCTGAGACTATCTACGAAAAGGGACTGTTGGAGTTTTCTTTTCTACTTCTTTTCAAACTCTCTAAACATGAAAATATGTCGAGTTCTTCCTTTTCTAGATTCGTTAAACCCTAAATTACATCAAAAATCATCACCATGACATCACCGATTTCTTCCTTCCTAGGCTCATAAAATGTACTAGGATGGATTTGTCCAAAGGAAAAACTTACATGACAAGCATATGTTATTTCCTTCAAGCTTCTTTTCCAAAAATAATTGTGGTACTGACCAGCAATGGTAGGGAAAAATGGAACGAGTTCTCAGTCATGTCGGTAGTATGTCGCTCTTGAACATGAAACTCATATGCATTCGTGTCGGGTTGGGGACATCTCATTTCGTCATTTTTGCCTCCATGGGTTTGGGTAATCTATTTTGACCTCTCATCTACTCTTTTCCATGTCATCATGACCTCAGATCCCTCGATGTCAGATACTACAAAATCCGGAGTCGTGTTGCTAATATGTTCAAGAGAAGTTTTCGTTTCAAGTTTTGAACCTCCCTCTGATCCTATGTTTATTCCTGATTCACTATCATCATGTTCCTCTGTCTCCTGTCGATGATGTGGTAAACATTATGGCCCTCCTTCGACTGGGTCACTTCCTGTCGACTTCAGCTCATTATTCAGGAATTTGACCTAGAGACTCCCTTCCGGTACGTTGGAGATTGCATGCCTCAATGGAAAGTTCTTCGAATTTGATTACAGATCCAAATCATTGGCCTTCGATCAAGTGATTCTGCAGGTGTTTGGCACCAGATGACTTTTCAAATTCCGTGGATTGTACTTGTTGTACCTTGAGAGATATTTTCATTATTGGTGGTTTCTCTTGTGCCTGTTAACAACTTTCATCATTGGGTGGTAATCGGGTGATTTTCTTGCATGTTCGACTTCAGCTCACATATTCACATGCTTGAATTTGTACTTGTTCGAGTCGAGATGGAGCGTAAAACCCTAGTATTGTATGATAAGATCCATGCTACAAGATATTTTGGTTCATCATGATTGTATGCATGAATATTTTGATTGAATGGCTGTGACCATACCTGATTCTATTTGTCGATCGTTATTGCTGGATGGCTGCATCCATACCTCGTATCTCTGTTTTTATATACTCTATTATGGATGGTTGTGCCCATGCCATATGTTCATGTATCATAGATATCAGTTGTATTTTTACTTGTAGGTATTTCGACAATGGTGTTTGGTCCAAACACATTCTCGTAAAGCATTTAACTCCTCCCTATCTCTCAGACCTCATGCTTTAGGGGGAATCTCTTACACAACATTTTGTCACCATCCCTGCAATCCCCATCCCACACATTGGAGGACCCTTTCTGTGACTTACATGAATTTTCATGCGTTGCAAAAAGTTTCATTACATCCCTTGCCATGAGGAGAACATTTCCTTTGTTTACATTTCCCTGAACATACCATAAGAAACACATGCTTTTCGGTTGGTACTAGTAGGCCATTATGACCTCACGCTGATAAATGAAATTAGCACTGGGCCCCACGCCCATTAGCTCTCTATCCCAGTGATCTATCAACGCTGAGCTGTTTTTGGAGATTTTTTTAAATATAGAAGTGACGTTTCCAAGCTAACTACTTCATGAGAGAGTCAGCTTGGGTTGTTCGACTGCATAACCACAATCACCTTCCTTTGGCTTCTTGTTTCCTCGTTTTGGGGGAACCTCCCAAAGGATAAGGCCTCCCTTCCACCATTTTAGGGAGCCCAACCTCCTCCTCTCCTTCTATAAATACACCTATCTCACATAGATGCAGCTAACTGAAGAGGAATTGCTGAACATTTTGCTAAAGCAGTCTGATACAGTTGGTGTGAGATAGCGCAAAGAGAGAGACCCTTGTCGAGAGAGAGCTTAGTCTATTGCCTCTCCACGTCCAAATTCCCCAATGAATGCTTGAGACACACATCAACTAGATCCGCTAAAAGAGGCTGCGGCATCAAGGCTCTGGTTATAATCTCTTTCTTTCTCTTAATATATGCATGACTAGTGTTTTGGTTCCTATCTTGTGTTTATGTGATTTATCTTATGAAATATGTTTAATCTTCCTTAACTGATTATCTAGTTATGAATGCAATTGTTGTCATGTATGCTACTTTTGTCCTTTGATATTTGTGCAGACATCCAAATACCATTGGTAAAGGATCGCGACGTGTCAGGACAAGGATCAGGAGACCGATGTTGTAGCTGCAACAATCGTGTTGGATCATAGGTAGGACAATCTATCCCAACTTGTTTCATTTTTCAACTATGAACCAATACATTAGCATTTTCTCTTGCTAATAGACCCACCCTAGGGCTAGAGGGATCACTTTTGTTCGCAGACGGGATTTACTAACCTAAATACCCCTGATTTCATTCCAATTTCCGTTTTACGTCACAATTTCCCTTCAATCACTTGGGAAAATTGGAATAAATCATTGATGACTTTATGTCAACATATCAAGTAAAATATGTCAGTTGAAATTTGAATTTGTGAACTGAACTTATTTAGTGCAGTCTCTGAGCATAGGTGATAATTTTGGAAATGTTTTTCATAAATTTCATCCTTTAACTATTACAATAAACATAGATGTACATATATGAAATGTATGCAGCTACCACAAGCACTAAATAAGCTTTAGAACAAGGTTTTTTACCCACCCAAGGCATCCATTAACACAATATCTCTCCCCTAGGAAAAAACATACCATAAACGCATATAAAATATCCAAATTTTGAAAAAAAAAAACACAATCAAATGGCCCAAATACTAGGAACAATCACAAGTCCAAAAGTGCCTAACAGCTACAAGAATGATATTTGGAGACCATACTCTACTCAGTTTCCTATGCCAATGATTAACAAGTCCCACATTTCTCTTTTAGGTTTTCCTCTTTTTACACGATCTTGTCAAGAATACATTTTCTATACTACACTGCACCGAGAAATTGTATCTCGGTGGAGACCAAATTTTTCTGAGAGGTAAATTTTGAGCTAAGCTTGATTCGGCAGAATACACATAAATTTAACAAGAAATGGTATATAATCCATATGATTTTTTGGATCATCTCTGAATCATACTCATTTCCATTCACTCTCTCCACATTAAATGAATTTCCAACGCCCTTCAAATTTCCCTCTTTTTTTCTCATCTCATGGACAAGGAGTAAGAGCAAAGGTTGAATCTTGCAATCCCCAAAGGAGCATAACCAATAGAGGAAGGAGGAATCATGCTTAGGTTTTTATGAAAGCAACTCCAAAAATGGAAGAAAATAGAGATCAACGCCTTAGAAATTAGCCACTTCGAGGGGGCAACCTCCAATACATTACATAAATGAACAATTCTTGGATGATACAAATGAAAAAACCTACTTCTATATATAGGAGTCCATGGGGCCACAATATAATCCTAGCCGACCTAGCATCGATAATGTATGGGTACAATAATAAAAATATTGGGGTTACATGGGTACAACAATAACAATAATGGGGTTACACTAACAACAATAAGGGACTATACTAGTAATATAGGGACCTAACATGCCCCTCTCCTTCCAAAAAGTGTTGTCCTCAACACTTGAGTAGCTCTGGATGCTTCTGTCTAAAATTCTCATCCTCCCATGTAGAATCTTCAATGGGTAAGTTCTTCCACTTGATGAGATACTCTGAAATTGATCGATTTCATAGCTGTCGAGTTCTTATTTTCGTGACTATTTCAGGCTCCAATATTATTTTTCCTTCCTCATAAATTTCTAGAAATATTGTGTGGACTAGAATTTTGTCACCTATAACCTTATTTAATCATGAAACATGGAAAAATGGATGCACTCGCGAAGAAGAAGGAAGCTCTAGTTTGTATGCCATAGTACCAATATTTTGCAATACATTGTAAGGACCATAGTAATTTGGCGATAATTTATTATCCTTATTAGCTTGCTTGAGGGAAATTTTCTTTTATGGTTGTAGCCTTAAAAATACCCAGTCTCCTACATCAAAACTTCTCTCACTGCGATGTTGAACTACTTATTGTTTCATTCGATTTTGTGCCAAATTTAGGTTATCCTTTAAGAGTTGGAGAAATTCTTTCTGATGCTCGATGTGATCTTCCACTTCTTGAACCTTAGAATTTTCTCTTAGAGATGATGTGATAGACGGTGGATGATATCCATAAAGTGCCATAAATGGGGTCATTTTTTCTGCATTATGGAAGGAAGTGTTATACCACCATTCAGCAAGAGGTAACCACTTGACCCATTATGTTTTATTATCAGATACAAAACAATGAAGATATCCTTCCAAAAATTTATTCACTATCTTAGTTTTCCCATCAAATTGAGGATGATAAGATGAGATATGAGCTAGTTGAGTACCCAAACAAGAAAATAATTCCGTCCAAAAGTTTCCCGTAAAAATGGGATCCTTGTCACTTACAATAATCTTTGGGTTTCCATATAGCTTTTGAATTGTTTCCATAAATGAAGTAGAAACTGTACCTTGTTTAAATAGATGAGATAATGCACAAAAGTGTGCATACTTGGTAAGTCTATGAACTACCACCATGATGACACTCTTTCCTTCGGACTTAGGTAAACCTGTGATAAAATCCATTGAAATCTCCTCCCCACATTGACTTGGAATGGATAAAGGTTGTAGAAGGCCCGAGGTCTGAATTGTCTCAACTTTATTTTGCTGGCAAACCAAACATTCCACCACGAACTTTTGAATATAAGATTTAAGGCCATCCTAAAATAATTCTTTCTTCACCCTGTGGTAAGTTTTTCAAAATCCCATGTGTCCTCATAAAGAAAAAGCATGAAATTCCAAAAGAATATTTTGTTTTAGTTGGGAATCCTTACAAATATATAAGAGAGATTTTTACCATAAGGAATCATTTTTCCAACTAAATGTATCATATGTACTAGGATCTTGATGCAAATCTTGAATGAGTGTTGGCACTTCTTCATCCTTCTCCCATTCATCCCTTACTTTGGTTATCCAATCTGGTTGGAGAATGGAAATGGCACAAAGCAATGCTTCCACCTCCTCATCCTTTCTTGAGAGTGCATCTGCAACAAAATTTAACTTCCATTTTTTGTAGATGATCTCAAAGTCATAACCCAACATATTTGTGACCCATTGTTGCTTCTCTTCTGAAGATAGTCTTTGTTCCAAAAAGTGTTTAAGCCTATCATGATCAATTTTTACCTTGAAGTGTCTTCCCATTAGGTAAGGTCACCATCTCTTTAGTGCATGTAGTATTGCCAACATTTCCTTCTCATAAATAGCTTTCTATAAATAATTTCCTTTGATAGGACAACTTTCAAAAGAAATGGGTTTTACTTCTTGCATTAAAACAACACCAATTCCATTTCCAGAGGTGTCACATTCCACAATAAAGGTTTTTGTGAAGTCTAGGGTAGCTAAGACCGGTGCAAGGCACATTGCCTCTTTAAGATGTTCAAAGGCCTTAGTTGCTTCAAGAGTCCATGAAAATGCATCTTTCTTCAATAACATTGTTAGATGTGCTGCTATTCTCCCATAATTCTTAACAAACTTGTGATAATGCCCAGTCAACCCCAGAAATCCTCGCAACTACTTTATGGTTGAGGGGAATTTCCATTCCTTAATGGATTTAATTTTATTAGGGTCTACCTTAACACCCTCGTGAGATACAATATGACCAAGATATTCCACCTCTTGTACTATAAAGAAATATTTGGATGTTTTTGCATATAATTGTTTCTCCTCCAATAGTTTTACCACCCTCTCAAAATGTTGAACATGATCCTTCTAAGACCTGTTGTAGATTAGTATATCATCAAAAAATACTAGAAAAAATTTTCTAAGGAAGGGTTTGAAAATGGAATTCATCAACCCTTGGAATGTGGAAGGTGCATTGGTAAGGCGAAAAGGCATGACCAAAAACTCATAATGACCCTCATGAGTTAGAAATGTTGTTTTTGGAATATCTTCAGTCTTCATTCTAATTTGATGATATCCTGAATGAAGGTCCAACTTGGTAAAATAAATTTCTCCATGTAATTCATCCAATAATTCATCAATCACAGGAATGGGAAATTTATCTTCAATAATGAGTTTATTGAGCTCCCTATAATCCGGACACATGCGCCATGATCTATCCTTCTTGTGTACCAATACTACTAGAGCACAGAAAGAACTTTGACCAGGGTGAATTATACCAACCTCTAACATTTTTGCAATCATATGTTCAATTTCACTCTTTTGGAAATAAGGATATCTATAAGGCATGATTTTTGGAGGGACACTTCCTCGAATCAAAAGAATATCATGATCATGATCAAAAATAGGTCGGAGTCCTTTGGGAGTTTCAAACACCTTGGAATGATTGTCCAAGACTTTTTGAAGATCTGGAGAAATAATTGATTTTGATGTTGGAACTTGTAGTGAGAATAATTGTGAAATTATGCCTCATTTTTCTTTCTTCAGAAGCTTTGTCATGACATTAGAGTTTATTATCTTTCCCAAATTCCTTGTGATACCCCGTAATTCAACTTCCTTTCATTCCGAAAAAAATTTCAAGAAAAATACCGGAAAATTACAAGCCACCACCCCCAAAGATTGTAACCATTGTACTCCTAGTACAACATCAACACCTCCCATTGGAATAGAAAAAATTGGACTATTCAATACATATTTCCCCATGGTTGGCTTGATATTATGGCATTTTCATGAGCAATTTATAGTTCCTCCATTCGCAACCATCACTTTACATTCTGGTGCTGGGTATAGGAAAAAATTCAATTCCTTGGCTACCTTACAATGAATTAAATTATGGGTACTACCCAAATCAATCAACACTATTACATTTTTCTTCTTGATATGTCCTTCTATCTTGAGAGTTTGAGGAGTGGTAATTACTTCTGCATTACATGATATGGCCAGACTCATTTCTTTTTCTTCTAGGGTTGGTTATTGGCGTGTATCCTCTTCTTTTGAAGCTTCTTGTTCATTTTCTTCCTCCTCTTCACAATCTATGTAAAATAATTTCTTCTCATCACACTTATGACACTTAGTGTATTTGCTATCACAATTATAGCAAAGCCCTTTTGCTCTTTTTCCTTCCAATTTTTGTGGTGTCAACCTTGTAGGTTGTGGAAGTCTAGGAGTAGCAACACTTCCATCCTTACATATGTGAGTGGTAGGCTTCCTTTTCACCATAATTTTACATTCGAATTTTATTGCCAACTTGAATTCCTTCTCCAATTAATCATGTTCCCAAATGTGAGCCTCATGTTGGATGTTATCCTTTAAAGTCTCTATGAAGACATAAATCCTGTGTTCCTCTGGAAAATCGGTTACCCTTATATTCAATTTTTGGAAGTCATCAGTGTGCTCCACCACTGAACCATTTTGTTTGAAATTTATCAATTGGCTTAAGAAGGTGTTTCTCTTTGTATCATCATAATGCACTATCACTTCCTCCGTAAAAAATGATCAAGTGACAATTTATTTACGGGAGCAAAGCCATCGATACCATACAACCTTATTTTGTTCTAAATGTAAATTTGCAATTCGTACCTTTTGTGTGTTTTCCACATTATTGATATCAAAATATTGCTCCATCTGTAGTATCCATGTTACAGGATCCTTTCCATCTAACTTCCTCATATCCATATTTGGAATATGGTGTTTCTTGCATCCAACATTTGATTTTATGAAATCACGATTAAAATTTATTTTTTTCTCATCATGAGTTTCCTCTACTATATTTTCGCCATAGGGAAACATTTCTTGTATCAACTTTGTCAAACCTTCCATGTCCTCTTTTAGATCATTCTTCATGTTTTCCATGTTGTGTTTCATTTTTTCATCAATCTTAGCTTCCATGTCATCCATCTTAGCTTCCATGTCATACATCTTAGCTTCCATGCCTTTCTTCAAACAATCCATCTTAGCTTCCATGCTTTTCATCAAAACTTCCATTTCATTTTTTGTTCCTCCAAGGAAGCTCCAACTCCCACAAATTTTCTACATGCTACAACCCAGAGGAGGTTCCTACCTCAACAGGGAACAACATGTTCCTCTTCGAACTGCAACATATAATTGAACATAAATTTCTCAATCAGAACATGAAGTTTTAGATGTTAGTTACCTCATAGACCATTATGTTGTGAACTCCATTGTTGAATTGTTTCTCCTATTCCATTTTCTCTTCTTATTTTGTTGTTTCCCATCAAATGTACTTATTCAAAACCCTTCTCACTTCTCTCCAAAAGCCAACCCTTTCCCCTTCATATTGTGCATTTTGTAAGAAAGCCTTTTTGGTTGTTTGTATTCCTTGCAGAATATGAAGCAGAGCATTGTCTCTTAGGCTTCCAAGAACTGTTCACTTTCTATATTTTAAGTTTTTAAAAGTATTTGTAATAGAAAAAGATATTGTGACATCTCAATAAAAAATTATAACACGCGACAAATCAGACTTGTATTGTCTACATTTTCTAGTTTAATGAAATATATGTATTTGAACCTTGTCTTAATATATTATGTCCTTCTTGAAAACATTTAGCCTTCATATTGATTAGCATAACCTTTTCACTTCACATCACTTTCAACCTTTTGTAAGATATCATTCAACATACATTAACATTATTTACATCAATGAAAATATTTCCAACATTACTTGGGTTGGAGGAGGGTGTTACAATTTGGCTAGTTGTGGTGGTTTCCCTAGTGGGATTTCCTATCTAAAGTTTTTTTTCTTCAAGGCTCCTATAGTGTGGGAGTTTGGTGAGGATATAGAGTATGTAGTTGTGTTTCTAGTACTGAGTAGACTGTTCAATTTTTTTGGAGTGTGTGGGGACCCTTGGGTCTATTGGAATTGGTCGCATGTTCTACCTTTGGTGGGTTTTATTCACAAACACAATGTGGTATGCTTGGTTATGTTTTCCTGAAAAGGTCGAGCTCAGAGGGGAGCAGAACTTTGTGGGTATCATGTGGGAAGAGGTGAGCAGGCATAAGTTGGTGAGGAAGAATGGGTGGAGGTTGATGTGGTGTAGGAGGAATTGGCTCAGGACCGGGTGTCTTCACCAGGTCCGGTGGACTAGCCACCTTCTCTAGACTCCCTTAACATGCAAAGGGGAAATATCAAGGAAAATCTAGAGGAAATGCAACAACAGAGGCATGATGATTGAAATGAATGCATTTCATGTATGAAATACCCGCAAAAAATTCAATGGGATATGATGGACAACTTTCTTCCTTTTTGTAGGATCCAAAGGCGCAATAATGACCATCTTGATGTGATCTAGGTGCACTTGGATCATGTGGAATACCATGCATATAAAATTCTAGGGCCTCCTATAGCTTCGGGTGTTGGCCAAGCACACGATCTCTCACTTAATTGGTGATGGTTGATAGATGTTTACTTACATTTTTTGTATTTTTGGCTATTTTTTCTTTTTGTTTTTGGAAACTATGTAAACCATGACAATTTGTACTTAGCTTTTGCACTGCTCTCTTGGCCAAAAAAATCAGGTGAGAGTGAGGTGGAGAGAGCAATGGTCTGTTAGATTATCCAGAGTGAAATTTTTAAGACTTAATAGAATAAATTGACCAACAAAAGAAAATTATCTTTAAAATATAAAATAATTTCATATATTATACTAGAATATCCATGTAAATTAAATTTATCATAGATGTACATTAATCTGTAATAAAAATCAAAATATTTATCTCACAGATACATTTCACATTTCTCAAATTCAAAAAAAATATAAAAGGTACTAAATTATATTGTTATTTTAAATTATTATTATTATTATTAATTATAAAAGAACTAATATAAGTTAAATATATATACTGAAAAAAAATGTAACAATATTCTTAACCATGGAGATTCCCTCTGGCTTTCTCATGGAGATCCTTAATATATGAATAGGATTTTTTACAATATCATGGTTTATCAATAAAACCTGCCTAAAAAAACCATAACTCATTTCATATGACACTTATTCATATAACGTTTTTTTAATTAATCAATTATATTAAAATAAAAAAAAAGGCATAATTACTTTGGAGATAAATCTCAACTTTGAATTCTTAAATACTATCAAGAATAATATTTTGTAAAGATTAATTCTCTATCATCTACCTAATAATTATTGATAACTAAATTAAAACTTTCACAAATTCTATAATATATTGTAAATATTACTCACTAATATGATAAGAAAAATGCTTATTCTCTATCATCTACCTAATAATTATTGATAACTAAATTAAAACTTTCACAAATTCTATAATATATTGTAAATATTACTCACTAATATGATAAGAAAAATGCTTACTAAATCAAAAAGTGTTAGTACTTGCTTCTTATGTAAAAAGTAAATTCTAGCTAATTTAGATTAATTTAAATGTTTAAAGTTAAAAACCTCCAAAACCATGTATATATAAAGTATGTTGCATTGTAATCATACACCCCAATTTAAAATAGCCTTACATATAATATCATATTTGTATCACTTAAAATTAAATTATTATTATTATGATGTAAAAATTCTATTGAAAATTAAAAATATATAAATTTTAAAATGCAACATATATTTTATAAATTCTATTAAAGTCTTGAAAAAAATAAATATTAAACTTAATATTTTGAAAATTAAAAATCAATTTTGAAGTGACTAATTTTATGGGGTTATAAATAGTATTTGTGAGAAAAATATTATTTTAAAAATAAAAAATATACCACCAAATGTCATCATAGTACACACTTCAATGTCAATATTTATGACCAATGATTTGTGAATATTTGATTTGACATATTATCATTAAAATGTTTTATAATTAAAATGTTATTAACAACTTTTATTGATTTGACATGTTGTGAATATTTGATTTTACATGTTATCATTAAAATATTTTATAATTAAAATGTTATTACGACCTTTTATTGATTTGATATATTATCATTAAACTATTTTAATATTTACCTTGAATAAAATATTATAAAATCAAGTGTATGTAAATAATATTTAAAAAAAATGAAAAAACTCATTTTACTTAGATTTCATTCAAAATTTCTTTTATATCTTAATACCGTGCATATCATTTTAGATGTTTAATATAAAATTGGAACATGATATTTAAATAATTGTTTCAATGTCATTCCTAAATTTTACATATATATATATATATATATAGTTGGTGTGTTGTTTAATATGAACGTTGTGTAATTTGTATTATATTCAATAAGGAGCTTGCACATGTATAGACTAAAATACTAAAAGTTAATGTAAATCCATTGATCCATATGCATTGGTTTTTAAACAAGAGACTAGTCTATTAGTTTCACCAACATATTTGTGAAATTAACTTACTTTTGATCTTTGTCAAGGAGATGCCAAAAGATATTAAATTTACACAAAATTACTTGAATTAGATGCTCATTAGAATTGTTGAATTCACAAGTCTATGCATTGTTTTGTAAAGAAGAGACTAGTCTATTAGTTTCACTAACATATTTGTTGAATTAAATTAATTTTGATATTTTTGAAGAAGAAATATGAAAGAATACTAAATTTACAGAAAATTAGTTGACTTAAATGCCTATTTAAATGGTTGAATTCTCAAATAATAAAATTTTACACACTTTTCATCTGAAGCATCATGTGGAAGAAATATAAATGCCTTATCATACAACTTGCACAAACACAAAAGACCATAGACCATATGATATCCGCATATATTTCTTTATATATATTTTATAAATATTATGCATGGCCGTGTAATTTATTTTATTTTATTTTTATAATATAACAACACACTTTTAAGTGAAATATATTTATAAGGTTGTTGGAAGAATTTGATTTCTAAATACTAAGTATATAATTACGCCGTATGCGTTTTTATTTGAAAACAACCCTCCTGAGTGTCCTCGTGTCATAATTTGAGCCCTTTGATCCTTTGTTAGATGATTGAATCGTCATCAGCCATGGATTTGAATTGTAGCAGTTGTAAAGTAGTTTCGAGGCACTTGCGAGTATTACAGAGATGGAGCCTAGAGTATTCAAGGCTATGCAACGAATAAGGAATCCCCAATACCCATGCCCGTTCTTCCTACAAATAGAGGCATCAGCACGCCGGAGTCTCATCTCCATCTGGTTACTAGCGTGTCTAGCTTTAAGCATGGTATGAACTCGCGCAGGGTAGCAGCAGCAGGAGGCCAAGGGCCAGAGAACGAGAGCTGCGATTTTTGGAGACAGAGATGAGGCCTTCTTTTTCCCTTCTTTTTCTCTCAGCAGACCACACCGAGGTTTGAGGTTCGATTCTACCCCCCTAACAATGCATGCTTAGCCGTTATTGTCTTTTGAATAATTTCTTCCCCGACACACAGGCCGTCCGATGTTCAAATCCCATGCAGTAGCAGTTTTTTAGCCTGGTAGTTGAGACGAAACGGACCGGGAGTGAGATTGCCTACTTGCCTGCCTGCCTTCTTGCCTCGTATTCTCTGCCTTATTAGATAGAGATATCTGGGAGTCACTTTCTGGGGTTTGCATGGATCAATAGGATTCGTATTGGATTCTGCTGGTGTAGGAAGTTATGAAGACCGTGCGATTCGGAGATTGTAGCGGGGGGAGAGGGAGCTATGAATAATGAATGGTGAATAAAATAGATGAACAGGTTACTGCGGGTTACGTTAGAAGTGTTAGTCTCGGCATGCAAAGCTTCGCCCCTCCTCTAGTCTCTCACACAATGTACTATTCGTTCTTCAACTTCCCTTTTTTATTTTCGAGTCAAAATTTCTAAACCCCCTCCCAATAAAAGTGCTAGTTTTTATGAAAAAGGGATTTATTAATGATGTTGCTTGCAAAAAAAATCTCAGCTTTAATCTTTGGAGAGTGGAAACCCTCTAAATAGGCTTGATTCTGTTGGAAATTTATTTTAAATGGCGTCTGTTGAAGGGTTTAGATCAGTACAACTTTTCATATTTTGCGATTTTTGGGTAATCAATTTGCCTGCTATAAATCTAGTTATAATTTCAAGGGGTAAGCTAATCGACCTGGTAATGCCTGCCTGTAAATGCTTGCCCTGGTACAGTTATCGACATTTTTATTTTGAAAATGAAATAAGAGAGCTAAATAATAGGAACGGGTTTGTTTGTTTTGTTCTATTTTAATGAATACTTTGCAAAAAAAATCTCAGCTTTAATCTTTGGAGAGTGGAAACCCTCTAAATAGGCTTGATTCTGTTGGAAATTTATTTTAAATGACATATATTGAAGGGGTTAGATCAGTACCACTTTTCATATTTTGCGATTTTTGGGTAATCAATTTGCCTGCTATAAGTCTAGTTATCATTTCAAGGGGTAAGCTAATCGACCTGGTAATGCTTGCCTATAAATGCTTGCCCTGGTACAGTTATTGACATTTGTATTTTACAAATGAAATAAGAGAGCTAAAGACCAGGAACAGGTTTGTTTGTTTTGTTCTATTTTAATGAATACTTTCTTAGCATAACTTATGTATGGTTGACCAATGTTTTATCATAAAACTATTAATTTTATAAGCTAACCTAACTAAGGATTTTTCTTGCATCTTTTAGATGCACGTTTGGCACAGAAGCCTACGAAAGCTTTTTTGGGGAACTTGAGCTGACTGTGGGTTTTCGTCAGGATGATGTAGCTGGTCTTGCTGGCAAGAGTATGATTCTTAAATTATTTCCTGGATGTTTTAGAGCTGAAATAGTGAATGTAGACATGTTGCAAATGAAGTTTTTTTTTTTTTTTTCCTTTCATGTGGACATTTTAGAAACAGAATCTGACGAACAGTACCTACTCTGTCTCCTCATTGACTCTGTCTCTTCGTTGACAGTAGCAAGTAAAGAATATTTCTTGATCTGTAGGAGAAGGCATATGTTTTGACTCATCATTTCTTGCCTTGTGTTAAGGTTCCGCTATGAATTCTAGACCAGCTGTCAACATTAATCATTCTGGGACATTACAGATTGCTGGCTTGGCCAAGGTGAGGAACGATTGGTGTATTTTATGCCATTTAGAAAGGGGTGTTCTGGACATTGATCTTTTTCTTTCTGTTGTTGGTCAATGAAATAGGCATGTGATTGATTGCTTCCTGAATTTATTATTTATTTATAAAAAATATTTGAATTGTATTTATATATTGATTTTCTTATGAGGTATAGGATGCGGGGTTGTGATAAACAAACCCACAGAAGACTCATGGAATTTTTGTTGGATTGTTGGTGGTGGTACAAACAATAGGGTGGAGGTTATCGTCCTATGGGGATCCTTATACTATGCCAGCTGGTTGAAGCTTAATGTGGTGTATACTTATTTTGATTCTCAAGTTGCGTTGGATTCTGATGTTAAAAGGATGCTTCCAGTCATTAAGTTTATCCCATACAAATTGTGAACTTAACCGGTCTACTGAAGATCTTTCAAAGAAAAGACTAAATTTGGGTCCAGGATGCATCAGCTTCCAGCTCTTTCAAGCGGGTCGTCTACTAGACTTGGGCCATTTTCTGTTGGGATGACTTTTGATGCACTTTTCCAGCAGGGCGAGTGGATATAAATTTCTTGCTGGGGTTATATGTTGTTCCCATGTCTAGAACGAAAGCTGACAAGTTCTTCTGTTGGTTGTCTAGTTTTTTTCTTTTTTATCTATTGTGCTTCGGATTTAGTTTCTCCGTTTTTTTTTCCAGGGCTATATAGATGCTAGATTCTAAGATTGCAAATGCATCTATTTTTTGGTTTAGTTGTATCTCTGCGGAATTATGAATTCTATGGAAAATGATGAATAGTGCTAGTCGATGAGAAATTATGTAAACTTTGATATAATATTAAATCAGAGTTCGATT
The DNA here is from genome assembly GCA_034641835.2 of Pinus albicaulis. Taxonomy (NCBI): domain Eukaryota; kingdom Viridiplantae; phylum Streptophyta; class Pinopsida; order Pinales; family Pinaceae; genus Pinus; species Pinus albicaulis. The sequence continues at coordinate 1,699,247,779 of CM076584.1, read as the reverse complement.
TTTTCTTGCTGGAAAAAAAAATAAAAAATTACATGGAACTTGGTAAACTTGGTACATTTTACAAAGAAATTATTGGAAAGAAAAATCCCAAGACAAATCCCTCCTGAGATTGGATTAATGAAAAACATTTTGGTACTGTCTCTGTCAACTAACTACCTCACAGGAGCTGTTCCAGCTTCATTTGGAAATCTGAGTAGCTTATTGGGGCAAAATCTTTTAATTGGTACATTACTTGCAAGTTGAAGGACATACCAAGTTTGCACTTGTTATGCTTCAGAACATAACTAGTTGACAGGGTTTCTTCCAAAATTGATCTGGAAATTCAAGGATTTGCACGTGCTCAGTTTCTCCAATTATTTGTTTTTTGAGGTTATAGGTTCAAGTAACAGTAGCAAGTAAAGAATATTTCTTGATCTGTAGGAGAAGGCATATGTTTTGACTCATCATTTCTTGCATGTGTTAAGGTTCCGCTATGAATTCTAGACTAGCTGTCAACATTAATCATTCTAGGGCATTACAGATTTCTGGCTTGGCCAAGGTGAGGAACGATTGGTGTATTTTATGCAATTTAGAAAGGGGTGTTCTGGACATTGATCATTTTCTTTCTGTTGTTGGTCAATGAAATAGGCATGTGATTGATTGCTTCCTGAATTTATTATTTATTTATAAAAAATATTTGAATTCTATTTATATATTGATTTTTTTATGAGGTATAGGATGCGGGGTTGTGATAAACAAAACCAAAAAAGACTCATGGAATTTTTGTTGGATTGTTGGCGGTGGTAAAAACAACAGGGTGGAAGTTATCGTCCTATGGGGAGCCTTATACTATGCCAGCTGGTTGAAGCTTAATGTGGTGTATATTTATTTTGATTCTCAAGTTGAGTCGGATTCTGAAGTTAAAAGGATGCTTCTAGTCATTAAGTTTATCCCATATCAATTGTGAACTTAACCTGTCTGCTGAAGATCTTTCAAAGAAAAGACTAAATTTGGGTCCAGGATGCATCAGCTTCCAGTTCTTTCAATCGGGCCGTCTACTAGACTCGGGCCATTTTTTGTTGGGATGACTTTTGACGCACTTTTCCAGCAAGGCCAGTGGATATAAATTTATTGCTGGGGTTATATGTTGTTCCCATGTCTGGAACGAAAGCTGACAGGTTCGTCTGTTGGTTGTCTAGTTTTTTTCTTTTTATCTATTGTGCTTCGGATTTAGTTTCTCCTTTTTTTTTTCCTGGGCTATATAGATGCTAGATTCTAAGATTGCAGATGCATCTTTTTTTTGGTTTAGTTGTATCTCTGCGGAATTATGAATTCCGTGGACAATGATGAATATTGCTAGTCGATGAGAAATTATGTAAACATTGATATAATATTAAATCAGAGTTCGAACAGATGCATATTTTTTTTGGTTTAGTTGTATCTCTGCAGAATTATGAATTCCGTGGACAATGATGAATAGTGCTAGTCGATGAGAAATTATGTAAACTTTGATATAATATTAAATCAGAGTTCGATTTTTTCTTGCTGGAAAAAAAAATAAAAAATTACATGGAACTTGGTAAACTTGGTACATTTTACAGAGAATTTATTGGAAAGAAAAATCCCAAGACAAATCCCTCCTGAGATTGGATTAATGAAAAACATTTTGGTACTGTCTCTGTCAACTAACTACCTCACAGGAGCTGTTCCAGCTTCATTTGGAAATCTGAGTAGTTTATTGGGGCAAAATCTTTTAATTGGTACATTACTTGCAAGTTGAAGGACATACAAAGTTTGCACTTGTTATGCTTCGAAACATAACTAGTTGACAGGGTTTCTTTCATAATTGATCTGGAAATTCAAGGATTTGCACGTGCTCAGTTTCTCCAATTATTTGTTTTTTTAGGTTATAGGTTCAAATTTTATGGAGAAGAGTAAAGTTGTATTTTATATTGTTTATGCTCTTTTTCGACTATGCTCATTGGACACTTTCTCTGTTTGACATAGTTGTGTCACTTTTCTGGTTATCAGAGTCTTCATACATCAGTTATTTGACACACAATTATGTACTCAACAACACATTTCTATTCATTCTACATTACTAAAATTGACCAAAATTACTACAGATATCTACAACACATTTCTATTCATTCTAGATTACTAAAATTGACCAAAATCACTACCAATATCTTTCTTAGCAACTATTGGATCACTTTAATAATCTTACGGCGTTTCCTTTGCAACCTCTGGTGATGGTGCAATTGCTAGTTTATTTATATGATATAAGAACCCAATTCTTTTGAAAATAAGACAAGGTTAGATACCTTTATAAAGTTGTCAAAATATTTTAAGTTTTAAGATACAATTTGATTGTTGTGTATATATAAAAGTTATCATTTCAATTACCAAATTTATGTTATTTTAATTTTTAAGGTATTCTATAGTAATATTTTCATTTTACCTTTTCCCTTAAACTTATGTATTTGGTAAAACTTATATGTATTTATTTAAAGATATATATATGTAAATAAGTTTTTTCTTTTTTCTAATTAATTAACTAAGAAAAATTTAATGCTTTTTCATTTCAAATTTATATACAATTTTATTTTAATTCTATAGTTAATTATTGTTTATATTAATATCAAAAATTAGTTTCATAAAAATCAGTTTTCTAAAATAATATTAATAGTTAATATTCTTATAATTAATTATTAATGTATATCAAAATCTAATTTAAAAAAAATTAATATTTCTAAAATAATTTTATCATCAAAATAAATGGAATTATATTAATTATATAATTAGTAACCATATAGAAAGTTGTTCTTACAATTAAACACAATCTCTTTTATGATATTTTTTCAAAAGGTATTTTTAATATAATAAAGATCAATTCAATTATTATGTACTCAATCATATATTAAGTTGTGTGTTGATATTTTCCATTGGATAAGAAAATATCATTTACCTTATTTTGATTATAATTCCCTGCTAGATATAAGAAAAAATTTCATGCATAAATGTACCTCTAAAATAGTTGAAACGTCCAATAATTCAACTAAACTTTGTATTTTTATTTATTATTATACATATCCCATATACACTCATATTAGATCATAATTTAAAAATATTTGTTACACCCCATTTTATTTTAATTTATGTTTGACAGACTTTCACAAATACATTTGAATTGTTAAGTGAAAAAAGAATTAACTAATATGGTTATTAGTTAGTAAGACTTGAGTTTTATTTTATAAATAAAATTGATAATTATCTTGAGTAATGGATTAACTAAATGTTAAAAGAATTCCAAGGTTCCAGAGTTACCTTCCCCAAGAGGATGAAAAGGAAGTCGTGAAAAGGGGAAAGGGTTTTGTTCAAGAAGAGAGAAGAGTGTTAAAAACATGTTGTGAAGGAAAGAGTTGTCTAGAGCTGGTAGGATACAACTAAAGCTCTCAAACCTGAAGGAATTGTAGGCTCAACAGAGGTCCCAAGGCCTAACTTTTGATAAAATTACCTACTACCTAACACTCTAGTGCAGAGCACGTGGGGAGAAGAGGATGTGATCACCTTTCTCAAGGTTGAGTGGAACCATCAGTTAATGAGGAATACAGAGATAAGTATTTACATATTTCCTTAAAATTCAAGTGATAAGAATAAGTGTGCTACTTAGATTCACTATTCCATTATTATGTGTCAATGCTAGGTATGAATAATATGTTTTCCAAATACTTAAAAAGTTGAAAACAAATTCTGGAAGCTAAATTAAATAACCAGAAAAGCCAAGATAGGGCTATTTAGGAAAGACACCTTATTTTATTTCATGAAGTTGAAATTACTACCAATTGATTACAGAACTAAACCTTGTGTAGAAGGAAAACAACATATACTATAGACAATAACTACAGAATAATGTTAATACTTTGCTACATCAAACAGAACTAAGGTCCATGTACTGTCAAGTCTTTGTGTACCATTTAATATAAAGATAGAGTATGTGTGTACATAGGCAGATGCATTATTTATAAATGTTGAATAATCCGAGTAAGAAAGCAAGGAGGCTCAGGGGTTTAGAGCCTAGCCCTGTGGTGACAAGGCAAATATCATGGTCCTCTAGCCATTGTATCATGTTTAACTGAATATAAAGATAGAGTATGTGTGTACATAGGCAGATGCATTATTTATAAATGTTGACTAATCCGAGTAAGAAAGCAAGGAGGCTCAGGGGTTTAGAGCCTAGCCCTGTGGTGACAAGGCAAATATCATGGTCTTCTAGCCATTGTATCATGTTTAACTGAAAAGAAGGAACTATGGCAATTCACATTTACTATCAACTGTTGAAAGAATTTAAGAGAATTTGCAGCTTCGTTTATGAAAAAATTCGAACATTACATTCAATATAATACACATATTCAATATAATACACATTTTCAAGAAACCAATTTTTCTTTAAGAAAAAAAACCCGGAATTCTAACAAGTCACAAGACCATCACGCTGAGGAAAATAGCTAGACAACTGTTTATAAAAATGTAACCTTACAGTGCGTAAATGATAAACAATAAGTCCCTTCTACTACTATAAGGTTTTGCACCAGATCACAGAGGATTTATCCTTGAATTAAAAAAATATATATACATGGCTTGATAGTAAACATTGTGCAATAAACCTCCTGTCCTGAGAGCAGTAAGGATTGTTAAACTAATAAAAAAAACTAAGACAATAATTTGCGCCAAAACCATTTTATTTAGAAGGGACCCAGAAACCTTTGCATGCAGGAAATAAATAGTGGTCGAACACTGCACATGTGCACGCAGAGGATATAGCCCTCAGTATTATAAAAGAGAGAAAACGAAGAATTCACTTGTGAGTATTGGAAATGGGGCATACCTGTAGTGGCCGGCCTTGAAGATGGTATGCGGATTTTGAAAGGACCCTCATGGCTCCAGCACAATCCCGAGCTGCAATAAAACAGGAAGGGTAAACCCTGAATGAGTAGAAACAAACAAAACCCTTAGGAAAACTAAAGATTAAACACTTTACAAAAGCATATAGAGAACTTATTAAGGTTCTTGATAAATCAGCTGTACAGTTCGGGCACACACATTGGCCTATTTCGCACCATTGGCTCAGTGAGAATAAGGGAATGATGTTGCTTTCAAGCAAGGAATCATTCGACCACATTTTCCTTGAGTCAAGATAAACTGAAAACGGAGAAAAAACTAAGTAGTATACCCTCTCAAGGGATAGCTACCGGACATCATTCTCATAACCAAGCGAAGCTAAAACGGAGAGGTATGCAACAGAACATGCCTGGGCACATTGAGAATCTCTTAATGAGACAACAAAAAAACATTGAGAGACAAATTAAAATAGTGTTGAGAAACCAATCGAACCTCATGTCCTAGCACAAATAGAATTTATATGCAGAAATTAAAAAAAAAATGATATAATATATGAATGATTATATTTATGGCCTTGCACATTTATTTAGGTGTAAAATATTTATATTTGATAGGTGTGCTCTTTATTAAATATTATGCCACATTGCCATTTATTACAATGACAATTCATTTTCATAAATATTTAGATTTAATAGGTGTACTCTTTATTAAATGTTATGACACTTAGTTTCATAAAAGATTTTTTTTTTTAATTTTAAATAATTTTTTTAGTGAGCATATGTTATGACACTTGGCTGCATAAAAGATTTTTTTTTTTTTTTTTTTAAATAATTCTTTTAGTGGACATTCAATTTAAATTAATCATTTAGGTAAATGATATAACAGAAAATAGAAATTCAAATTTAAATATTTTCATAGTTTATTTTTTATATTGAAAATATTTAGTTCAAAATCTATTCAAAATTAATTGAAAGTCAAACATTTTTCACTTAAAAACATAAACAATATAACCTTCTTTCAAAAGGTATAATATATATAAGTATTTCATTTTACCCAATATGAAAACTTTGTTGGTCTCATGGAAATTTTACATTATTTAAGGTCATAAAGTCATCATAATTTCAATTTCAAGGAAGATTATGTTAGAAAAATAGAAAGAGAGCAGAGAGAGCAAAGAGTGATTACAGAGAACACAAAACCACACTATGATGTATTTATTGATCACAATGCACATACATACATATATATATATATATATATATATATATATATATATATATATATATATATATATATATAGGACATGAATCTATGACTTTCACACAAATAGATCATGAGTACAATTCATACATGGGAAGAAATAATTTCTAGATTGAAGCTTGGGGGTTCTCAATGGAAACTCATGAAAACACATGGAAGCATTACTTCCAAAACCCTCCCTTAATGCTTACATGTAAAACATTGAAAACAAATATTACAACAACAAGAATAATTTATGTCTGATTGGTATTCATCAACATTCACATCCTCTCTCGAACCTTGAAAACATAGCTCTTTCACCACCACATCTTCAAGTTGTCACTTTACCTCCATTTAAAATGTAACTCCTTCTGACCTTCATTGATGAACTTTGCAAGATCAACAATATTGACAACTCGGCTCCTCGGGCTTTCTCGATTAGATCCATCAAGTAATGAACCATCATATGGACCAACCACCAGCTGTCAGATATTTCTCTTTCAACTATCTGTGAGTTCTTAGGATGGAGGTCTTGATATTGAATGTGTTCAAAATTTGATCAAACAACTTCACCTTACTAACACACAAGGATTGATGTTTCGGACACCGGGGCTTCCAATTTAAGAACCACCAACCCTTTTTATAAACAATGAAAACAAACAAGAATTGATCTTCCAAACACCAGGGCTTTGAGTTTTAGAACAACCAATCCTTGTTATAACAAAAAAAAAAACACGCCAGAATTAATGTTTTAGACACCCGAGCTTCTAGTTTAAGAACCACAAACCCTTTTTATAACTAATAAAAACACACAAGAATTGATGTTTCAGACATCGGGGCTCCTAGTTTAAGAACCACCAACCCTTTTTATAAGTAATAAAAACCCAAATCCGACCACCAAAACATACCGAGATAAAATCAATGACTGATCTTTATGATCTATAAGGTCTAAATCTCAATAACTCCATAACCATTACCCCAATATTTTATTAGTTCACATCTAGAATGAGAAATGCCAACATTCCACTTTCATGTTGCACTTGTACATCTTGCATTATCTATAATCTCAAGAACCTCCATTTATAACACCTAGACATTTCTCTCAATTGTAGATCCACACTAGATTAAACCAATTCAATGTTGATCCAAAACTTTCACTAGCACATCTGTTTCTCTTACAAAGATTTTTCCACAATGGACCTTAACATAATAGCAGCAACATTGGATCTTCATAAATTTCCTTTGCATGCAACTATCCACAATCCACACACAAATTAAATTTTCACACAAACAATAGATCAAACACTCTATTAAACTAAACTATGTAAAAAGGAGTATCATTATTTAAATTCCATGATCTCATCCCCACTCATGGAAGAGTGAATAAAAACTTATGCAGCTTGACTAAAAGAGCTCTATGATACCAAGTTAGAAAAAAAGAGAAAAATTAAAAGACTATTACACAAAACACAAAAACCACACTATGATATCTTTATTTATCAGAACACGGACACATTCTACTTTCACACATCTATATCATGAATACAACCCATACAAAGAAACAATAATCTCTAGATTGACAATAATCTCATATATACACACAGCTTTTTTTTTTTTAAAGTCACTAAAACTTATGCTCTCTGATATGCCAGAGAGAACCTAAAACTAATGCTCTCTGATATACCAGAGAGAACGTAAATCCAATGGAGGAGCTGCAGAAGAATCCAGTTGATCAAGTGATCTATCCAATGGGTTACAGACAATAGAAGTCAAACACGCAGCCCCATCGGCCTTTTGAATAAGTTCAGACAATATCTCTTGAGGGAGGCCATGATTAGCCCAATGAAGGCTGTTCACACAATTATTAGCTCCGACACTACTGTTATAGCTTAATGTTTTATGATGTAAATTAGAGCGAGAAAATGGCTCCACTGGAATTCCTGCAGACTGGCCTACCAGGACCTTCGGAACCACGTTTGAAGAGTGCAGAGCAGAAGAATATGCATCTGTGGAAAATCCCAGGTTTGAATAGGTAGAGGTTAGAGGCATATGTGGACCGCATGCTATAGAGGGCTGTAAACCTGGAAGCAGCTGAATCTTCGGTTGCCGGTCCAGTTTTGCGCTAATTTGATCCCCTCTGATATTGGAAACTGAGAAATGTGCATTTCTAGGGATGTCATTCATATTAATCCTCCGATCATCTACCATGAGATTGTGCATATATGAAGAATCCTCCTTGATTCTATACAGTTCAGATACTTGATCAGAAGGATAGAGATAATTGGCGTTGCTGCCACTTTGAATCTGATGAAGATAGTGTGCCTTGGGTTCCATCAGTATGGAGAAGCAGGACTCATCATGAACATTTGTGGAAGTGCCGGCTTGCCTTTCAGAAGATCTTGTTTTCTGATCATTCCCTGCAGCTGTGTCGCGATGGGACTCCAAGAGTGAAGGAAATGATGGAGAGCCCGGCAGATCAATATATGCGTTACTGGTCATCGGCCCTATGGAACTCCTCTTCACCACAGCCCTCTTGTTATAAATTCTGCACACCACCCATTCAGTCTGCACCAAATCCAAACGTATACATATCAGATATAAAGTTGTTTTGATTCAATTTTATCTTTTGTTGGGTATTTTACAGCTCCCGTGGGGAAGATCGGGTGTATTTGTAATGCCAATAAAATTGTAAAAAATATTAAACGTACTATTATTTAACGATGTGAAAACATTAATTCGGGTTTATACTTTCAGTTTTCTTAATCTCACACATTCTTTAATAATCCAGAGCTATATGAAGATATATATTGCTACTAAAGTGTATCAAGATACCTTGCAGTTGATGGGGAGGGAATGACAGGATAATTTGCCTTCAACACGATACTCATGCATGACCCACTTGGTATTCTGCGCTTTGGGAGCTCTGCCCTTGTAGAAAACCAGCGTTCTCTTCATTCCAACCGGTGCAGATGATCGTGAACTGAAAACCTCTCGATCCTTACCGGTTGTTTTCCAGTATCCAGCCTCTGTGGCTCTGTTGGTCCAGACTCCTCTGGGATATTTGCGGTCCCTAAGGCTGAAAAAGTACCATTCCTTCTCACCAATTTTAGCTTTTGCTGCACACATGTTATCATGAGACGTTGTTATAGCAGAATCCTTCAAATATAAGTTCGCCTTGGCCTCTAACCAAAAAGAACATTGAAACAAATTATGCAATTAAAACTATGTAGTAGCTCATGATAAAATATGTAATGGGGATACATCAATTATATGTACCTGGTAGATCCCAAGGCTCACACTTGTTCAAGTCGGCCTCCGCAACTGCACAACTAGAGAAGGTGCTGTCCAAAAGCTTGTTGGTGAGATAGTAAGTAACGAGTTCCTCATCAGTAGGATGAAACCTAAACCCCGGAGGCAGCTCATCCTCGAATGGATTGCTCATCTGGTTCAACGTCGACTCCATTGCGAACTCAATAGCTCCTAATATATTATATTCTATCTGGCTCTATCCACGCAGTGGCAGTACCGAACTGTTCTTGTTGATGGCCTCTGTGCCTCTCATTCCAAAGCTTTGATTATAGATTCATAGAAGTCCCACCATTACCACCTTGTGGAACTGAAAGGTGATTGGATTCAGTACTCAGACCCATTACCAAATATTTGATTATATATAACAGCCCAATAAGGCTCGCTGGCATAGAGATATCAACAATTTTCACTTCATGTATAAAGGGAAGAAGAGAACAGAAACCGCGGTCAGTAAAGCCAACCTAAACGGACATTACAGTTGTTACCCATGAATCGCTTGAAGCATAAGCCTCGAACAATGTATGACAACATATTTAAGATCAACTTCCCTCGGAAAAATAACAGTTCCAATAACAATAATCCGCCTTCGATGCTGTCCTCTATTTTTGTTGTCCATGTTTGTATTATTTTAAAGTCAACCTGTCCTTGGGCAACTCTTTAATAGGAAGACTATTGATGCAGAGCAATGTTGGGGAGTGCAACAGCGAGGCACAGGATCTCAACGCATGGAAAAATGCAGGAATCAAGCAATCGTAGCCGCTGCTCTATGCGAGAAGACTAGACGAAATCACCACTCACCGTCACGAGTGATGTGATGTTATGTCATTTAACTGGTTACCTATCGGGTCAAGAGAACTTGGTCGAAAAATTGGGCTTCGTGGAAGGCAAAATTCCTTTGACTTTTTAATAGGTTACTTTATGGTATGGGACCCCTGTATTCGATCCTTTGCTTTCAGATGTTTTCACGCATTTATATTTTAAATAATGTTTGTGTATATATTTGTAAATTTGATTGTGAAATGTTTCATTATTATTGATTATTTTAATTCTAGATTTAGTAAAGGCTGAGGCATTAAGTTTTTTTAAATGCAAATTTTTAAATGTAAAATTTATTTGTATTTAGATTTTTGATTTTTTTTTTTTATTTCTAATAGATTTAAAGTTAATATGAATTTCTCCGGATGCGGATGTTTAGTTACGCGCAGAGGCCACTAGGCCTGGTTATGCTCCCAAGGCAATTCACTTGGGGTGGCCACATGGCCCCCCATGGTGCCTTAAATGCAGTCTTCATTACCCATCTGCGATGGGCATTTAAACCTGTTCGCCGTCACCTCCTCTGCCTTGATCAGCGCACACGCTATCAAATGGCGCATTTCCATTCGAATTCTCCAGATTGCTTCGTCGATGGCCACCGTCCTCTGTCGCCATTGAGCTCGCTCTGCCCGGGAGGCTCTGCTGCAGGTGGGGAAAGAACAGCTACAGGTCGACGGTGCGCGTTGCATTGCTACTTGGAAACTGTTCCAGGCTTCCACTACACGCACAGTAACTTCTGTCCGGTTCATTTCAATTTTCAAGCTCCTCCTGTTTTTGTTGATCATCTTACTCCTATAATTGCAACTCCCGCCAGAGTTTGGGTGGATTCTTCTGAGAATTTCACCATGCCCAGATTAAGGCAGCGAATGTCTTACAGAAGGGGAGCTTCTCGGGGCAGATCCATGGGCGAGCGCCCTCCCCACAGCCCCAGTGTTGTCCTCCCCTTGGAGCCTTCCACAAGGCGTTCGGCTCAGAGCTTTTCAGACCCTCCTGGTCTTCTCCGTGACATCCATGCTACCGCGCCTCCTCTGTCTTTCCCTCCGCCCCTTGCTCCCTCTGCTCCTCCTTTGTCCTCGCCCCAGCCTCACGTCGCCACCTCCCCTCCTTCCCCTGGCAGTCGATTCCTCAGACAAGCCACGCAACAAACTGAGTTGCGCTTCGATTATGCGTTTGACCGCCCTATCACTGTCTTCTTAACAGTTACGCTGAGTGAAGAACTCCCCTTCCCTCCTGCCTCGCCCCCTAGTCACTTGCAGACTCCTTCTGCGCCCGCCTTTGTCCCTCCTTCTGGCCCTGAACTTGCTCCGTTCATTCCCTTGTTCGGTGCTCCTCCTGCCCCCGTCCCTTCCTCCTCGGGACCTTTTAATATGCAGATGGACGCAGGCCTGTCAGGCGAAGAAGAAGACAAGATTGATGAAGGGGACCTGGACAATCAGTATGGCTGCAGAATTGTGGAGGAGCAAACTGCTTCAGACTAATTGTTCACTCGCTTCCATGACCAGTTTCCAGTATGAACTCTGCTTAAAACTTTTTGCAAGGTTTTGCGTTTCAATGATAACTCATAGCAGATATAGCTGCATGCATATTTTGTCTTTCTCTAGCTTTTTTATGCTGAATGTAGTTAACTCTTCGCCGGTTTCCCAGTTCCTGGGCGGTGTAATCACTTACAATCGAACTGGTTTCCCGTTTATGGGCAGTTCCATATCTAGACTGAATGTGGCAATCAAGCCCGGTCTCAAGCTTCCTCAGCTGAGCCGTGGTAGTTTTGTAATATTATGTTCATAATAGAAATAGCGCAATTTAGCAAAAAAAAAAAGTTAATATGAATTTATTGTGATTTTAAGCAAAACACTAATAACAACCATGTTTTAATTATATGTATTTATTTTACTTGTTTCATATAATATATATATAAATATATGATTGTCTTTAAAATATTTTATTTATGATTTATAGTCTTCATATTAAAATATTAATACATGTATATTCATGGTAAACATATATTTATAGGATATAATCTCTCTTTATTTCTCAATATATATCTCTATATATAAGCAAAGAATGAATTATTTTTATTAATAATAATTTTCAAGTATTATATATATATATATATATATATATATATATATATATATATATATATATATATATATATATATATATATATATATATAACGAATTATTTTTATTATTAATAAACATTGAAGTAATACAAATTCTCCCTATTTTTTAAATTGGAAAGCACTTGTTCACTCGGTCTTGGATAGACGGTGATCCGGTGCTCTTTTAAGACACTCATGGTTATGGATAGAGGGTGATCTGGTGATCTACCTGATCCGGTGCACATGATCTAGTTCTTTTTCAAGGAACTCCTAGATATGAAGTCATTCGTTCAATTGTTGTTTAAAGCACTCCTAGATGTGAAGTCATCCATTGAATTCCGAGCTCTGATCCAGATGATATTTTGGACATGATGAAGACGTAGTCCTTCCAAGCTTAAAAAAAATAGGAAAGCACTTATTATTGAAATAAGTTTATATCATTTTTTATTAATATTTTTTAAATGTTATATGTCAACTCCATATAAAGAACGAAATAAATTACACATCCGCGAGTAAAAATATGAAAAAAATATTAACGCTCATTTTTTTTTTGGTTATTAATATATATTTGTTTTGAATAGCACATGTCAACTACACATAAAATAAATTACACATAATGTATTATCAATCATATTAGTTTTACATGTCATGTGTCATCTCCATATACATATCTCCCCCATTGAAATGATTTTACATTTGTCATCTTTTTATATTAATTTGTTTTTTCTTTTCTGTTTTAAATAGGACATGTCAACTACACATAAAATGAATTAAACATAGTGTATTCTCAATTATATCACGTTTAGATCTAATTTGTCAATTCCATATTAAGTAGTGAAGGAATTACGTAACTCCCTCATTGAAATTCTTTTACATCTGTCATCTTTTTATAATTTGATGCAAAATTAAAATGCAAAAAGAAGTACATTATTTTTTGTGTACATTTTTTTTAGTATTGCTAATTTTTTATTTTTTATATCGTTGATAAATGCCTATAACCATATTCATAATAAGGATCAAAACACTTAATTTATGATATCTCACATTGTTAAAATAAAATTTAAAAAATCATAAAGACAAATTACTCTCATTATTATTAAAAATAACTAATTTATAATTTAAACATATATACATTAAAAAAAAATATGCAACAACAAATTTAATCATGAAGATTCACCTCAATTTTATCCTGACGCTTCTTATTATATAAATAGACTTTGTTACAATACTATGGGCAAATACCACAAGGGAAGGAAAATATAACACATAATTTTCTTAATTAATCAATTTAACTAAAGAGAGAAAATGTCATAACTAATTTGGAGATAAATCTCAACATTCCTGCATACTATTATAAATATTCTAGAATATTTCATGGAGATTTAATCTCAAATTTTAATTAGAGTGTAAAACCAAGGTGGAGATAGAAGTGCATTATTTATGGCTCAACTGATTTTTTTTCTTTTTACAAATTTAAAATTTCATATTAAAAAATTATTATGTATTATTTCATTATTTTTAATTTAGCATTACATGAAAACATTTCCCTCATACTTCATTTTCTATCTTTTTACTCATCACATTTTGATATTTTTGGTATTTTTTGAATATATTTTATATCTTAAGTGTAAATTTGATTGTGTAATTTGCAACCAATACAGATTCATCTTAATTTTGGATTTACAATCATGAGAGTTATCATGTCTTTCAAAATAAAAAACTAGAGATATTTGACTCCTTTTAGCTTATGGAGATCCACAATTAAGATAGATCTATGATGATTTTGAGCAACACACTAATACCATATTTTAACTATAAGTAATATTTTTTCACTTGTTTTGTATAATATATAATATGATATTATATTTATGATTCACATTCGTGACATAAAAATATTACATGCTCTCTTATTGGGAACATATAGCGTAGGATATTCTTTCTCTCGGTATACAAAATAATTTTTGTTAATAATATTTTTTAAAATTTCATATATTTATTTATATGTTTCTCTATGTATATATATATATATGCTTATATACATTGAATTATATTTGTTATTAATATTTTTAAAATGTTACATCTCAATGCCAATTCCATATTAAGCATTGAAGGAATAGAAAGCTTTTTCATATATTGAATTAGAAAGCACATGTTAAGGAAATAAGTATTTATTTATTTTTTTAATTGTTATATATCAATTAGATATTAAAAATAAATTAAATTAGAGAGCTTTCTCCCAATAGATAGTGAAAATATCAAAATAAAATTTATTTAAGGTACATTATTTTTTTCAATTATGGACATTGAAATATTTTACCAAAAATTAAGGTTCATTTTTCTTTATAATATATTTTTGTTTTAAATATTATATGTCAAATGGACATAAAATAAATTACAGATTATGTAATATCAATAATATATTTTACATGCCCTTTGTCAAGGACATATTTCTATCGTTAAAATTAATCTACTTACATTTATGTTAAATTTCTTATAAATGTCAATATGCATCAATCCATAATAAACATTAGAACACCCAACTTATGGTAATATGATATGATATTTCATAGGGCACTTATTAATATGATATATTTTTTTAATTAATAAATTTAATGAAAAGAGAGAAAATATCATAAATAGTTTGGAGATAAATCTCAACCTTTAATTTGTGCATAAGTCTATGAATATTATTTTGTGGAGGCTAAACGCCTACCATCCACCTGAAAAATATTTATGATGAAATTAAACTTCTTATAATTGTTATCAACATAAGTGAATTTATAAATATTTTTCAAAACATTCAATATATTTGTATATTTAAAATACATTTAAAATACTAATAAATTGTAATTTTATTCAAAATTTTAATATTAAATTTCAACAAAAATATAAGAATTCTTATTTTGAAATATGTCTTCAATATTTTAATTTAAGTGTAGGGATAGTAGGGATTTAACATCTCTAAAATTTTTTTTTTTTTAATGGTAGTCACAATTCAAAATTTTAAATTTATCTCAAAAGTGATTTTGACATTTCTGTCTTTTAAAAATGAGTTAGGGTTTTGGAAGCATGTGATAACGATATGACATAGTAGTGGTTGATGATATTGCAATTTAAAGCTTATTTATAAGTTAAAAATCTCTATCTTGAAATAAGTAAATTGTAGTTACGAATCTTGTTACATGTTTTTTTATTTATTTATTTTTTATTCAACTCACATATTAATTATTTTCATGATTAATAATAATAATTTAAAATACAAGTTATAATTTATTTGTTTTTAATGATTTCACTTGTAAATTTTAACAATGTGAGCTGTATGATAAAAGTTAATGTTTATAGATCGATATTTCTCTACTTGCATTGGTCATTTAATTTATATCTCCATGACACTACTAGTATTTAAAATAAATAGCCATTTAAAATGCAGATATAGTCTATTAAGTTATATTTTAGATATTTAAAAAACTCTTTTTTTATAAATTTTAAATTAAATTTCTTAAGATTCATTGCAACTTGTGGATCAAACAAAACAATTGCATATGCGTCTATATTTAATGATGTGACTAGAAATTTAATCAAATTGTCCAAATCAAATTTTTTAAGGTAACTAATATAAGATGTGATTAATCTTTTAAGTGCTATTAATATAAGATGTGATTAATCTTTTAAGTGTTGTTTTTTGGAAAATTTGCTTGTTTATATTTCGATTTTAGTTGTCTAAAATCTAGCAGAAATTTATTGAAATTACAAATTTGACAAATGAACTCTTTAAAATGAAATATCCAAATAATTTAAACAACACAAATCAAAATTTTCCCTCAAATTTTTATCCAATTTCAAAAAATCTAAAAAAATTCATACTTAAAACGACTCCTGTCCCTATTAATTATTAATTATTGCATAATAGAGTCCGCATTAAAGTCGATACGTATTAAAAGACTATAGATGCATTCACGGTCTCGAATTAATAACCATGACTTATAAAGTTAAAGAGAGAATTCAATGTATCGAATTAATGATCGTGACTTAATAAATTAATAGTTCGAAATCACTCGCTCGAATTCATGATACTTCCGCATTTCAATACACGGTTTGTAAAAGGGCACTCTGATCTTCCGCGTTGATAGCCAATTTTTTATAAGAAAAGGGCGTTTAACTATTATATATATATATTTTTATAGAATTTGGTGATTTCTTTTATAAAATATTTATTTTTGTTTAAATTAAAAATTTGAAAATAGATATTAATTCAACATCTCAAATTTACAATTCAAAATTAAAATTTCAACAAATCCTTGCAAAATGATGAACAAATTTAACAGAAAACTCTGAAATATTTAATAAAGAAATTAGTACTCTACGTAGAATATACTAGAAATCTCTTTGAAACCTAATATATGTTTTGGAATATATAAAATAATTTAAAATTATAATATTTAAATGATAATATCTTAATAATTGAAAATTATAATTTTAAAATAAAAATATAAAATATTTTATCCCCCACTTTATGAAATCATAAAATTTGCATGTATTTATGGAATAAATGTAAAAAATAATGAATATCATGACGAAAATTATCATATATATACTTATATATATATATATAAAAGTAAATGGTAATGGAGAAAACAATAAATATAAGATACATTAATCATATTTTTACAAAATTATAAATTTTCATTTATTTATAATAGAAATGTTAAGGTTTTTTTCTTTTTTGATTTACAATGTTTTGAGAGAAATTAATTTTTCATGTGTATATTTTTTCTCTAATTTTAAAATTAAAATTAAAATTTAGTTTGTATTTTGAGAAATTTGTTCCCTCTGAATTGTTAAATTAAAAATGAGTCTATGTTGGTTATATATATATATATATATATATATATATATATATATATATATATATATATATATATATATATATATATATATATATATATATATAATTCTTTATTATATATAAAAATAAAGTGAGAACATCAATTGAGTTTAGCTTGAGTGCTTGGAGGAATAATCATGATCATTTGTATCCCAAGTTCAAGTATGGTAGTTTGACATGTTGTGGCTCTAGAATAGGATAACTATGTTGAACTCTTAAGTGACTCTATATTGTCATCTACATTGTGGGGTGTGGTTGGGTGAAAGGTTCAAATTCCCTTCAGGCTAAGAGGGGTTGCTAGGTAGAAGGTTCAAATTCCCTTCAGTTAAGAGATATTTTTATTTCCTTCCTCTGGCGGCCCCTAATGATCGAGTGGTTTGACAGATGGGTGGCTTGGTAGAAGGTTAAAATTTCCTTTGGGCTAAGAGGGATGTTCGTCTCTCTGCTGAGGTGAAAATTTTAAATCTCTTATAGTGACATGATGAGCTATAATTCCTTGATAATTATTGTTATAATGGTTACATATCTTACTCCAAAGAAAACAATACAAAAAAAGAAAAAAGAAAGGGAGACTATATTGTGTATTTTTATATTCTTATTAATTAAATTTAAATATAAAATTCTAAAACTTAATATTAGGAATATGAATTGTTATAAAATGGATATTAATTTATAACCACTATTTATATTTTATATATGTTCACATTATTTATATATGGAAATTATACGTTTATTAATTCAGTTTATTAATTTTTTATATGTTTATTAATTATTATTACGTTTTGAAATATTATAGGTTGCGAATATTGATCATTATTATTTAAGTATTTTCAGTAAGAACCAAGAATAACAAATATATTAAACTACACTAAACTAAAATTCTATCTAGATATATGATGTAAATCAACAAGGTGAAAGTAATGGAGAAGATTGAAATGGAGTAGGTATCAAAAACCATCTATACAATATAAATCAATAAGGTGAAAGTAATGGACAAAGTTGAAATGGAGTAGGTATCAAAAACCATCTATAGAATTATGACCTTGAATATTTTGAACAAAATGCTATAATATGTATAATATTTCACTTGTACATTACCAATATTGACCTAATAGAAACAAAAAATTACAAAATATAAAAATGTTACAATAAACCATGAGGAATTATTCCTCCCCTTTGATTTATAAGTTTCTTGATTCAATTTTTGGGTCTCTCGATTAACCATAAAGGATGGAGGAGATACCTCTTTTTCCCTTGCCACCAATGTTCACCTTCTTTTAGCCTTGAGCCCATATTAGCCATGCCATCAGCCTTGGAGTTGTTTGATATGAGAACATGGAGACATTTCCTCTTGGGGATAGACTGATACAATTTACCAATTCGCTTGAAAATATGAGTTATATTTGTGAGAGATACTAAATATAAATGATGAATAATATTCAAGGAATCATAAAAAATAATCACCTTCTAAATTCCCACGTTCAGAATTTGCGAACCTTAATATATGGTATAGGAATTAGCAAAATTTTTTGGAAGTATGGACTAAACCCCAAGCATACCAATATTCGTCCTAATTCATAGGGAGAAAATTTACCCTCGCCCCCACCCACTCTTGACACACGTTGGTTTCCTTTTGTAGCTCCATCAAATCTTAAGAATAATTGTCTCCTTAAAAGCATGTTGGAATTATGATTACACTCATCAATCAACGTAATGAAAAATTTAATCAAGATAAAAAAACTTCATAACGCATCACAACTAAAACCATAAGAGTACATAAATAAAATCAATCATCACACTAATACACATGAACACCAAATATACAAGAAAAAAATGCAGGATAAAACCATAAGTCTTCTTGTCTTATTCAAAATAGCATTTATTCTTATTCCATAGGACTTTAATCAATTGTAGTTTACCATTCAAAATCTCTTGGAGAGAACTATCCAACCAAACCTTCTACATGCTCCTTTGATTATCAAAACTTCAACATATTCTCAAGACTATTTTTAAGCCATCGTAATTTTTTTGTGATTTATGATATGACATATGATCTTCTAAGGTATGGTATCTACTTTTTCAATCATACTTCCTTTGACATCAATGGCAATACTATTTGCAAAAATCACTCCTTTTGTCATTCATGGCAATACAACTAGAAACTCATGGCCATTGATGGCAATGGATGAAACTCTCCTTATCATCCTATGGAAAAATGTCTCCTTATGATACCAAATATCTCCCTACTTTGTCATCAATGGCAAAGGGAACCATTCCTAATGGCTATCCATCTAATGAAAAATGATACAAAATTACTCTATTCAAGTTATTTCTTCTACTTATGGACCTACTCTCTGTTGGAATCACGATTGCCGTTAGACCAAAACCCACAGGTATTAGTCTCCGCTACAATCGCCAGAGTTAGGATCCACGAGAGGCGGTTAGTCCATGTCGCGAAACACACGGGAAGCATTGAACCCAATGTCCAACAATCTCCCCCCAACATGCGCCGGGTGAGTTTCGAACTCGAGACCTGTTGCTATGATACCAATTGTTGGAATCATGATTGCCGTTAGACCAAAACCCACAGGTATTAGTCTCCGCTACAATTGCCAGAGTTAGGATCCACGAGAGGCGGTTAGTCCATGTCGCGAAACACATGGGAAGCGTTGAACCCAATGTCCAACACTCTCCCTGTGAATGAGCTCTTCCCCTGTGAAAGATTCCTTCTATAGTCATACACCCCCTGCACAAATTCCTAATCCAATAGAAGTGTCTCACTATCCAATCTAATGGTTCATGTATTAACTTCCCCTGTACTGCTCAACTTCTCTCTCTAAGAACAACTCCCCATATGTCTAGGATCTTTTCAATGTTGTGTTTTCTTGCATCCATCTTGCAAATTATTGCTTCGTCAAGTTCCATCTCTATCACCCATATGAACCTGAAGAATCCTTCACCAATGGATTAGATCGAACTACTCATATCTATCCTCAGCTCTTCCTAGTTCCTTCTCCATTCTTCGATAATATTACTTAAGTTAGCAAGAGACATTCTTCCATGAAACATGTCATGTCGATCCAACAATGACAAATTATATGCTATTTATTGTGGCATTCATAGCCTTTTTTGTTGAATTTGAATAATGGAAAAAATGGTTTGTGTGATCTACTATTTCTCATTTATTTATTCCTGAAAGTATGATAATATCCTCTATTTTTTATGGCATAGGTTTTACAATCACTTTGTTTCTATCGAAATCTTGTACATGAGAAACAATGAGAAAAAATATATTTTGATACATGGCTAATGGAGTTTCCTTGATGAAGCAGTCTTTTTGTTGTTCCATGGAAGAGATTCATCTCCTTGCTGATATTTAAATCCTATTATAATGATACTTGTAGATACATTGAGAAGATTAGGTTGAATTCGTGGTGTATTATTATTTTCAAACTCATATTCATTTTTCCTTTGCTCTAGTTAGTTGTATCTTGTTGATTCATGCTTGTGTTGGTCCTTTAATTGACTCATTTCCTCAATTATATTGTGACTAGATTCTTTGAATGTATTAACATAACTATTAGGTTGGTATCCATTAGTTGTCCTTGAGGGCACTTCATCTTTGGAAGTCTCATTATTTCCCTCATAATCAAGGCTTGTTTTGACGAGGTGAGGTCTATACAAGTTGATCATGTGATCCAATGACTCAAAACCTTTTACAATCATCAAAGTTCGATTAATTTGATCTAAATGTTTCTCTAATTATTTTCTCAAAAGAAAAAACTCTTCATCCAATTTTTCAAATTTTTTTTCCTTTTATTTTAGTTTCTTTCACAAAATCTCATTTATCCTCTTAGTTTCTCCTAATTTAACTTTTAAGAAAACGATAGAATCTACATCAAGAAATTTAACGACCCATCTCAAATTACGTGTAGAATGTGAATGTCAACCTACATATGAGGAATGCATGTGATTTCTACATATACGTGTCCCATGCGCTACACTACAGTGCATACTAATTGAATACCTAACTCACAAGAAAATTTTAAATTTGTATTTATGACTAAATGAATAAAGAAATATTCATAAGTTTATAATTATAAGCAAATATTATAAATTCATAGTTATAATTAAATTAATAAATAAATATAAATATAAACATATACTTCTCAATAAAATTCATATGTCAAATAGAGTTCTCTCATGTCGACCATTAATGCAAGCGGTGGATTCCTTCTCAGACTTCAACAGGGTCTTATCACATTATCTGATGGCCAAATGAACCTATTCCAAGGCGACCACCGTTTGAAGGAAGGATGATATTTTATTATAAGTTATTGGGAGAATACTTAGGGGGCAAGGAACCTCTGCGATTTAAGGACAGGAGGATACAAACAAGAGGAGGGGAGGTATGCTAGAGGAGGGCTTGTATATAGTAAGGGACGAGATGGGGCTTAAGATGCTACTCGAAATTATTAAAATTGAGCGGCATTCTTAGAGTTTTGGGCATGGGCCGGAACACTTCAATCTGAAGTCTTTTGGATCTAGGAACCAGATATGCTGATTCCAGATAGGCAAGGAGGAATTGATCTATTTAACCAGGTTTGAAGAAAGTTAAAATAGCATATCCAGGTATGTATCTTCTTTTAAATTGGTTAATCTACATAGAATTTTTATTATCTTATTGTTTTGCTAAATATAAGCCTTAGAGTTTGGTATCAGAGCCATGGATTCAAACCCTTTCGGATCTTATAGGCCCTACATCTCTCCATTTCCAACCTAAAATTGATTTGATCAAATATGTAATTCATCTCACGTTTTACAAAATACTTTTGTGAATACCTGCAAAATTAATCTTCTCCTATATGTCAATTTGGTAGATTACACTTGGTTCCACGTTGAATTCATGTGTTTGAGATATGGTGTAAGTGGTGTTTCTTATAGATGGTCTTAAATAACTAGGTGATCTCGAATAGACTTACGTTGAATTCATGTTTTTCACGTTTTAACATCTGTAATTTTGTTGAGTTCACATTTGGATTATACAAGTTAGTGTTGCAATTGCTTGAATTCATGACGAAATCAATATGATTAGTGGGGGGTGCAACTCTATAAAATAAATTGATTAACTCAACTTTATTTATGTCGATAAATTATTTTGGAAAAAATTATTACTAATATGGAATTTACCATCGCTACTAAGAACCATGATACGGGATTGAGTTTTGAGTAACAGTGTGATAACTTTTCCTATACCGAGCTACTTAATTCCAAACTTGAAAGAATAAAATTGAAATTTTCTGATACGTATTCAATTCAACCTCTGAATTTTTTTGAGCTTAGCGTCTGGACCACGAAAATTTACGGTTGAGCATCTCGGTTGGAGAAAAATATTTATGGTTCATTTTTTTCCCTTGTGTTGCTTCTTGATGTATCATTGGCCACCTTTTTATAGATATTGAGTCAATTCACCATTGGCCACCTTTTTATAGATATTGAGTCAATTCACCATTTTGACTGATTGTTGGCTATAGCAACCTGGTTCCCTTCGGTTTGAGAAATTCCAATTTCATCTACATGCATAATACTATCGTGCTTATGTCTTGATGAGTTACTCTAGTTTAATTTATTGGAAAATAAATGCTTTCTTTGTCTTACGTAAATCCTTGTGTGATACCGACTCAATTCTTCATCCAGTTGTAAGAATATAACCTCAATTCGGGGATTTGGTCCTCATATGATCTCTCAATATTATGCTTCCTCACTTCGTAGCATCCTTTTGCGTTTTGTTAGCCTATTTTCAATTTTGTGTTTGATTTCTCGTGTCAGCGTGATTTCAAAATGACACTTTGGACTTTGTTGGTCTCATCATTATCAGAATTTACTCTAGAAAATAAGTTGTCCTTATTGTTGCAGATGTCAATTTTTTTAAGGTATTCCGTGGTACAATATATACCACGTTAATTTTCATATTGGTATTCTCATCATCCATTTCTATATGGTTGAAGTTTCTAAGATGAAAGGTGTTTGGCTTGTTACATTGTTATATTTTATCCCGAAACTACCAATCAAATTGTACGTTTAAGGATTTAGAGTCGATTTTTTATTTCGCAATTTGTGTAATGTTTATTTCAAATAATGATCATGGTATTATCTATTTTTCATATTTCAGTTAAAGTGAGTAAAATTTTTATATTAGTATGACGTGTTGGTTAGTAATCAAAACGATAGCTAAGCTAAACCTGCATGTTGCAAAAAGCAATTAATTTCATTTAACCTCGCTGGACCCTAAAAGCGTAAGGAAGGCTATTATGGAGTTTCGATTTTGATTTATGAATTTTCAAAAGCACACGTGCCACCACTTTCATTCTTGAAATATCTTGGTTGGAAATATGGTCAAAGAATCCACCCCATTTGAATCTATTTGCATCGTTTGCTAGTAACATGAACCCGTGTTAGTGTTTACCCCTTCTGGTCATCGAATCGTTCATATCTAGTGCAAACCCAAGCCTAGTTAGACCAACTTTCCTAGATATAAGCTTAGGTGGCAGTTCACCTCATTCAATTTTGGTTCTCTACTATGGGTGCAAGCTTGAATTTGCGTTGATATTGCTACTCAATTGGAAATAAAGAATTTTTCTAGGAAATGTATAGCCTTGAAGTTAAAAATGTATATATTTTAATAAAATATGTTGGAATGAATTTTTTTGGGGTAGGGGGAGTTTTTTATTTTTATTTATTTTTATTTTTTTATGATGGTTAAATTACAGATTTCTATATTTTATGACCGTTAATTGAATTATCTTTTGATTTTACTACTTTAAGGATAAATTTATTTATGATTTACATATATTAAGATTTATTTTTTGTTTTTTTTATTTTGATTAATAGCTCTATTATAATTTTATATTTTTATTAAGAATATAGTTTTATATTAATACTTTATAACATAATTTATAATGTAATTGTGTAGTAATGACTCATGTCATCTATTCAGTTCTTATTATACTTTTTTTATTCGCTTTTATAATCTACTTTTAGCTGTTTTAAAATTCCTTGATGTCATATACATTTATGTATTATGTGTCTATCAATATCTTTGCTATCTTATTCATATTAATTTTTAGTCGTTATTATTTGATAGGATACTTAGCAAATTAATCATGCCATTAATGAATATATCATTTAAACCTTGAAAAGTTTTTGAATTTAATGGTAGTTAGATAATTGAATATTTTTTCAACCATTAAATTTAAACTAAAAATGTTAATAACTACTCTCATATCCATATTAGGGCTAGAATATGTTAGTAAGTATCACGAAGTGCTACAATGAACTATGATGATCTATGTATTACAATAAGTTTTATTACACATCATAATAGATGAATGATGCAGGAGCATCCAACTCAGGGTAGACAAAGAAGACAGGTTTTTGTCTCACTGTTACATTTGATTTCTGACAGGTCATTGAACCTGTGACTTTTAATTTTTACTTTAGGAAATAGTCATTAGGGTCAAGATGTTAATTAAGTTCTGTAGATTTACTTAAAGGTTTTCTTTTGATTTACATTAGAAATTCGTTGTTACATTAAAAGAACATAGTCAAGAATGTAGTTGTAATTAAACGGTTGACAGTTTCAACTGAAAACTATCTCCTACAATGATACATAAAGGAAGAAGACACATTCTGTAAGGTTCGATTTTCCATCAAAAAGAAAAAGGAATAAAAAAATAGAAACAGAGATTTTGTTTTAGAAACCATCTGAGTCTCGAAAGAATATTGCAGCCAATTACTATTGAAAATTAGTTTATTGTCTAACTGATATTTTATTGCATGTAATAATAACCATCTATTTTCAACACTGTAACAAGAACGAGAGGGAGCAAGATGCACAGGCATTGAGAATGAGTGAAAAAAATCGCAAACTGAAGCACTTACAATACAGGCGTTGAAGAATACAAAAGTAAACGACGAATTGAAGATACAGAGCTCGGGCAGTTTCATGCGAGCGAAAGAACTCCGCAAGAAATTATGAACACCAAACATATATTCATTTCCAGGTATCAATAAACATTTCTTCCAGATAAGAAGAACTTAACAAATAGATTTTTTCTATTGTTTACAAATATAAGTGTCTTTGTTGAAAAGTCCCGAGGGACTATAAACAAATTTTAGATATATTTAAAAGTTACAGAACAAGTTATAGGGTTGGGGTTTCGAAACCCATAATCTATAGCATTACTAACAAAATGCAAATCCACCAACAGAAAGAGGAATGACCGAAAATCTTTCATAAACCCTAGTCTTTTCATACAGAAAAAGACTTCGACAAATTGAGCAAATACTACAGATCTGCAACAAGAAGATGAGGGAAAAAACCCTGTTCTATCATAGGAAAAACTATAATCTCAGAGACAAACAGAAGGAGGTGACCCTACCCATTTAAGATTGGGGATCGATAACCATTCAGACCAGAATATTTTGGAGCAGTCGGAACCTGTAGTTACCTGCAGAGCAAGAAAATACAATAAGTTCCAAACAAATTACATACACAGTGTTGATATTTAAGCAAGGGAAAACGAGGAAGTTGTAAATATTAGCTACCTGGGTGAAGAAACATAACTAGAGAGGTTTTTGGTCAAAACCTACCAGGGCCTGCTCACAAGGAGCCAAAACGTTAGAGCCGAGTAAAAACGTGAAGAGAACTGAAGCATAGAAGGATAAATTACCTTTCGGAAGCCGAGCTGAACTGAGACAATCACTGAAAGAAACCCACGGAGGATTCAACCTGTAGTAATAGAAATAACAAGTTATGACCATCATTATAATAGAGGTGAAGCTCACAAAAAACACCAGACCAAACAATAAATGCCGGAGAAAAATAAGCATAGAAAATAGAGGATTACCAGTTGCGAAAGTTTGCTAAGCACCATTGAAAGAATTTGGCCAGAAGTTGCCACAGTTACAGACCGAAAAAGCTGAATGAAAGACTAGTTTGGCCGATCAAATACATAACAAAAACCCTCACAGTGTCATCCAGAGCGAAACCCTCATAGAGGAACAAGTGAAGTGGAAAATGAGTGTTAGTCGACAAGGATAGGGTTTGTTACCGCGCGGGAAGGACAAAGTCCGAGGAGTTTTGACAGATGTCAGTTCAAACCAATCAACAAGATGGCACAATCAATCGACAATAAATTGAAAATCAAACCAACTGCTACTATATGATATCGACTACGAAAATCTTGAGAACGATAATTTCATGTCAATCTGATTTGTAATGTTGTGGTGTATAATTTAACCAGTCATATAATATAAATTTCAAGATCTGTGTTAAGGTTCATTTACATATTGTGAACGCAGATTTGGGTTTGAGGTCTGGGCCCCATCAAATTTTGGTATCATAGCAAGGTTGTGATTAGTAGAGATGGATGTTGGCTGACAAGGTCAAGGAAGAGGTTATGTAGAGAAGTAGATGAAGTACTGAGGGAAGAGATCCAGATCCTTAATGCCCGATTAGCGGTGGTAGAAGCAGGAAGAAGAAGGGATCCTGAGGCAAGAGATGATAGTGATGTAGAAGCTACAGAGATGACGGATGGTTCAGATGGAGAAGGACCTGAACTCAAAATGTTTAGGTCAGTTTTGTTAGCAAGTAGTAAGCCAAAGCATGAGCTTTCTACTTATGATGGAAATTTATCAGCAGAGGTGCTGCTGGATTGGCTCAGTGAGCTGAATAAATATTTTTATTATGAAGAGGTCAACTAAGATAAGAGAGTAAAATTTGCTGCCACCAAGTTGAAAGGACATGCATCCTTATGGTGGGATAGTGTCCAGGCAAAGAGGAAAATGTTGAATAAGCAACCTATAAAGAAGTGGGCCAGGATGGAGGCCAAACTAAAGGGTAAATTCCTACCCAAGGATTACCAGATTATTATGTAGAGGCAGGTAAAATATCTATGACAAAGGGGGTTGAATGTTAAGGAATATACGAAAGAATTCTACAAAGTGAATTTGAGAGCTGGTTATGTAGAAGATACCCCTGGAAAAACAGCAAGGTTTGTGAATGGATTGAGGGGGGAAATACTAGACGAAATAAGTATTCTCTCACCCAAAACCATAGATGAGGCATATTAGAGTGCCTTAAAAGTAGAGGAGAAAATAAACAGGAAGCAGAATGCCAGAAGAGGAGGAGGATATGGCAGAGGAAAAGGACAAGCTTTTGGCAGAGGTAGAGCTACCAATCCTAGTGATGAAGGCAGCAGTTCCAATACTCCAGGAACAACAGAAAGAGATAATAACACTAGAGGGGGAAGACCATACCAGCATGGAAGAGGTAATGGCAGAGGCAGAGGAGCTTTTATCCAGTGTTATAGGTGCCATAAGTGGGGGCACAAGTCTTATGACCTTCTTGAGGGTGAACCAACAAGAGGTAGAGTAACCTATGTTGCCCAGATGGATGAAGCTGAAGCACCACCCCAAGAGGTAGAGAATTTACTTGAAACAAGGGAGGCTTTGGTGCTAAATAAAGTGTTGTTGAAACTAGCAAAAGAGGTGGTTGAACTGGATCAAAGAAAATCCTTACTCTAGACAGTTTGAAAATCACATGGTAAATGCTGCAAACTGCTAATTGACAATGCAAGTACAGACAATTTGGTAGCCACAGAAATGGTGCAGAAGTTGGGGCTGAAGAGGCTGAAACACCGCAATCCTTACAAGGTGTCGTGGTTACAAAAAGGACATCAACTGCAAGTTGATGAGAAGTGTGTAGTGGAGTTCCATATTGGCAGGTATAAGGATTAAATTATTTGCAATATTATGCCTATGGACGTGTGTCATATACTGTTTGGGAGACCTTCGCAGTATGACAGGAAAGTGGTACACGATGGGAAGACAAACTGTTACAAGTTTGCAAAGGATGGGATTAAGCATACGCTTGTACCCATCAAGGAATAAGAGACAACAGAGACCAGTGGAGTCAAAGCATTGTTGGTGGGAGGAAAAGAATTCTTAAAACAGATCGAGGATAATGAAATTAAATTTTCTTTTGTAAAGAGGCCAAAAACAATGGTATTGCATACAAAAATTACAGATTTACCTGAAGAAATCCAAGATATGTTGCAAGATTTTGATGACACTATAGTGGATGATTTAGCAAATGAGTTGCCTCCTAAGAGAAGTATCAGTCATCATATCAATTTTATACTAGGAGCTAGTTTCCCAAACAAGGCAGCATACCGAATGAGTCCTAAGGACGATGAAGAGATTAGGAAGTAGGTACAGGAACTGTTAGACAAAGGGTTGATAAGGGAAAGTTTAAGACCTTGTACAGTTCCAACAGTTTTAGCTCCTAAGAAGGGTGGAGAATGGCAGATGTGTACAGATCCAAGAGCTATAAATAAAATTACTATTAGATACAGGTTCTCATTTCCATGAATGGATGACATGATGGACTACTTGAGTGGAGCATCGTACTTCTCAAAGATCGATCTAAAGAGTGGTTACCACGAGATTCGAATTCGAGAAGGGGATGAGTGGAAAACAGCTTTCAAGACAAATGAAGGGTTGTATGAGTAGCTGGTAATGCCATTCGATTTGAGTAATGCCCCTAGTACATATATGCGCCTAATGAACGAAGTGCTGAAAGAGTTAATTGGGAAATTTGTGATTGTTTATCTGGATGATATTTTGATTTTCAGCAAGACGAAGGAAGAACACTTTCGAAATGTTTGAAGTGTATTGGAAAAATTGCAGCAGAACAAGTTGCTAATAAATCTGAAAAAATGTAATTTTTTCAGAAAGAATTGGTTTATTTGGGTTTTGTGATTGCAAAGAATGAGTTGAAGATGGACCCAGAAAAATTTGCAGCTATTGTTAGCTGGCCATCCCCAAAGAGTCTGTTTGATGTTCAAAGTTTTCATGGGTTGGAAAGTTTTTATCAGAAATTTCTCAGAGATTTTAGTGGAATCTGCGCACCTATGTTGGATACAATCAAAAAGGAAAATCAACCTTTCTGTTGGACAAAAGTAGCAGAGATAAGTTTTCAGACTTTGAAGAAGAAGATCACTGAAAGACCGATTTTGAGGTTGCCTAGTTTTAACAAACTTTTTCAAGTTCGTTGTGATGCTAGTGGTACAACCATTGGGGCAGTACTTAGCCAGGAGGACAAGCCGGTCGCTTATTTTAGTGAGAAGTTGAATGAAAGCAAACAAAATTACTCATCCTATGATAAATAATTTTATGCTGTCGTCCAAGCGCTGAAGCATTGAAGACATTATTTATTAGGTAATGAATTTGTTTTGTTTTCTGATAATTCTGCATTACAGTATATTATGCAACAACATAAGTTGAACCATAAGCATGTAGAATGGGTTGAGTATTTATAGAGTTTCACATTTGTGTTGAAACACATTAGTGGACAGGCCAACAAGGTGGCGGATGCGTTGAGTAGAAGATATTTTCTCTTATAGAAGAGTACGATACAAGTGCTGGGTTTTGAGCATTTGAAAGACTTGTATCAGACAGATGCAAATTTTAAAGAGGCTTATGAAGCCTGTCAAAATACTTTGCTGAGGAACAATAGTCCATGGCTGGACTATAATTTGCATGAAGGATTGTTATTCATAGGATGACAGTTATGCATTCCTGATTGTTCAATGAGGGAGAACATTATTTGGGAAAAGCATAGTGGAGGTCTAGTTGGACATTTCGGCATAGATAAGACATTATCACAACTAGGACACTTCTATTACTAGCCAAAGATGTGACGGGACGTGTAGGGATATGTAAGTAGATGTAAAATGTGCCAGTTGGCGAAGGGACATAGCCAGAATACAGGACTTTATACGCTACTACGTATTCCGAGTAGACCATGGGACTTAGTGAGTTTGGACTTTGTCTTGGGTCTACACAGGACGGAGCGAGGTTTTCAATCAGTGATGGTGGTAGTAGATAGGTTTTCCAAAATGGTTTTCCAAAAGTGATGCCACTCACGTAGCACACTTGTTTTTCATAGAGATCGTCAGATTGCATGGCCTGCTGAGGTCCATTATTTCTGACATGGATGTGAAGTTCACAGGACATTTTTGGCATACCCTGTGGAAGAAGTTGGACACTCAGTTGAATTTTAGCTCCGCATATCACCCACATACTGATGGACAAACGGAGGTGGTGAACAGGATCTTGGGAAACCTGCTACGAAGTTTGATTGGTGAAAATTCACAGCTGTGGGATTGTGTACTTGCTCAAGCAGAATTTTCTTATAATGATTCGCCAAATCATAGCACAGGCTACAATCCTTTTCGGATTCTGTATGGCATGCATCCTCATGGAGTGCATGAACTGCAGGATTTGGGAAAGCTTGAAAGAAGGAGTGTTGATGGGGAAGATTTCGCCCAAGCAATGAGTGATTTACATGAGTAGGTGAAATAAAAATTGCAGGATAGCAGTCAAAAGTACAAGCAACAAGCAGATTTGAAGAGGCAGGAAGTTTAGTTTAATGTAGGGGACAAAGTTCTTGCACATTTACGCAAGGAACATTTTCCTAAGGGCGAATATAATAAGCTGAAGTTTAAGAAGATTGGCCTCTGTAAATTCTTAGAAAATTTTCCGCCAACGCCTATGAATTACAACTGCCACCAGGGATAGGCATATTGCCCATCTTCAATGTGGCAGATCTGTTTCCATATATTGCTAGTCCTGAAGATGACATGGCAGCATGGCCAGAACGGGACACCCAATTTGACAGTGGTTCTTGAATGAGGCAAATGCCTACGGCGCAACCCCTTGAGATCGAGAGCATTCCCAACACACAGGTAGCCAAGAAAACGCGCAGGAAGGAGTATTAATGGTACCTTTTCAGGTGGAAGAACTGTCCCATTGAGGACAGTTCGTGGCTTGACGCAGCGCAAATATAGAAAGCAGGGTATTCTGTTGAAGATCTCATGGAACGGAGCCATGAATTTTTGTTACCTTGGGAGTCTGATGCAGGAGCATCCAACTCAGGGTAGACAAAGAAGATAGGTTTTTGTCTCACTGGTACATTTGACTTCTGACAGGTCATTGAACCTGTGAATTTTAATTTTTACTTTAGGAAATACTCATTAGGGTCAAGATGTTAATTAAGTTCTGTATATTTACTTAAAGGCTTTCTTTTGATTTACATTAGAAATTCGTTCTTACATTAAAAGAACATAGTCAAGAATGTAGTTGTAATTAAACGGTTGATAGTTTCAACTGAAAACTATCTCCTACAATGATACATAAAGGAAGGAGACACATTCTGTAAGGTTCGATTTTCCATCAAAATGAAAGAGGAATAACAAAACATAAACAGAGATTTTGTTTCAGAAACCATCTGAGTCTCAAAGGAATATTGCAGCCAATTACTATTGCAAATTACTTTACTGTCTAGCTGATATTTTATTGCATGTAATAATAACCATCTATTTTCAAGACTGTAACAAGAATGAGAGGGAGAAAGAACACACAGGCATTGAGAACGAGTGAACAAATTCGCAAACTGAAGCACTTACAATATAGGCGTTGAAGAATACAAAGTAAACGACAAATTGAAGATACAAAGCTCGGGTAGTTTCATGCGAGCGAAAGAATTCCGCAAGCAATTACAAACACTAAACATATATTTATTTCCAGGTATCAATAAACATTTTTTCCAGATAAGAAAAACTTAACAAACAGATTTTTTCTATTGTTTACAAATATAAGTGTCTATGTTGAAAAGTCTTGAGGGACTATAAACAACTTTTAAATATATTTGAAATTTATAGAACAAGTTACAGGGTTGAGGTTTCTAAACGTAGAATATATGGCATTACTAACAAAATAAAAATCCACCGATGGAAAGCAGAATGACCGAAAATGTTTCAAAAACCCTAGTCTTTTCATATAGAAAAAGACTTCGACAAATTGAACAAATACTACAGATCTGCAACAAGAAGACGAGGGACAAAACCCTGTTGTTAGTATGAATATTTTGTCGAAAAAAGACCTATTTAGCTATGCATAGCAAATATCCATAACATCAATTATGGCTACCAATATCTTCAAATTTGTAGTTAGTTGATCCAAATAAAGCTGCAAAAATCTAGATCTATGCATAAAAAGACATTAAGCAGTAAAAATGAAATGTTGCTCCATGCACCCAATAGATAAGACAACAACATTTTTGAAAGAATTTTTATATTAAAGGGGCACCTGAGAGGAAAAAAAGAAATGTGTTTCCAATTCTCCTCAATTGGATGGGTTCTTGAAAGTCCTCAACATTTCAGATCTAAGATTTCTCTCTCTTGTTAGTGTAGAAAACCCAAACAAACATAGAACTCAAAGGGAGTTCACAAGGTAAATGATGGATAATGTGACAATGATATTGGCTCAAAGTCAGACCAAGAGTATAGATCCAGAGTGATCTAATATGCAAATGAAAGGTGACAAATGAATGGGAAAACCCTTTTATTTATAACAAAATATTAGGGTATTCTAGAACTTGGTGTATGAATAAAATATTATTAACCAAATTTTAGGACCACCTTTTAGGAATATTTTATTGGAGGGAAAAGGATTTTTTACTTGGGTCAAATCCTTTATTTATAAATAATAAATAAATAAATAATTTATTTATTATTTTAAGGAAATGGTGGAAATATAATTAAATAAATAATGATTTATTGAATTATTTATAAATGTTTTAGTCAAATTTAACTAGGAATATTATTTAAATAAGGATTAAATAACTTATTCCTAGGAAATACTCAGATAAATAAGGATTTAATTAATTGATTTCCTCGTTTTGGGTTAAATATGACCAGGAATAATAATTGATAACTAATTATTCCTTGAGGAAATATAAACAAATATAGATTTGTTTATTATTTCCTTTTGGGGTTTCCTATTTAGACCATAAAAAACTTAATAAAGGTGTTTTACTAAGTTATTTCACATAGTGAAAGAAATTTTACTTAGGGTAAAATTGGTCTTACATGGTGTACTTGGGTCCATCTAATGACAATAGGTTAGATGACCAAAAAAATGGTGTAACAGATTACCCCCCAACGTACGAGTGTTAGGAGAAAATCGTATGACCGAAGTACATTGTAAGAACTCAATCACCAGACATCAAGAGGGAAGTTAGAGAGAGAAATGTGAGGTATTCTAATGTGCTAAAGGACTAGACCCTGAGGAGATGAGACTTACAGGTGCAACAAGTCTCTTTTTATGAGATGGTACCTGTGCTAAAGGCGGCGGGGGAGGCATACCTATGCCCGCCGAGACAAAGTACAAAAGAATAGTGCGTCCAGTAAACAAGGAACCGAACTATAAAGTACATGCTGGAATAAACACGAGCTAGATAAAAGATAGAATGATGAATCCTACATACATGCTATTCCTGGGATAACAGCCAAGACTTATACAATAAGATTTGAATACATGAGATACAATTACAACGCAAATGCCCCCTATAAACGGGGAAGGGCTCACAAAATCTAACTGATGCATGCAAATAAAAAAG
This sequence comes from Pinus albicaulis, assembly GCA_034641835.2. Taxonomy (NCBI): domain Eukaryota; kingdom Viridiplantae; phylum Streptophyta; class Pinopsida; order Pinales; family Pinaceae; genus Pinus; species Pinus albicaulis. The sequence continues at coordinate 1,699,214,025 of CM076584.1, read as the reverse complement.
ACACTGCAAGCGGCTAAGGCCGACATCATCAAATATAAGGAGCTGCATCAAAGGCTTGAATGAAGAGGTCATTTGGGCATGTGGGGGGCTACCTGCAGGGCCACCCCCTCATGAGGGTTGGGACATCTCACACACACCTAAGAATCACCAATATCTGTTGTTGCATCACTAGACCATCAAGTATATGGATCTCGATCATGCGAACAAGTGTGGGAGCTGGAACCAAGGTACACTGCCCTCTAGACCTATCTTCTAGAATGAGTGAGGTGATTTCGACAGAAGGAGTTCCGCCATAGGTGAGGCAATAAGGGATCCTCAAATAGGGCACGAGAGAAAATAGTAGAGTGATGGACAGACTGACACTAATGATGATTAGGGAATGGGAGAGGACTGAGTAGCGAATGGATGACTTCCCTTGTTAGAGCATAAAGGGCATGGATGACCTGGCAGCGACTGACACAACATCATGAGGGATAGGGGATAGTGGGGCTGAAGGCCATAATGTGCGACACGAGAAAGGGACTAAGCAATGAAGGATAGAGGATTAAGGCAGCATACAAAGGGACTTGGGATAGACTCCATGAATGCGATGATGACTCAACTCGCATCCTCTAAACAAGGGCGAATCGGTGGTGCTACCACACAGTAAAGGTCCAATGGGGGACCATAAAAACATGAGTACAAGGGGGTATCTCATGATGCAAATTGACATGAAAAAGGACAAGTAAGTAGGAAAAGTGGTGCCCCAAGTACAAGTGTTGTAAGTGAGGAAGTTTGATTTAGAGGACAGGTGAATAGACTCTTCATGGAAAAAATGTGTCTTGGTGAAGTATCGATTCATGAAAAACTAACAGATGCCCAGTTGAGTGCTCATTGAGAGCTTTCCAATGGTGCAGACGGTTTGTTAAACGGGGCTACGGTTTGGTCACAGTGGGCGAAAAAAAAATCAGGGGTTTCTCTTCTAATAAGGCATTTTCCCTCGAAATGCATTCATTTTCTTGTGTAGCTATGGTGAATGTGGAGAGGAGAGAAGGCCCTAAATATTGCAGCAATCGTAGTAGACAAATCGACCATTGGAATTGAGATCTGTTAGTTACAGGTAAGAGGCCTAATCCTACTCTTTCTTTTTGATGGATTGAAAGTTTAGATTAGGCTCCTAAATCTCAGGAACAAACCCTCCTTCATCTTCACGGCCGGGTCGCACTATTTGGGCCAAAAGCTGCAACCTAGGAACCAAGTTTTGGCCAAAAAAGTGCGGCCTATCATAGGATTTGGCCAAAAAGTGCGACCTATCAGATGAAGGTGATTTCAGTGCTGTTGTGGGTTGAGAGTCAGGTTTTGTGTAATTGAATACAGTTTTTGTTTTTGTATACTGACAAAGATTATGTTTTTGTGCAGATATGGCAGACATATAGATCAAATGGAGAGAGAGAGACTTGGGTACATTACGGTCGGAAATCTAAGTGGATCAGGGTGTCCGTCAGGCATTGGCCAGGTTTGGGGTTCTGAAATTTGTGGAGAACCCTCTGATAGAGCTAGGGAGCCCTTATTGGCCCGGATTGTCAGTTATTGGGATCCATATCATGAGGTCTTTATAGTGCAGGGGCACAGGATCGAGTTGACAGTCCAGGATCTGTATTTCCTGGCTGGACTCTCACCATTAGGGATGGTGGGAAACATACAGACATTGTTACCATGGGGGCGTCACATCATGGAGTTTGTAGAGCGACATTGTCGACCAGGCCTCCGAATCAAAGGGACTCAGATACCAATTGGGGATCTAGAGAGGTTAGAGACCCGTGCAGTGGCGACAACAGTGTTGCGGATATTGGGCAGCCAGGCACTCCATCACATCACCGGAGGGCAGATGATGATTGTCGAGAGTGTGTTGAGTGGGACCTACTATGGGTGGTCCCAGATGATGTTGGTGTCATTGAAACGAAAACTATCACTTTGCAAGAAGCAAGTGAACCATGATTGCGCGTATGGGACCGTATTGTGCTCCTTCTTTTTTGAGAATATCCCGACCTTACGACCTCGTGTACAACTTCCAGATGGGGGTCTGAGAGAACCCGAGATGCGCCGGTGGGGGCGATTACTGAGTAGAGGAGGAGGAGGGTTAGTCAGATGGGTGTTCCGACTGGAGTTCTTTTCCCATTGGGATCAGATGTCGTTGTACATAGATGACTATCCCTATAGTGGGATGAGTTATTATGGAGATCCGGACTTGCCACTTCCGCCTGGTCAAGTATGGGGGCCCAATGGTAAGTGACAAGTAGCTAATCTTGTATGCGCATTGTAAAGTTTGTGAATAGTATATATGGTATTGATTCTTACACTTTTTGTATGCAGATATAGCTCCGGTAAAACCGGCCGGATATATGGGACGAATTGCAGTATCAGGACCTACAAGTGCTAGTGGATCGAGAATGACACAAAATGAGGACATGGCCGCCCTCTTGGAGAACATCCATCGTAGATGTGAAGGGATACTCACTGGTGTGTCGGAGCAGGGTTAGCAATACTTAGACGACCAGTACATAGAGATATGTATTGGGCTGCCCTCGAAATGGTGAGGGGTGATGCGGTGCATGGCGATGGCCGATCAGACTGTGTATGATCTACGAGCTGTGGGGGTAGAGCCATTGGCTCGAGATCCTCTAGATAGTGCCCCCTAGTATGTATGTAGGTGCAAGTGGTGCCCCCTAGTTTTGAGTTTTGTTGTTTGTAACATGCTATGGGCATGTCATATGTAGCAAAGTAGATGGAATCTAAAAACATGTTGTACGACAAATATTATGGATATGCATTGTTTTGAGGATTTTGAATGTTATTGTCTTGTGGGAAATGTGTGTGATAAATGCCAATCTAGAACGTGGTTTGAAATGCTTTCTACGTAGTGATTTTGTTCTCTAGGTACATGACTGAATGTAATGACTCTAAATTCACGTATCAAAAGCTTCAATCGTAAATATCATCTAAAAAGTATAGGATTATGCACACGATAAACACAATTGAGTTGTAGGACAAGAAGCATGGAATCTAAATGAACATGCAGATGGAGGATACAATGAGAAAGGGCATCAGCTACGAGAACACGCATTACATCATATTCGGCCTGATTATTTGTGGTAGCACCAATGCAGATCCCATGGGAGAGAACGATGGTGTGCAAGGGGGTAAAGATGGCCCAAGCTGCCAAGGATAGATTCTGGGAATAGTGACTTGCACCATCGGCGTAGCTGATATAAGGTGTGAACGGGAGGTCCTACGGAAGAGTGTCAGAAGACAATAAATGAGAGGAGGAAGAAAAATGACGGTAGCGTGAGTGGAGAGTAGACATCAAATGACAACAACAGGAGGAAGTAGTCTGGAGAGGATGGCTATAACTCATAAACCGACGAGAGGGTAGTGTATGAGGGCTACACCAGGGATAGCTAGTGCTCAGGCTGCGGAGAACATCATAGATACAGATGGTATTATCCCAGTTAGGGATGGGAAGAAAAAGGTGAGGGAAACCACATGAAGCTGTAAAGCTACCTAAATCATCAGTGTGGGAGGAGAGGCTCACATACGAATCATCACCGGAGATGACAGAAGAACAGGTAAAAATATAGTCAAACGATGTGGAGCCTAAGAATGTCGCTGAGGGGGGATGGAGGAAAACAGAAGGAGAGGATTCAGAGGGAATGTACTCCGAGGATCACACAGATGATGATAGGTAGAGAATGGGGGTGGTAGGTTCGGTCATCTCAACATCAGGGGGGAATGTCAATGGTAGCAGGGGGATTCTCAAGCTGACCTGACACATACTGTGCGAGGATGGGAGAGGCGGATTGATTTTTTTCAACTTCATACTCGCGAATGACCTCTAAAAAGGTGCGATAATGCATTAGGTGAGGAGAATGGTGAGAATAATGGCCATGGAAACCACACAAAGCATGGGGTTTGTTGGTGAAAAGATTCTTTGGGTTCTTGGGTGCAGACGAGGAAGAAATAGAGGTTTCAGGGACCGTAGACTCAGGGAACATGACTTTAACCATGGGTTTAATATGGGGCAACTCGGGGCAAGTATGGGTGGCATGACCGATGACATCACACAAGGCACAAGGCTTTGTGGGTGGAGGAGGGGCAGGGTTAGTCGGGGTGGCCCTGTCTTTGGATGCCTCCTTGCGAGCTTTGCCTTTCTTTCCCATAGTGGTCACAACAGGAGAAGGGTCCTGTTGAGGTGCGGGTTGCACTGTAGCGACGGAAGAAGCTAGGGGAACTAGTTGAACCAGTGTCAAAACAAGGTATTGTTTGGGGTGACTTGGTGGGGTAGCGGCTGGAAGGTCAAGGTACCAGAAAGGAATTCCTAGGGTCAGATTAGGGAGGGAAAGGGTGGCCATGATGGGGATCGAATAGAATCCAGGAGGGGGAGCAAAAAAGGGTATCTGACCAGCAGGGTAATGGCCATGAGGGACAGTGCCAAGATGGTTGAGACTTGGGGGAACCGACCTAGGAGGGTAGAGAAGCTCATTGGTACCATTTGTAGGGGAAGGGCCAGAAGGAAGAGGTTCAGTTGGCGGGGGCAAAGGGTTAGGAGCAGGTTGTGGCGGGCAAGGTTGAGGTTGCTGACTAGCCGAAGTGGATCGCTTGAGGTCGGCCCAAGATGATTGCATCATGCAAACAGTTGCTGAGCTGGGATCAGAGACAAGAGAAGGAGGAAGACAAGGGAAGGTTCCAAGAAAGGAGGAGTCTTTGTAGATGTCGGGGGAGACACTGGTCAAAGAATCAACAGTGTGCTTATTGGCTACAGAAGAGATGATCAACTCAGGGGAGGTCTAAGATTTCGGCTCATGATATTTCAACTGGTCAATAGTGACTATCTTTCCATTATGAGGGAAAAAAATCTTGCGATGAACCGCGGCTGGGACAACAGACATGGCATAGGTGTAGCTATGCCCCAAAATAATGTTTTAATCAAGAGGGGCATCGATTACTTCAACGTCAACAAAAATTGTCTTGCCCGCAAGAGTGATAGGGAAATTACGGAAGAGGCCAATGGGATGGCAAGCATGGTCGTCCCATGCGCGAAGGGTGATGGTGGAAGGGGCCAGCTAAGGAGATCCGAGTTATTTCCAAACTGAAGCATACATCACAGAGGTAGATGCCCCCTCATCAATAATACACTGAGATACGTTAGCATTCTGGATTTTGACTGGGATTTGGAAAGCAGCGGAAGCAAGAAAAGGAGGATGATCTGATTGGCGGGCATTGAAAACAATCAATTGGTCATCAACAGGATCTACAACACCCATGGTAGATAGTAGAGCCTTATTTTGAGAATGACGTGACTGGAGGAGTTCCAGTGTTGAAATGGCAGCGGGAGACTGTGCCAAATCATCTACTATGCTATACGAATGAGCAGCTCGACCGGAAGCAGCATTTCGGCATAATGGGCCCTTAGGAACCTTGATAGGTACCTCAAATTTGGGTTGAGGGATCTGCAAAGGACCATTTGGTGTCGAAAGAGGCTCTATAGGACCTGAAGAAGGTGACTCGAGGACAGACGAAGCGGGAGGCGTGGGGTACTGAGGAGATCGGGGTTGAAAGTTGAGGTTGACAGTGAGAGGTTGGTCAGAAGTCATCATGAGAATCTGGTAATCGGAGGAACCAGAAGGGGAAGGTTGAGTGGTTACCGGGGCATGAGGTGGTTGAGTAGCCACGAATACTTGTTGAGGGAAAGGATTGGTAAACACGGCTGGTTAAGAAGTAGCTGCATTGGGGGGAACAGTAGGGGAGGTATGCTTTCCCCGCAATGTAGTCTGAGACTCCCACATCTGCCGTATCTATGGTAATAGAGGAAAATCGTGAGTGTAATGACCATAAACATCGAAACACGAACAAGGCTTATTGGTGCGAAGAGCCTTGTCCGGCTTGGGCTGAGAGCCCTATGGCTGGTTAGCAGTGTTAGAATCAGTACTTGGAGGACTGGATCCACGATTACCAGGGGCAGATTGATTTTGATTTCCTTTCCACTTTCTTTGAGAAGGAGGAGGATTAGTCGCGCCGTGTTGTGCAAATACTTGCCCTGGAGGGGGTAGTAGTTGTTGGTGCGGGGGTTGAGAAGGAAAGCGATTTGGAGGTTCAAATGCTGGAGGAGTTAGGACACCAGGCTATGGGTAAGGATAAGGGTTAGGATGGGCAACATTGAGGTAAGCAGGAGGGTGGGAAAAAGGAGGAGGCATGCCTTATCCTGGATACATGCTACCTGGAGGGGGGAAAGTGCTGGAGGTGCTGGCCTCTCCCAGAGGGAAACCATAGCCCTTAGGAGGTTGAGCATATGTATGTAAAAGAGCTCCAATGATACCATCGGCGGAGTGAGATGCCCCCAGGGCATTAGTTCCACCGAGTTTGGGGAGGTATGGAAGGACAATATAAACATAACTAGATTGAGCATAGATGAGGTCATATTTCAAGGCTATTTGGAGGGCGGCTTGTTCGATTTGAGGGAGCTGGGATGCAACATCTTTGCCGATGGCAGGTAAGAGAGAGCGAAGGAACCAGTCCATATAGACTCGATCTTCAAAGGTGGGAGCTCGACATAAGCTTCTTCTTCTCCGCCATTCCTGGACATGAGCGGAAAGGCGGGTCGAAGATGATTGACAGAAATAAGTCAAGAGTTTGGTACCAGTGTCATATCGGAGAGGGAGCTGGAAATAAGATAAGAAGGCTTGGACAATGGTCGCAAAGGTGATATGGGAAGAGGCTGTGTGATCAACATACCACTTAGAAACTTCTCTGGTGAGCATATGTTGGAAAAATCTAAGATGGATGGAATCATCAGTAACGGAATTGGATGAACACCACATGTGGAAAGATCGGATATGGTTGGAGGGATCTTCACTAGCAAGGCCTTCGAACTTGGGAATGTCGGAGGGGAGCTTGGTTGGCATAGCAGGCCAACTAACATCGTGGCAGATAGGATTGTTGATCAAGAGATTGAAATCGAGGAGACTAAGACCGGCCATATAAGGCAGAAAAGGGACAGTTGAGGTAGTTCCCGTGGTGGTTCCGCTAGAAACAAACCCAACAGTAGGACCGGGGCTGCCGCTAGCATTAAGCCCTAAACTAGACATGGTGAACGTAACAAGGGGAGAACCAGAAGTATGGGGAGAAACCAAAGAATCAGAAGAAGAGTCGGAGTGCGGACTCTAGGGAGGACTAACTTGACGACGGCGGGAGGGAGTAAGTCGACCAACCGGAAACTGAGGGTGAAGGTCAGCAAGTCTCTAGGATAAATGCCTTGGAGGCACAATGGTGACGGCACAAATGGAAGAAGAAGGACCAAAAAAGGTAGGGAGGTGCAGAATCAAAAGATGACGATGTTGAAACAAGGGCAAAGAGGTGCAATGTCAATTGATTTTAAAGTCTTTGCCAAGCGGTGTTAACCAAGCTCTTCTTCACTTAGGGTCAGTGTGTGATGTGTGTTAATTTTAATTTTTAAACCAAGACATTTTGAGAGTAAAAGAAAAAGTGTGTTGCGTAACTGAAAATAAATTTGCAGAGAACATCAAATAAGGCTGAAATAACAGAAAATTAACAGCTAACAATGCATCGATCTAACCCAAGAAGGTGAGTCTCTCAAAACTAGTCTAAAAGAGGGAAAAAAAATAATCAAAACACACAAAAAAGAGGCCAATAGATATAAGGTCAGGAGGGACAGGGATCTAAAGGAGAATTATGCTGAAAAGAGGTGCAGAAAACAGCAAAGAGATAGAGGCAAGGTTGCTGCAACAAAAGAGGAAATCGGCTAAAGGTAGAAGTGACAAGGAGGTGACCCTAGAGGCAAACCCAAAAAAAATCGTATGAGGTGATTTGAAAGGGAAAAGAGCTGATCTAAAAGGGATCTGAAAATGAGGTATCAGATCTGAAAAGAAGAAGGCTGAAACTCTGAAAATCCAGACGTCTGAAACAACTAAAAATCTTCCACAAAAAGTGGAGGGTACTAAAGCCCTAAGGGGCAAGATTCCCACTTATTTGAGTAGAACAGATCAGAAATAGGTCTAAACGGGCAGAGACAGAGGATGGAAAACCCTGACAGAAGCTTCAGACAAACCCAGAAAAATTGTTGGAGAAGTGCAAAAAAAATTGCAGGTCGCAGGTTTTGACCTGTTTGCAGTCCAGGTCATAGTGTTGGGGTAGAAAAGTGCGCCCTCTAGGCCAGGTCATAGGTTTTGAGCCGATAAGTGCGACCTACAGATCTGGGTCTCTCTCCGACAGATTGCAGAAAAAAATTGTCGTCTCAACTGCGGCTGATGTCTGTCACCTGCGCAATAGAGCCAGAAACACACGGAAGTTTAAAATTTTAATGTTTGAGGGTTTTATAGGTGAAAAACACCATAAAAATAGGAAAAATAAAAAACTGAAGAGAAAACCTAGGGTCTGAAATAGCTGGATATGCAGGAATATATAAAACGACAGCGGTCGCAAAATAAAACCCGTGTGGAGTTGCCAATTGTTAGTATGAATATTTTGTTGAAAAAACACCACTTTAGCTACACATAAAAAATAGCCCTAACATCAATTATGGCTGCCAATATCTTCAAATCTGCAGTTAGTTGATCCAAAAAGAGCTGCACAAATCTAGATCTACGCATAAAAAGACATTAAGCAGTAAAAATGAAATGTTGCTCCATGCACCTAATAGATAAGACAAGAACAACATTTTTGAAAGAATTTTTATATTAAAGGGGCACCTGAGAGGAAAACAAGAAAGGTGTTTCCAATTCTCCTCAATGGGATGGGTTCTTGAAAGTCCTCAGCATTTCAGATCTAAGATTTCTCTCTCTTGTTGGTGTATAAAACCCAAACAAACATAGAACTCAAAGGGAGTTCACAAGGTAAATGATGGAGAATGTGACAATGATATTGGCTCAAAGTCAGACCAAGAGTATAGATCCAGAGTGATCTAATATCCAAATGAAAGGTGACAAATGAATGGGAAAACCCTTCTATTTATAACAAAATATTAGGGTATTCTAGAACTTGATGTATGAATAAAATATTATTAACCAAATTTTAGGACCACCTTTTAGGAATATTTTATTGGAGGGAAAAGGATTTTTTACTTGGGTCAAATCCTTTATTTATAAATAATAAATAAATAAATAATTTATTTATTATTTTAAGGAAATGGTGGAAATATAATTAAATAAATAATGATTTATTTAATTATTTATAAATGATTTAGTCAAATTTAACTAGGAATATTATTTAAATAAGGATTAAATAACTTATTCCTAGGAAATAATCAGATAAATAAGGATTTATTTAATTGATTCCCTTGTTTTGGGTTAAATATGACCAGGAATAATAATTGATAACTAATTATTCCTTGAGGAAATATAAACAAATATAGATTTGTTTATTATTTCCTTTTGGGGTTTCATGTTTAGACCATAAAAAACTTAATAAAGGTGTTTTACTAAGTTATTTGACATAGTGAAAGTAATTTTACTTAGGGTAAAATTGGTCTTACATGGTGTACTTGGGTCCATCTAATGACAATAGGTTAGATGACCAAAAAATGGTGTAACACTTGTTCTATCATAGGACAAACTATAATCTCAGAGATAGACAGAAGGATGCGACCCTGCCCATTTAAGATTGGGGATCGATAACCGTTCAGACTAGAAGATTTTGGAGTGGTTGGAACCTGTAGTTACCTGTAGAGCAAGCAAAGAGAATAAGTGCCAAAAAAATTACATACACAGTGTTGATATTTAAGCAAGGGAAAATGAGGAAGTTGTAAATATTAGTTACCTGGGTGAAGAAACATAGCTGGAGAGAATATTTCGGTCAAAACCAGCCAGGGTCTGCTCACAAGGAGCCAGAACGTTAGATCCAAGTAAAAACGTGAAGAGAAGTGAAGCATATAAGGATTAATTACCTTTCAGAAGCCGAGCTATACTAAGACAAGCACCGAAAGAAACCCATGGAGGATTCGACCAGTAGTAACAGAAATAAAAAGTTACAAACATCCTTAGCATAGAGGCGAATCTCACAACAAATGCTGGACCAAGCAATAAACGACGGAGACAAATAAGCATAGAAAACAGAGGATTAGCAGTTGAATTTTTTTTCTAAGCACCATTGAAAGAATTTGGCCAGAAGTTGCCATAGTTACATATCGAAAAAGGAAAACGAAAGACTATTTTGGCGAAGCAAATACAGAACAAAAACCCTCACAGTGTCATGCAGAGTGAAACCCTCACAGAGGAACAAGTGAAGTGGAAAATGAATGTTAGTCGATAGGGTCGATAGGGATAGGGTTTATTACCACGCGTGAAGGGAAAATTCTGAGGAGTTTTGACAGATGTTAGTTCAAACCAATCAATGGGATGGAAAAATCAATTGACAATAAATTGCAAATCAAACCAACTACTACTATATGATATGGACTACGAAAATCTCGAGAACGATAATTTCATGTCAATCCGATTTTTAATGTTGTGGTGTATAATTTAACCAGTCATATAATATAAATTTCAAGACCTGTGTTAAGGTTCATTTACATATTGTGAATGTAGATTTTGGTTTGAGGGTTGGGCCCCATAAATTACCCTACAATTTAGGACAATGAGCTAGCGATACCACTTTTTTTTACCTTAGTATCAGTAACACCTACCTCTAGGTAATACTAGTAGAAAACCCATACCCATGTATGAGCTTGAGTTTATAATGTATATTTTCTATATTAATTTTCCACTCCTAGTACTCATAATCATTTTCTGTCGAGGAGAAAACTACGATTGTACAAACTCATTGAAAACAAGGTTGATTTGAAGCAATCCCTTCATTCCCACCACCATCACCACCACAAGCACCATCATTAGCACCAATATCTCTTGCACATAAGATATCCATTATAATACGCTCATTCGAAGTTGTTTTAGAAACACTAAAAGGACCACTGAAAACCAATACTAGTGGGGAACAACCTCATTTTAAGGAAGGAAACCCAAGTGGGTTTAAGGACAAAATCATATGAAACCTCATGAGGATATCTCCATGGAGATGGAAAATATTAATGTTTCAAAATTTTCGGGAGGCAAGTAGAAGAACATGCTAAAGATTGGCTGCAAGGTATGGCAAGGTGTTTTTAGTTAAATGAATATGCCTTTGCCTCAAATAAAAAAAATGATATATTCTGGCTGAGAGAAATTGCTTTAATTTGGTGGACAAATATATAAAAGTAGTTGCATCTCACATCCAACAATTTTCGTTGGGATTTGTTAAAGAACACATATTTCATTAAATTTGGAAGTATTTGGTGGATCTAGAATTTATAACTTTAACTAAATTAAGTTTTTTTGAAAATGAGAAACTAGAAAATCACTTAATTCAATAATTTTAATGTAGATATTCACCATTTTTTGTGAAAAAACTATCATGATAAATTATATAAAACAAATTTATATAAAATTGCAAAAGAAAATCTTTCATATCTTAATCTTGAATTCCTTACATTATCTCTTTTAATATTTTTTATGGTTTGTATTAAAAGCCAAGTTTTTTAAAGGTCATGTTATTTTACAAAATGAATGTTGTGTATGTTTTTTTTCTCAATAAGACTAATTCTATTAAGATAAGAAAAGTATAGTACAATCAAGCTTGCATGCAAGCGAAACAGAAAAGCATGGGAGCCGTAGGTGAAAATTTTATCCACCTCGCTCCTGATAGACCATCAGGGAATGAGCAAGAGAAAACACGGGAATACAAAAAGCTGGCTCTGAGTAAAGGGGCCTACCCAGAGTGGGCGGTTACTGCCACACGAATTTTTTTTGCCTTTTTTCTTGCTTACTTTGAGCTAGCCAGTGGGGTTTGGATGAGCCATAACAAGTTGTAGACTATTCTGCTATGGCGGCAGAATATCCTTATCAGAATCTGAAGACGAAGGTACATGAGAACGTTTCTGAGAGATTGGCAAGGTAGAGGGGACTGTCGGACTGACCGAGGGAGCATCCAGCGGAGTCTCATCATTCTGCCCATCGGCTTCAAATTCCTCCTCATCCGAACTAGAGGAATCTGTGTCGTCAATAGGAGTGGGAGGGACACAGGGATTCCAGCTCTTGGATTTGGGTTTGCGATTCTGATTCTTCTTTTTGTTGAGGAACTGGGAACATGTACTCTGGAGGTGCCCTGTTTGATGACAATTTCGGCAAAGGAAGGTTGTATTTTCGTAATCCAAGGTTTGTGTCCAGTGGAAATCTCCAATCTTAAGGTTGATCTGATCCGGCAGCCCTTTGCTGATATCTATTTCTGCACATAATCTGCCGTAGGTGAAGAGTCCATTTTCCTTTCTTGAAGAGTCAGTAGCTAGAAAGCATCCTAGGGCGTCTCCAATGGCGATGAAGACAGAAACATGCCAAATATCAGCCGGAAGATTCGGGAGCCGGACCCAAATGGGAAGCTTGGTGATGACAGCTGTAGAAGGGTCGAAGTCTGGAAACCAAGGGGTAAGGAAAAGTCCTGCCAAACCCCAAAACCAAGGGCCTCCTGTTAAGGCCTTCTGGTAGTCTTCATTTGAGTCAAAAGCCACTATGAAGAATCCTTTTGAACATAAGAAGATCTGGCTTTTTTTAGTCCAATTGGTATGTATCCATTGGTTGTTACTATTATTAACTAAATTAATTATAATCTAATATAGTAAATATTGTGTATGTGTTAGGTGACAATGTTGGAACAATTTAAAAGTCTATCACCTTTGCAAGATAGGTAATATGGTTGAAGATGAAAAAACTCCTTTAGATCATCCAATTTATACTCATATTGGATTTAGATTTAAAAATGTTTGTGACAACACCAACCTTCTTGGGCTTTTAACTAAACAAAATTATGATGATCTTGAAACACTTATTTTAATGTTTTTTAGCATAACAATAAAATTCTAAATAATTTTTAGTAATATCGTATGGCTTCTTATATACCATATTTGGTTTTATTGGATGATAATCATCATTATAACCATCATCATTACATACTATTGTTGTAATTTTGCACCATATTAGAGTTGACAGGAGAAAACATTTTTTATGATCAAATTAAATTTTGAATTAGTACCATAATTTATTTTTATTTTTTATTGTACTTTTGTGTTAAAAGCTAAGTTGGTTGAGGCTTACTTAATGAAAAATGGACACACACACACACAGATATATATATATATATATATTATAAAGTTATTTAATGACAAATTTTCATAGTAATGTGACCAATAAATACCGACGCAGATCCATCTTATGTATGGATCTAAAATGAGCCAAAATATTTTTAGAGTGCAAAATACATGTTATTTTTCATTTTTGAAATTGTATATTTGAATGCGAAATAGAGTATATATAAGACCAAATACAAAATTTTAACCTTAAAAAATTAATTTTTTTCTATAATATAGATATATATGAAGTTGATAATTTTAGAGTGCAAAATACGTGTTATTTTTCCTTGTTGAAATTGTATTTTTGAATGCGAAATAGAGTATATATAAGACCAAATAAAAAATTTTAACCATAAAAACTTAATTTTTTTCTATAATATAGATACATATGAAGTTGATATCTACATAAATTAGTTAACATAGATCTTCAAATAGATAATTTGAATCTCTAGCTGAAAGTATAATTTTTAAACTTCTAATTCACACATTTTTTTTTACTTCTAATTATGTTACAACATATTCATTTTTTTTAATTATAATTATTTTTATATTTAGAACATAAATTTTTATTTTTCTATTTTTATTTTTATTTTAAAAGGGCACAAATAGATGCACAAACTTACACATCCTTACACACCCCTTATACCTGGGTTTAGAATGAGCCTCTCCACTCAATTACTAATCATTTTATTGATAAAAAACAATAATGAATTAGAATAGTAACAAGGTAGTACAATTTGATTATTTTAAAATACAAGAGGAAATAGAGAAAATTGACTAAACTATTTATTACAAATGTTTAGTTTTTATTCTTGGAGTGTTTAAGGATATTATATTGAAAAGAACATATTGACATTCATATAAAACTTAGATTCCTTACATTATTTATATTATCATTAATATTTATATTTATGTATTAAATTTACTCATGAATAATAGATTTTCTAAAAACATATTACCTATAAATTTATTTAACAATATATTAATATCGTGCTTTTTATTATTATTGACCATTTTAAATTGACACTAACTATTTTTCCTTTGTTGAGTAGAAATGTATTATGCTAGTACAATGTTCCCAACACTTTAAATCTATGAGGAAATATTTCGAAAGTCTAGCTGTGTTTTTCAATGAATCAAAATCATGATTTTATAAGTTAGAGTGCAACAAAATAGAAAATTTGAATTATATCAATTATAATAAGGAATACTAGGGAAAAATAACTTCAAACATTATTACAAGTGTCTAGCAGTTATTGATTCAGTGTTTAAATGGTTTATATCAAGTAGAATACTAATTAGCTACTTCACTAATTTTTTAATAGACCAAGTTTAGAATGTGTTTTTTTTAAGTGCATTATTGAATTTGATTATGCTTGATATGGTGAGAGGTCATGTTGGTGAAAAAAATATTTCAAAACTTAATTTTTTTATGGAACTATCATGTAATTTTTATCACCACATGATTACATTGAAATAATAAATAATATAAAACTCCTCCAAAAATAATATAAAGAGAATAGTTGATATACAAAAAATATTGAGAAATGTATGAATGTATATTTATAGGTCCTTCAGAAAAGAAAATTACATTCATGAATCATATAAACCTAATCTTAAGATATTTTCTCAATTAGATCAAGAATGAATTCTGCACCATATTTATTTATCTTGGTCTTCTTCCAATGTTCTTTCTTTGGGATCCATGCCCACACCATAGTATTAATTGGAATAGAGCCAAGATCCCTGTCATAGGGATTTGGTACCCAATATTTCTCTAAAAATTTTCCATTGTATTTCCTTGATACAGGCTTCCACCAATCAACCTTTCCATGAAGATTCTCACTTTAATTATCTTTAAATATCTTTGAGATGGATTTTTTCATCCAAATCATCTCTCTTTCATCCTCATTTCCTGATCTAACTAGAAACATCTTTCCTTTCTCAACGTCAATCATTAGATTGAATGTTTCCTTTTCTTTGTTGCATTTGGGTTAAACATATATTGGTTCATATATCACATTATCAAAATATCCAACCATAATACTTGAGGTTACATGGAATGCATTATGTTCAACATCAACAATGTGTCTTTTCTTGGTCCAAAAATCCTAAGAAGATGAATGAATTCCATCTATTAGTATATGATCATTACAGATTCCATCTAATGTATCAAGAACTATTTCCCAATACACTAATTTATTTTTCCATTCCTCTGTAACAATTGGTGAATCTTCATTCCTGATAGTGTATTTTCACATTTTTAGCTATGATGCTATCCCTTCCTTTAGTTATTTTAAATAGGCATAATCATTTTTGGAAGCTAAGAAATATGGCTTCCAAATCGAAATTATAGGTCGATCTTCATCATCTATATTTCATAACTCAATTGGTTTTGACCACTCAATATCTCCAATGGATTATTTGTGCCTTACTACTAGAACATCATTTAATATAAGAAATTGTAAGTATTGGACATTAATATGTCAAAATAGTGCATTTTTCACTACCTGATGTATCCATTAAGGAAACTTTTGAATTCATAGACCTTATCAATAAGTGTAGCTGGAAACACTCAATTTTCTTCAATTATGCAATATGTATCCATCATTTCAGGTTACTCAAATATATCTTTACTTTTTATTTTGGAGGGAATTCTTCCGTATGTTCCATCTATGTCTTCATGGTTGTTCCCACAAGCAATAACCCAACCTCAATAACGATGAAGAAACCAAGTGCAGTTAAAAGTGATAGAAACATGAAAAAATAGTGATTATTGCTATCACTTGCTACATTGTCTAAGTGTGACAACAAATGAGGAGGAAGAGGTTTAAAATCAACATTTTCACTTTTTGATCTTCCATGAGATATAAAATCATCCTTGCACACATGATATTTTGAGTAAATAGAGGTGTGACGTAATGTATTTGTAAGTGGGTTTCTTGCACTTCCACTATCATAAAGTAGATCATCATACATATAAATTTGAGGGTCTTCAAGTCCCTTAAGCACTTTGCAAGGGATGCAATAGTAAATTGTGATTCCATATGTGCAAATGGTAGGCAGAAATGACCAAAACCTCTTTTCTTATGCCCATGTGTTAGCATACCTGTCAATGACAAAACCTGTTTTTTTTCCGACAATATAAGTCTCTTTTTTATCCATTTTATCATGGATAATGCTCAAATACTCTTTTGGAAACCACTCTAACATAATTCTATGGACGTAGTAGCAATATCTTTCACACATAATAATATTTTTATTTTTGTTCAGCCTACCTAGTGCATTTTCATCCTACTCATTTGTAGTCGTTGACTTCATTTGTGCTTTCAACACAATACATTCACTGCATTCACTGAAGGTGGTGTTGTTTGAAAATTCCACATATTGAAACTTGGTATTCCAGATCTTGCTCATTGTTTACTATGATATTGATGGGTAATTGAGATTTTGAAAAGCCTCACTGATCTCATTTAATAAATAATTGTGTGTTCAAGTCGAAGGAAGAAATATTAAAGGAGAAGATGTTCCATCTTCTTGAACTTGACGTATTTGGTTTGGTGAAAAATCTGAATTATGCACTACAATTATGTGCAATATTTCTATGGTTGCCACAGTGTGTGACCTTGCTTTGCATGTGTTGGCATTACCATGAATATATTTGATCTGTGCATGTTGAAAATAACGTGGGTAGTTATAGAATGTTCATTGAGGAATATTATGTATCTTATACCATGATTTCTTGCAAATAAAATTCCCATTAAATATCGTGTCCTTTACATTTCTAGCAATAGGTGGTAGGCCATGGCCATGACTCTTTGGCGTGATTGTGTTTAAAATGAGTGAATTCAAGAAAAATTCCCAAATACCATTTTTATTTATTTGTCTCATACCCCTTTTAGAACCTGCAATGACATTCCTCTCCACATGTTGAATACAATATTTTCTACAACGTGCATTTGCTGCCAAAAGACAAGTTTCTTTTGGTTCATCTATTTCTGTTTGTTATTTTGTGATTTTTTTTTGCAGTCATAACTCATTTAATCCTTTTATATGGACTTGTTACTTCCATATCAATTCAGTTTTTATCTTTTTCATTACAAATATACCCATCCTATTTGTTTAAGGGATTTTTTTCCTCTATAACATACCATATCACCATTTCCGTGGGTGGCTCCTTGAAATTTTCCTTGACCCTTAACATCACACCTTTGTTGTCCATAAACTTATTTATAGTCCATATAACCCAAAATTGTATAGACTTATCCCCAATTCTTAATATTTCACAATTTCCATCTATCTCTTCCAAAAAACAACACCAAATTCGATTCACATATTTTCACCCTCAACAATGTCATCCTCGTGGACATTAACTAGCATTCCTTCAGAAATGCACATGCTTGTTCCTATGCATTCATGTGTAAGATAAAGCTTTGTACATATGAATATAACCCTATATTGGGGAGTATTTATGGCATGGTCATGACATTGAGGTTCCAAATCCGATTCTAGCCAAATCTCATAAGATTCCAGTGCTCCCCTATTGTATGCTCATATCCTGTTATATGTGGTAGATGAGCATCATGTTTTAACACCTTCTCAATTTTAACCACTATGAATCCTTTCTTTACCATATTTCCATTCACTTTATGCGCAATATCTATATTGAATATGGAGCCCTCACCCACCTTCACTCCATGTTGCAAAAGATATACCTTGTCTCTAATAGAAAATGTAGAAGAAAAGTTTTCACCTATAAACGAATGTAAATACAGTTAGTATTTACTTAAAAAACACATTTATTATATTATCAATGATATTTAACACAGGATTTAATATTTTTATTTACCTATTTTGTGCCTCAAATTCATATCTTCCATGGATGTATGTCCCCTTCATTAACATCCCTCATCAATCAAATGTAGTTGAGTGAAATCAATTATCGAAATTGTAACATAACCTACATTAACCCTTTCTCAGACATAATAAGTTATAGAATCTGTAGATTCGACCCTTCCTTTCCCGACCACTTGATCATTAATAATAATATCAACATAGTCCCCTTTTTCCAAAATTATATTTTCCATTGTAGCTTGTACCAATTCTGTAACAAAAATTGAATTGTAGCTTGGAATTAAAAGGTTGAACCATGTAAAGTGTGTTTTTATATTCTATAAAAAAGACAACTTTAAAAAAATATATATAGAAGAAATAATTTAAATAGTATGGTAGTCATATTGTATGTGTTACACAGTAATTTGTCACCGTCCCTACCATTCCCCGTCCCGCACAATGGAGGACCCATAACGTGACCTGTGAACACTGTCATGCACTGAAAACATCATCATTGCATCCCTCTGAGTATGAGCTTCATTTCCCCTCGAGACATCTCCTTGCAAAATCCATGAAAAACAGCTCTTTTTGCATTGGCGCGGGTAGACAGTTCAGTACTCGCGCCACTCAGGGAAATCCTGTAAAGAGGTCGCGCCACTTGGCGCTCTGTCATAGAGCAACAATCGCGCCACCCATTTTAGGGACTGTTTTTTATATATGGATGGCGGAAGTTGAGTTCAAACAAACTCACAACCACTGCCTATCTTGAGTTGGGAGGTTTGGCTACGGGAGTTCTATGGAAGGGAAGTAGTTTTGCCACCTTCTATGGAACCTTCCTTGTTGATAGGGCCAATCCCATAATAATAGGGATCCCAACTCCCTCCTCCCCCATCTATAAAAGCTTGCTCAGATCCATGGCAAGCTAGTCTTGAAGTGCTGAAGCTTTGCATCTCCCTATTCCCAAGTGCCTTTGTGCTGTAAAGAATCCCTTCTTTCCTTTAAGGCCCATTCAAGCGAGGAGACCATTGTTACGAGACTCTGGAGAGGTTTCCCTTTCCTTGGCGAGCTTTGCGAGACGTGGACGACCGGAGACCCGTTCGAAGGAAGCTGCGACGTCAGAACTTGGTTGTAACTTCTATTCGTTTACCACTTTAATAGATGACTATGATTATGGTTCCACTCCTTTTTCCATTATGTTAATGCGAGTAATGTCTTTTCTGACCGACGTTTAGTTACGTATGCTGGTTCCTATGCTTGTATCTGTTTGTTCTTTCTGTGTGCAGGTGTTCATCCACGGAGATCGTGGAAGGATTGTGATCTGCCAGGACTGAAGGACGGGGACATCTCTTTTACAGATCGAGCGCTGGAATCCAGGTAGGTTCTTATCCCAAATCTTTCATTCGTAACTAGGAGCCTGCGTCATAGCATTGTTTGTTTGTTGCTAGACCCCCGCTGGGCTAGTAGGGATCGCCTCTGTCCGCAGAGGGGATTTACCTTCTCAACAAATTGGCGACTCCGCTGGGGATCGTCCGGTTTTCCTTGTCTCGTTTATGATTGGTTTGCTTTGATTGTTTCTCCTTGCTTGATGAACCTTCTGGGTTGGGTTCTTTCATTATTTTAGCCTTGTGGTTTGCTTAGCTTGTGTTGGTCTTTTTCTCATATTAGCTTGTTTTTTAGTTTTCATTGAAGAATTCGACTGGCGCGGGTTTTTACCTGACAGTCGCGCCACTTGGCGCGTGTTGCATTTGTCTGTCTCGCGCCACTCGGCCTCTGGCGCTAGTTTCAAGGCCACAGTCGCGCCACCCCTGTGACTTTTTTGAATTTCTTCAATTTTTGGCTTTCCGAGCTTGACCAATACTTTTCTTCTTGATTTCCTGATTGTTTGAGTGCATTGGAGCCTGGTTTGACTGGAATTCACCGCTATCCTTTGGTTGTTTGCCTCTATCTATCGGTTTCACGATTTGAGCCCTAGGGCATCTAGTGGCATAGTGAATCGAGGCCTCCTTGGGAGCTTTGGTGTCTTGATTGTCCTGTCGACTTGTTGCTTAACCCTCCATGCCCTCTTAGCAGTCTTTGATTGTTTTGTTGCGTCTTTTGAGTGATTGTTCGTTCTTTCATTCAGGATTCGTTTGCCCTTGCTTTGGACCCAGATCACACGGTCCATTGGGGTGTTTTTGAGTCTTTCTTCGATTTGAGAGACTTTGGGTCGATTTAAAGATTTGGTTGCTTGCTTGGTGAGTGAATGTTGTTTGCTTTGCTCTCTTAGTTATCATTTCTCTAATTGTTCCTTTTGTTTTCAGTGCACATTAGCCATTAGACATTGAAAATTTTAAAAAAAAATATAATCTCTTTTGTTTTTTTTAATTAGTGCAAATTGTCATCTTTTCCGTATCACTAGTGATTAGTGTTTGAATGAAAAATGTGCAATTGCATTAGTTGCATTAGAGACATTCTTGTTTGAATTCCGTTCATTTCGTTTGTATTAAAGCTCTCAACTCTCATTTAACTAGTTTTCATCGAACGAAATGTTGCATCGTGGCATATAGCTTGCATTTAGGAGACACTACATACGATAAGGCCTGGAAATTGAAACTTAATTGAAGATCAACTGTGAAATTCATTCAATTAACCTAAGGCAACATTGGAACTTAACGCAACATATTTAGAAGGTCTAGGCTAGAGACGTGTTCCGGCGTCGTTAAACCTAGTAGCTGTCGTTCGCCTATTGGCTTTAGACAGCACTAGTACGGACTTGCACTCCCCGTACCGTCGAGTATATAAAGGGAGACCCCTATAGGTTTGCAATCCTTTATCCACAGGAAGCCGAGTCTGCCGCCTTTTACCCGTGATACACCGAACACAGCATTCGGGGAGACTACCCGCACGTACGGAAAGTCCTTGGTCGATTTCTGTTTCATTTTGAAACCAAGGTGTATATTGCAGTTCACGGCTATCTGGTACACCCTTTGTGCCTAGTTTTTTTCCTGAGCAGTCATTTGGTCTTTTCTGACTCCCTAAACTTGAAAAGACCGTCAAGCGCTTGTCCTTTCACGCTTGTGTCAACTCCGAAAGAGATAGAGTCATCTTTTTATCGTTTCTTGACTCTTAAAACATGAAACGGTAGGATTTGTTTATTTTCCAATGTCGTAAAATCAATCTCCCACGATTACACACCCAGTTAGATATTGCTTGTGACTGTTTGATCGTGTGTCTTAATTCATTTTCAGCCCGTGTGTGTGTGCTCTCTTCTTCTAGTCTTTTGTCACGGTGGCGGAACCCTCAGTTTCGTCTACTGGCAGTCCTTACACGGACGATTCTTCAGAGGCTTCTGAGCCTTCTGTTGAACCACATGCTGTTCGTTGTTTCCGACCTGACGGGGGACCGGCCCTCGCCGAGCAACCCTTTTGAGAGCTACCGACTTCCACCGGCCCTTTCTGACTCTCCGTCCGAATTGAGATTGAGCCATTTCCTCTTACATCGGGTTCACCGTTTATTGCTGCTGTTTTTCCTCCTAGTCCTCGCCGTCTTCTCCGTGATTTAACGGCAGGATCAACCATGAGTAATTCTGGTGAGGAAATTCCCGGGTCTGATGACTACCAGCGCATCCCTCGTAGATTGTTTGAGGGAGACGAGTCTGAGCCGGCTACCACATCGTCAGCTGGTCCTTCTTTGCCACAGGGATACAGATCTCTGGGTCAGATTATTTCGGCTGCTGCCTCTATGGGAATATCATCTCCTGCTTCGAGGCCAACTGCTACTACACCCGGGGTGTCTCCTTCGACGCCCGTCACTTCTGTTCCCGTGCGACCCACTGTTTGTGTGGCTGCCTCTTCTGCTGTTGCCTCAGCATCTGCTTCTAGATCTGGGCCAACTCCAGAGGACATTTATCTAGCTACTGCTATACCGGAGAATATCTCTCCAGAGGAGTATCGGTTGTTTTTACAGCAGCCGAACGCCGGAGCTGGACAGCTCCCCCAAGATCCTTATCGGTCTTTCTTTTCGCACTATGCACAAGACGGCACTCCCGTGTATGGTTTTCCGGGTCAGCTTGACGAGCATGGGGACATTTTGCGTCTCCCTGCTCCCGAGGCCTATCTTTATGTTCAAGGTTTACCGTACAACCAGGCTCAGAACTTGCAGGCACAACCTTTCCAAGGTCAACCTGCAGGCCAACCTGGCTATCAGTACGACCCACAGGGACAGCCCAATCAAGGCTACTCTGCGGGCCAGCAAGGGCTATTCTATAATCCGCAAGGACCATATTATAACCCTGCTGGTCAACCTGCTCAGCCTCAGCCGGGGTATCAACAGGGACCGACCTATGGACCTGGGGGGCAAATCCAGCCTTCCTTACCGATGCAACCGCAGTATCCTGTTGTCTCTAACGTTGCATATCAACAAGGACCACTTTATGGTTCTGCTTCGGGTCAAACTGGTTTCAGCTAGCACCGGGTCCTCGTTCCACCACCGGGCTAACCCGGTCATCTCGCATAACCCGGTGTCCCGCTCCAGGTCAACCGCCATCTTGCAACCCGGGGCTCACTTTACAACCGGTCGCTCACAAGTAAATCCGCCACCCTCATTCGGTCAACTCGTTCATTCACAGAGCGCCCTCATTCGGTCAACTCGTTCATTCAGAGCGCCCTCATTCGGGTCAACCCGTTCATTCAAAGCGCCTCATTTCGTTCACCGTCACCAAATTTCGCTTCACTCAATGCCGCATTGGATCATCAAATGCGCCTCTACGTAACAGTCTGCGAGTATTCCACTTATCAGCAGTCTACTCATCCTCAGAGCAGTTATTATCCTCATGGTCAATCTCAACCGAACTATAACCACTCCGGGGGCTCTCAGTATCCTCCTCCTCACGGTTCTAACTATGCTCAGCAGCCAAATCCAAATGCTGCTTATACAGGGCAAACGCCTAATCAGGGCTCGAACCCTGGTTATCAGGCCCCACACAATGGTTACCAGCAATCAAATCAATCTGGCTATACGAATTATGCCCCTCACGGTCAGAATCCTACGGGACAGAACCCCTGGGGGCAAGGATATTCACAACCATCGTGGAGCATGGGTACCGGACCTTATTCTGGGACTGGCATGGGAATTAACCCTCCATTGCCGTTCCTGGCTACCTTGGACTTGCCGGACGTTTCAAAGTTGACCAATGATCCGATTTCTCATAATCCACATTGGCCTCCGGTTCCAACCAAGATACCAGGAGATTGTCCCAAGTTTGAGGGCAAATCGGGAGAAGACCCCCAGGCGCATGTGATGACGTATCACCTCTAGTGTTCGTCTAACTCTTGGACAGACGATTCAGTTCGTTTGCGTCTTTTCCAGCGTACGTTAACAGGAGCTGCTGCTAAGTGGTACATAGAGCTGTCCCGTGGTATTTTTCAGGATTTCAACTCGTTAGCTATGGCTTTCCTCACGCATTTCCAGTTACCAGTCCGCTATGAGACTGGGACGCACCTCCTGTCTTCCCTGAAGCAGGACTCGGCCACTCACATTTCGGATCACATCCATGAGTGGCGGCGCCGTCGTCGACTGATCAAGTTTCACATACCTGATCAGATTTTGACTCACTGGTTCACCACCTCCTTTGTGAACAAAATCGCTCAAGATATCGCAATGGGAGCGTGTGTGACGGAGGAACAAGCTATCGCGCGTGCCCAGTACTTGGATCTTGTTTATTCACAATCTGGCACGCTTTATGACATCCTGCCTGATGCACCACGGCCCGGAGCCAAAAAGACCCAACCCACCCCTTCCGTGGATGGTGTCATTGGTTCCGTTTCTCAAAATTCGAAGAAGTCTTCAAATGGGAAGCAGAAGGCTAATTCTTCCAACGATCCCTCTGCCAAACCCGCCTCATCCGATTCTGGTAAAACCTCGGAGGTAAATGCCGTTCAGGCCAATCCTGCGGACAAATCCTCCAAGGGGAAGAAAAAGGGCAAAGGCAAATCCAGATCCGATGCCCCAAAACCGGAATCTAAATCCAAGTTTGAGGATGGCTCACAACGTAAGCCGAAATTTCCTTGCCTCATCTGTGAAGGTGACCATTACACTAAAGATTGTCCAAGACGATCCGAAGTCAGTCAACTTCTTAAAGGCTCAAAGGGAACTCCGGCTGTTTTAAAGGAGCCGTTTCCATCTCAGCAGACCCCGATGGTCGAACAAAGTTCATCATCTGCACCGTTTGGGTCTCAAGTTTTCATGATGAAGACTAATGCACCTATCACTATCGCTACGAGGTCCAAGGATTACAATAATCAGCAGCAGGCACCCGGGAAGGCTGTGGCGGATGGACCGCCTCCCGCATCTGCGTCTGGTTCATTGGAAATTGAGAAGCCGACTCTCGAACCCGTTGTGAAACCACCTCCCAAGGGTGTTCTTCGGAGATCCTCTTATAATCCAAACGCCCGTGCCGCCCAACATTACAGTATTGTTGAGGATCTGGCCCAGGCGCCATGTGCCATGTCTGCACTTGAGGTTCTTCAAAGTTGTCCTCCACAACGGAAGGCTTTGCTGTCTGCCATCGGTGGTATTGACCCCGCCGATTCGAGCCTTCTCACCTTTGATCTGGAGAATTTTACTCCCCGGCTTCCACATCAAATCGCTTTGATTATTCAAGTCAGGATTAACGGCCTGGACGTTCAGAGAGCCGTCGTAGATGAGGGTGCATCTACTTGTGTTATGTCCTCCGCTTGTTGGAGAGCCATCGGTTCCCCAACTTTATCGTCATCTCCCAATGCCCTCGAGGCATTTGATGGCCGGGAATCTAAACCCCTGGGAGTTCTCGAGAGTCTGGCGATTACATTACAGGGAAAAACCGTCAACGTGGAAGTAGAAGTAGTTGACGCTAAACTCAACTACAACATACTTCTTGGCCGCAGCTGGACCCACGCCATGCTCTGCGTGCCGTCTACCGTCTTTCGATTCATCAAGTTCCCTCACGAGGGCAAGATTGTCACAGTAGACCAGTTGTCATTTTTTACCTCGAACTCCGAGAATAACGTGCCGTACGTGGATCAAATTCCGAATCCACCAGACAGCATAGGACCTGGTCTTTTCAAAGACCCAGTCCTCATGGGTATTTTCCCTGCGCCGCCACCGAATACCGCTCAAGTCAACATGTTGTCCAGGACTGATGACCCCTGGCTGATTCCTACACCTGAGCAGGTTTATGAGTTTGGAGAATCCATGCCTTTAACGCCAGTAGAGATCAGCTACTGTGAGATTGTTGCTGCATCGGACCCTCCACCTCCTCAGCATGCTCCGATGAGCATGCCTCTTGACGTCTACTCACAATCCCCCTGGCTTGGTCAGGCTGATTCGCCTGATCCTCTTAGAGAGATTTTTCCCTCAGATGAGGCTATAATTGAAACTATGTCTCTGGAGGAGCTACCTTGGGGCGATGGGCATCATCGTTCCTCGTTTATGCCTAGCTTGGGGGCAATGACGGATTGTCTCGAGCGCTATGCTACTCAGGTTCCTTCCCCGCCTCTTCAAACACCGATTTTGACACATGAGGTCTTTTCAGAGGGCAACCTGAGTAACATTACTCAAACGATTCCTATCAACATCTCTGTTAAACCAGGGATTGTTGAGGATATTCATGCGGGTGTGACCTGTTCTCCCAGGGAGATTCAAGTCTGCACCGAGCTGTTCGAATTATGAAGCATGATGCAACGAGGACAGTTCCTTTAAGTGTGTCAACCTCGTTAAAACAATGAAACATGAGCACGTCCAATTCGAGTTTTGATAGATTTAGTTCAAAATCTCTTTGTTTTCAAACTTCACTCTATTTTCCATAGACTGAAGCTTGGGGGGCATGCGCCTCGAATTGAGACATCATGCCGGGGGCATGCCCGTCTTGTGTGTACATAGGTGTGTGATTGTCATTTGTGTGCATGGTGTGGTGTGCTTTGTAAACTTTTTCTGCTGATCGGGCCTTCCTGGTTGTGTAGATGTCTACTCATCCATTTGTTGGTTTCGCGGACGGTGCCTCCCGCAGTACCAGGAATCTGTCTTCTGCAGCCTGGGTAATCTACGATCCTGCTGGTGAGTTGATCGACCTGCAAGGTGTTTGTTTAGGGCGTACCACGAACAATATCGTGGAATATAGCGCCGTGTTGGAATTATTAACCGAGGCAATAAACCTTGGTATCCGTGAATTGCTCGTGTACCTAGATTCACAGCTTGTAGTGTTGCAGCTGAACGGGCACTATTCGGTAAGAAATCCGTCCATTTTACGATTGTATTTGCGTATTCGATTACTGGAAAGGAATTTTGAATATATTACATATCATCATATACCCAGACATTTGAATGCATTAGCAGATACAGTAGCAAATTTGGTGTTAGATAGACATTTACGCAATTTATAAATCATCATCACATGTAAAGAAGACTCATCCAGAAATAGATATGCATATATAGATATCGAAATGTTTACATAGAAGTGTGTCACATAAAACTCAAAAAAATATACATAAGTGTCTTAATACATCCGGAGACACTGAGTCTCTCAAAAAATAGGTGTGGCTAAATCCTAGAGACTAATCAGCATGGTGCTCATGATAGCACGTTACTGCACGCACTAGCCGCCTCAGGATTCGCTGGAGCCGATTTGGGACTCCCACCGTATGGCGCTGGTACTCCAGTGGTACATCTGACAGTCGGGCATAGTCTGGGATCCCATGAACAATCCCCTCAAGGTTCTGTACCAGTGCCCCTCCTCCGGCACCTTCCCCCTGGATCTCAGGGGCGAGCTGTGTCCTCCGGAAGATGTGAGACATCCCGGCTGGTCTCTCAGGTCCTACATCTGCATGCATGTATATTTGTGTTTAGACAACTATGTATTAACAAAAAATCATATAAACATAAAATCAAAGACATGAGGACCTACCCAGCTCTTCATCCCAGTGGTCTCCTTCTGGTAGCGGGAGATCCGGGTCCCCTGTAAAGTCAGTTCCCGCATAGGGCCAATCTTCCACAACGATCAGTTGGCGCCGTATCCATCTGAAGAACTCGGGCTTCCAGGACATCCGTTGCCCGCCTCCAGATCTGGGCATCAGTGCTGCCCAGCGAGCCATTCTCGGCTCTCGTGGTACTGGACTCGCCACAGGGGCCTCTTGGCCCTGGAAGGTTGGTATGCGTTCCAGAATAAACGACACCAAAATGGAACCATACCCAAACTGTTTCAGTTTCCCCTTTTTGCACTTTGTGAGCTGTCTTTTCATGTTAATAGTGACAGCTGTTGCCCAGTCATACAGTCGGGGACCCATGCATTCTGAGGCCAGTAAGAGTTGTGTTTTTGTAGCCTCGTGCGGTGCCTGCGATCCAGCAGCCCGCGTAATGGTGTGGAGTACAACTCTCAGTGCTAGGTCAGGGATGGTCGAGATGTACACCTTCTTACTCCCTGTTCCTGTTTGTGCCCCACGGCACACCCGCGCCATTACTTCTTCCATCTTCTCCCCTGATGGTCTGCTCCCAGTCAATACAGGGATTGGACCCCTGCGGGATAATCCAGTAACGAAGTAAATGTCGGTGACCTCCAATTCCAACACCTGGTCTCGTATTCTGAATACCTGGTCATTTTCATCCCAGAGGTTGATCAAATATTGGAGGAGCTCTGGCTGAGCTCGTAAGCATGGCGTGAGGAAGAATTTCTTTAAACCACAGTTCCTTAGAGCATTCATGCAATTTTCATTTTGCATGGCTTCTTCGTCCTCATCTCCGTGTTCCCGGTCCTTCCATTCAATCACCATTTTGACTGTTTATCTGCATTCACATGGTTCAAAACCTTTAGTTAGATCTTCTGTGAGCTCAAAAATTCAAAAATTTTGGCATAAATAGAGGTTTTTTAGGCGGAAATTTGGGTTGCGCCGCTGGCGCGACTGTCTTGCTAACAGTCGCGCCAGGTGGCGCGGGCCCTTTGATAGAAAGAGCTCAGTGGCGCGGGTCCGTGCCCGATACCCGCGCCACTTAGGCCGGCCCTAAAAATTCAAGAATGCCCTTACAGAGCTGGTTTTCTAAGGGAAATCATTAAAAAATACATGGAAAGAAAGAGAAAGAGAGCGCCTCTTACCTGTCACAGACGAGACGCTGAATGGTTGCCTGGATCGGTCGCAATCGCCGTCAGAAGATTCTGCTCCAAATGGACCACTGCTACTCTCCACCAGGTAAATAGTAAAAAGTAATTTCATTTTTTACCATTGGACGTATTTATAACTTTTCAACGTTAAAATGTGTTTTAAAAGTTATTTCTTGTCAAATATTTGCATGTATTATGTCAAAAATGGATTTTACGCTTGTTGGGTATGTGCAATGACAGGTTTTTGCGACTTAAAAGGTGGAAACGAGTTGTATTTTATACTTTTTCGGACTCGGTAAATACACGAAAAAGTCACTCTGGAGTCATCTTTCAGCTCTTTTCTGACTCTCTAAATATGAAAAGATTGCTGAGGCCCTTGTCGTTTCGATCTCGTTAAAATGGACACGAATCGACATTCACCCAGTATAAGTTTAACCCTTTTTCGGGCTGGGCTGGATCGATTACGAAAAAGGAATACCCTAGCCTATCGCGACTAGGAGGTTTCCCCGGATATTGCTTTCTACCTTTTCGGATCTGGGGAACTATTTACGAAAAGGGACCTGTGGAGTTTTCTTTTCCGCTGTCTTTTCAAACTCTCTAAACATGAAAAGACGCCGAGTTCTTCCTTTGTCAGACTCGTTAAACCCTGATGACATTGGATTCCGTCGCAATGACGTTCTCCGAGTTTCTCCTTCCTAGGACCCGTTAAATGCACTAGGATGGATTCGCCCGAAGGGCGGACTTATATTACAAGCATATGCTATCCCCTTCAAGCTTGTCATCAAAAATAATTGGGGTACTCGCCAGAACTGGTGGGGGAAAAATGGAACCATCGTCGTTATCGTCGGCAGTATGTCGCTCTTGAACATGGCACTTGTCTGCATTCGTGTCGGGTTGGGGACATCTCATCTCGTTGTTTCACTTTGCTTCCATGGGTTTGGGTAATCTCTTTTGACCTCTCATCCGTTCACTGCCTCGTCGCCATGACCTTTGATCTGTTGATGTCAAATACTGCCAAGTCCATTGCCGTGCCGTTTATATGTTCAAGAGAAGTTGGCCTCTGCGAATATCAACCTTCCTCCGTTTCTCATATGATCCTAATTCACAACAAAACATTATGTTCCTCTGTCTCGTGTCGATGATGTGGGAATCATTATGGCCCACCTTCGATCAAGATCACTTCCTGTCGACTTCAACTCATTATCCAGGAAGTTGGTCTAGAGACTCTTGATGGTACCTTGGGGCCTGCATGCCTTAATGGCAGGTTCGTCGCATTCGACGAGAGGTTTTCATTATTGACCTCCGATCGGATGATTCTGCGGGTGTTCGACGTCAGCTCATTTATTCACACGCCGTGGATTGTACCCGTAGTACCTTGAGGACCATTGTCATTATTGGTGGTTCCTCTCGCGTCTGTTAACGGCTTTCATCATTGGCTGGTAATCAGGCGATGTTCTTGCATGTTCGACATCAGCTCACATATTCGCGTGCTAGAACTTGTACTTATTTGGGTCGAGATGGAGCGCAAGACCCTGGATTGTGTCTGTTGTAATCCAGGCCGCGATTGTGGATTATTGTCATTATGTACATGACTCAATGATTGGATGGCTGCGACCATACCTGAGTCTATTTGTTTGATCTTAGTTGGATGGCTGTGCCCATACCCCGGATCCGGATTATAGCATACTCTGTTCGGATGGCTGCGTCCATACCATATATATACATCGTGTACTTAAGATATCAGTTGTATCTGTCTGTGCAGGTTTTCCGACGGCGGGCCTTCAGTCAGACATGTTCTCCTAAAGCATTTCACCCCTCTCTCTCTCGGGCCTCATGCTTTAGGGGGCATCTGTTACACAGTAATTTGTCACCGTCCCTACCATTCCCCGTCCCGCACAATGGAGGACCCATAACGTGACCTGTGAACACTGTCATGCACTGGAAACATCATCATTGCATCCCTCTGAGTATGAGCTTCATTTCCCCTTGAGACATCTCCTTGCAAAATCCATGAAAAACAGCTCTTTTTGCATTGGCGCGGGTAGACAGTTCAGTACTCGCGCCACTCAGGGAAATCCCGTAAAGAGGTCGCGCCACTTGGCGCTCTGTCATAGAGCAGCAATCGCGCCACCCATTTTAGGGACTGTTTTTTATATATGGATGGCGGAAGTTGAGTTCAAACAAACTCACAACCACTGCCTATCTTGAGTTGGGAGGTTTGGCTACGGGATTTCTATGGAAAGGAAGTAGTTTTGCCACCTTCTATGGAACCTTCCTTGTTGATAGGGCCCATCCCATAATAATAGGGATCCCAACTCCCTCCTTCCCCATCTATAAAAGCTTGCTCAGATCCATGGCAAGCTAGTCTTGAGGTGCTGAAGCTTTGCATCTCCTATTCCCAAGTGCCTTTGTGCTGAAAAGAATCCTTCCTTTCCCTTAAGGCCCATTCGAGCAAGGAGACCATTGTTACGAGACTCTGGAGAGGTTTCCCTTTCCCCCGGCGAGCTTTGCGAGACGTGGATGACCGGAAACCCGCGCGAAGGAGGCTGCAGCGTCAGAACTTGGTTGTAACTTCTATTCGTTTACCACTTTAATAGATGACTATGATTATGGTTCCACTCCTTTTTCCATTATGTTAATGCGAGTAATGTCTTTTCTGACCGATGTTTAGTTACGTATGCCGGTTCCTATGCTTGTATCTGTTTGTTCTTTCTGTGTGCAGGTGTTCATCCACGGAGATCGTGGAAGGATTGTGATCTGCCAGGACTGAAGGACGGGGACATCTCTTTTTCAGATCGAGCGTTGGAATCCAGGTAGGTTCTTATCCCAAATCTTTCATTCGTAACTAGGAGCCTGCGTCATAGCATTGTTTGTTTGTTGCTAGACCCCTGTTGGGCTAGTAGGGATCGCCTCTGTCCGCAGAGGGGATTTACCTTCTCAACAGTATGTAATGAAACATTGTTCCCACCATTTAGTGCCTACTACCAAAAAGTACTTTATATACAAATTACATAAAAATTATATATGAATACCAAGCAATTAGAGATGTAGATAGTATCATATAATGAAAAATATAAACTCATATCAAACCATAAAGTTCATATTTAAATTCATAAATGACACTTTTAGTCTTGAAGCATGTATATATATAATGATCATACGAAATTTGTAGAAGTTGAAGAACCAAAACATGGTCCTTTGGAAAATCTGAGAAATTCCAAGATTGATGCTACATAATATTTCTAAAAGTCCCATGCGAAGGATAAATGATAAATATATTTAACTTAGTGAGGATGTTTGATGTTTGAACTTGATAATCAAAACCCAAACTAGAGGTTTTCTTCAAAATAAAAGTTTTGGTACTATAAATACTAGATAATTCGCATATTTATTCTAAAAGCAAAGGAATTCCATTTTATAAATCTTTAGTTCCAATGATATCACTCCCTTCCTATACACATCGAAGGACATACTATTTAGGATGGATCTACAAAGGGATGCTAACTTTAGGTCCTTGAAAAGTGTAGATTTGAGTTTTCCTAGATTGTTGTGTGGACGAGGAAGAGTGTTATCTTATGCATCCAAAAATTAGTGAAATTTTTTTTGTAAGTTCATAACTATACAAAAAAATGGAGATAAAAACAATACATGTTATAAAATTGTTCTTGATATTTTAAAGTTGCATACATGTGCATTGGAAACAAAATATAATATACCTCAATAATACATTTATTCATAAACTTCCAAATTATACAAAGATAAAATTATTCTCCATGGATAGATAATTATGATTGGATTATTTTGTTTGTGCCAAAAGGAAAGTTATACCACTATCTTTCCTTCCAACTAAAGCAGAAATGTAGTGCCAACAACAATATATATTTATATACACTTACTTTGCACTAACATTGATCTTCAGAAATTGTTCCAAATAAAATAAAAGGTCACATAAAAATATCTAACTCTAACCATTATGATTATTGAGATAGTGTCACCCCTAGAGATTTGGTTGCATAAGTGTAATGGTGTCGAGAAGAAATATAATAATAACTAGGTATCCTTCTTGCATAATCACAAATGCACTACCAAGAAAAATATCAGAGCACTAACCTTGGTGATGGTGAAATATTGATAGTTTTCCTTTTGGCACACGAAAAAATAAATATAATGCATTCTATGTTTCCTTTTAACCCAAATACAATAATATTTCCAACAATATTGTTGCATTGCCAAAAGAATATAACGCATGCAGTATTGACTGCTATCACAAACAAAAACACACTTTCAACAATAACATTGAAATATGAAGGAAATTTAACACATTCTAACCTTCCTTCTAGCATAATGACAAACACATTTCTAATAACAACATTGCATTATGAAGGAAACCAAATGTGTGCCATCTTTCCTTCTATCAAAAGTAGAAACCCATTTCGATCAACAACATTTCACCTCAAATGAAAGCTAACAATCAATATCATTCCTTCTACTACAAACATAAGCATATTGCTAGAAGCAACGTTACATGGTCAAATAAATCTAGCACATGCTACATTTCCTTCTAACACAAACATAAGCACAATGCCAACAACAATATTCTAAGGCGAATGAAATACACCACATGCTAAATTTCCTTCTAACATAAATAAAAACATATTGCTCACAAAAAAATTGCAAATTAAAAGAAATATTTCACATTCTAGAGTTTCTTCTGGCACAAACACAATCACATTTCCAAAAGAATCATTGCAAGGTGGAAGAGATCTAGCCTACACTTGATTTACTTCTGCAAAAGCACAAGAACATTGCTAACAATAACATTGTAGGGAAAACAAAATCCAACGCATGATAGATTTCCTTCTAGCACAAACACAAGTACATTTCCAAAAATATTGCATTGCAAAGGAAATCCAATGCAGGTTATATTTCATCCTAGCACAAATACAAGCATGTTGCCAAGAAAGATATTGAATTACACAAGAAATCTATTGCATACTATATTTTATTCTAGTACAAATATACACATGTTGGTAACACCAATATTGCATTGCAAAATAAATTTAGTGCATGTGAGAATTCCTTCCACCATACATAATCATATTACCGACATCAATATTGTAGGGTAAAATAAATCTATCGCATGCTAGATTTTATTCTATCACAAACATAAGCATATTTCCAATAACAATACTGTAAGGTGAATTATATCTATCATTCTATTTGTACTTGTATCTCAAACACAAAGATGTCACCAATAACAACATTGGAAGGTGAATGAAATCTAACACATGCTAGATTTCCTTCTCTCACAAACACAAGCACATAAAAATATTATAGGGTAAAAGAAACATACTGCATTTTAGATTTACTTCTATCACAAACAAGCATATTGTCAAAAACACCATTGCAAGGTAAAAATAAATTTGATGTGATAGATTTCCTTCTAGAAAAAACACAAACACATAACATTGTAGGCTTAAAGAATCTAGCGCATACTAGATTTTTTTATAGCATGAACACAAACATATTACCAAAAACATTCTAGGGAAAAAGAAATCTAACACATGCTAGAAAAAATAGAAAAATGTTGCCAATAACAACATTGCAAGGTGAAGAAAATCTAACACGTGTTATATTTACACATATCACAAACACAAGAACACAACAACATTGTATTGGGAAATAAATATAGTGTGCTAGATTTTCTTGCAGCATAAACAAAAGCATATTTCCAACAACAACATTGCATGGAAAAATAAATCTAGAACAACTTCTATCATAAAGACAAGCACATTTCTAATAACAACATTGCAAGGTAAAATAAACTTAATGCATGTTAGCTTTACATGTAGCAAAAATACAAACATACTATCAACAACAACATTTCGTGCCAAAATAAATTTGGTGCATGCTATATTTACATCTAACTCAAACACAAGCACATTGCCAAGGTGAAGGAAATCTAAACTGTGCTAGATTTTCTTCTATAATAAACAACCAAATTGACAACAACAATATTACAGAGAAAAAGAAATATAGCACAACTTCTCGCCCAAACACAAGAAAATTTCCAATAATATTGCCAAGGTGATAGAAATGTAACACATGCTAGATTTCCTTCTATCATAAACAATGAAATTGACAACAAAAATATTGCAGAGAAAAATAAATCTAACATAGTTTCTATTCCAAACAAAAGAACGTTTCTAATAACAACATTGCAAGGTGAAACAAATTTAACGCGTGTTATATTTAAATGTAGCACAAATATAATCATACTATCAACAATAACATTGCATGCCAAAATAAATTTAGTGCATTGTATATCTATTTAACACAAACACAAGCACATTTCTATTAAGAAAATTCCAAGGTGAAGGAACTCTAGCACATGTTAGATTTCCTTGTATCATAAATAACCATATTACCAACAATAACATTGCTTTGTGAAATTTCCTTCTAGCATGTCAATAAAGATATTGCAAGGTGGAAAAAATGTAAGGTGTGTTAGTGTTGGAAATATTGAGAGGGGGGGTTGCATCAATATTTCTTTACAATTGTTACATTATGCGAGTTAAAATCACCATTTAAAAAAAACACAAGATGTGCAACAAGAAAATAATTTTATTAATAAAAATGATGAGCACTCTAAAAACCCAAGCTTTGACTTGTAAAAAAAAGTATTTAACTCCTTAAAGGCTCCGACCCTCAATGAGGACTCTAATATTAAACTACAAATCCAAGCTCCAACCTGGTGTCTCATAAGGCTCCAACTTTGTATGAGGACTCCAATCCTCACATACTAATCTAGGCTCCAACCTAGTTTCTCACAAGGCTCCAACCTTGTATGACGACTCCAATCCTCTAGGGATACAACCCTCTTCAATTCCTTAAGCTGACTTCAATACTTCTTCAAGCCTCCATAAAAAACTTCAAATACTTATAAAAAATGTATCCAATATAGATTTACAAAGTGGTCTCAAATATAACTCTACCAAAACTCTCGGTTTACTTCAACAAAAAGTTTGTGCTTGTGCCAAAAAAACATGTCTTTAAGTGTTGATATTCAACTATGCTCCAAGGATGACTGCTCCAACAAAACAAGTCTTTAAGTGCTAGTCTTCAACTATACTCCAAATATGACTATTGTTTCAACAAAGGCTTGAATAATTCTCAATTAATGTCATCATGAATGCACTCTATTGTCAACTCAAAATATGCTCAAAGTATGTTATCCTTTTTTCATTATATGAGGGTATTGATAGGTCTCCTGCCTCACTGCACATTTGGCATAAGTTATGCTTATTTTTGAGATCTCTAAGAATTTTATTAACGTGGACTATTTTTACAAGTAAAATGGGTTTCCCTCTATTGTGGAATTCCTTGCTCAATTTTTTTATTTTTATTTTTATTTTTTTATTTTTTTATGCTAGCACATTGTCCTTATTTGAGCAGATATTTCAAGTAATTAAAGCAAGGGTTTCTTCCTTTCTGTTTCGAAAAGGGTTATGAGGCCATAACATATCGACCCTTGAAATCTAAATATAGCTTAAGGTTTCAGAACCTTGTGTAATCTATTCGTTACCACATATTCTTCCTATTTTTTAGAGTAGGTTACCATTTCCTTTATGGTGTCTCTAAGTGTGTGCATTCTCTCACTACTAATGGCGTGATATGAAATATACAAGAACAAGATGTCAAGGTTATTATGAGCTATAGGTATGATGTCATCATTTTGTAGGGGTTTTTAAATATATTTTTGTTAATGTCATGTTCTATTATTATTATGTCAAAAATTTTCTAAGCCTCACTTCCGTGTTCAAATCCATGGCAACAGGTATAATGTTTCTATGACCAACTGGATTCATAAAATTGAGGCAAGCTTCCACTTCTAAATTCTTTCCACTATGCCGACATTCTTATTTTCAACGTACTCCCCATGGATTCCTTATTTTTTGGTTTAGTGTAGGGGTCGATTGGACTCCAAATTTTGTTGCTAGTTGTTCAGTGTAGTATAGTTACCTCAATGTTTCTTCTAGGGAAAAAAGGATAATGGAGAGGAGCTCCCTGTTGGCATGTACTCTATTTGGGTGACCTCTGATATGCATTTATATTATATGTATTAATTATATGGTTTAACACCAGATCCTATTATGTAGTGAGGTGTCATTAATACATATGTATATATTGAAGTGGAACCTTCAAGGGTTGTATAAGTTTTTTCCAAAAAATGGTTAATGTTACTGGAATGGTTAAATATTTTTTTTCAATTCATGTGTGGATGCGTAATTAATTTTGAGCATTTTTTCCATACTGCATGCTATAATTGTCTATTTCTTGCATTATTTTCTATGTGTCTTCGATATGATGGCAAAAGGAATTAACTAGAAATTGCACCATATGTTGCAAAGGAAACACTGCAAGGCATAAATTTGAGAAGAATCATGACATATATAAATTCAAAGATGACTAATAAATGTACAGACTAAAAGAGAACAAGAATATGACTAATAAAAATAAAAAACCTAGAAGTACCCTAATAAGTATGGCAATGCTCCTTTTTCTATTATTTCCTCATTTTCTTTCTGGTTCCTACCTAGCATTGTCTTTTTGGTTCCTACATTGTTTTCCTATCCTCTTGATATTCCTCTACCTCTATCAAGAGAAAATTAATCCTTGAATGCATTTTAAAGAGATCCCATAAATTCGTTTACAAATTTTGACTCATAATTCTTTCCAACCCAAACTACCAAATGAAAATTTTCATTTACAAAGTGTTGGCTCATAATTCTTTCCAACCCAGCTATGAAATGAAAATTTTCAAAAATGGTCTTGAGAAACATTTTGACCACCTTATGTCTAACACCTATTCATTGTACATCTTCAACTAATTCACCATTAGTTTTAATAAATTAAAGTGCTAATCTATAAAATCCAATTCCTCCACTACTATACTTTCAAAATATCATCTTAAGGCTTGTAGTATCACCATTTCTACTTTGGTGGCACCCTTACAGAAAATTAAGCCTTGAATGAATTTTCAAGAGACCCCATGAATTCATTTACAAAGTGTTATTTTTTCTCTCCAAAGGAAGAAACTGTGGAAAAGAATTGGCTACTTGAGGCTAATGCTTATTACTTGAGTTAAAAATATTTTTTTGAGAATGGTCCAATCTCTAGTTTCACTAAAATGATAGGGAGTTGGTTCATATTTGACGGAAGTTGATTTTCTTTTTAATGCTAGTCAAAACAAAAAGTAATTTTAGTTTTGATATTTTAGATAAAGATGGACCAATTTCTTGAGGCATTTTATCTTTTCTTGAGTTTCTTTCTCTTTATTGCGCCAAAAACTCCTTAAAAATAATTGTAATAATACTTTTAATATTATTAGTGTGTTTCAAGATGTCATCTTCATGTATTCCCTAAAGATTTAGTCATGTCTTGGCATATTTGTCAATCTTTTCTTTTGGAACCCTCTTGCCATATACATTTTTTATCTTATTTTTTATATTAAATATTTAACCATACCCATACAAGCAATGGAAAGACTCAATTTCATGAAAATGATAATATAAAATATATTTCTTTTAATATATCTTAAAACTTGATAATAAAAATAATTTTAATAACTAAATATTTAACCATAACTCTAAAAACCAATGAGTGAGTGAATTCTACGAAAATAATACTATAAAATATTTTTTTAATATATTTAAATTTTATAATAAAAATAAATTTAATAAATAACATTCTTATATTCTTTATAGTATAATTAAATATTTAAAAATGTGTTTCTTCTATCAACATTATATTAACATTAATAATAAGAGTAAAAACAGTTGCTTTTTAATAAATTAATTTATGATATTAGATTTTTTAAAATACTCACAAATAATTAATTAAAATATTTTATTAAATTTTTAAAATAAATTAATATTTAGATGTATTTTTTAAATTAATTAATATTTAGATGTTTTTTTTATATATTTAATATTTTTATAGATACTGTTTTTTATCATGAGAAAAATATTCTCAATTTGTTTTTATAATAATAATGATTATATTTTTTGAAAATTTATTCTCTTATAAAAAAATAATTATAATTCTTAATAAAATGATACCATTAATAATTTATATTAAGAATAGTAATGCTTTATAATTATTTTTAAGTTTAATTTTTAATAATATTTTAAATTTATATTTAATAATATTTATATTCAAGTGTTATATTGTTGTATATAAATATGATGAACCAGACTGGCTATTTCAAAACAAGTGAGCAATATATTTTTTGATGTGATTATCACTTGAAAATTTTATATACAATTTATGGATCACAAAAGCCAAATTCCTAATGTTATATTATTTTTTAACTAAATAAAAAATACTCATTTTTTTATTAATATTTTTTTTGAATTTTTATTATAATTAGAAAGTTGTAAATATATATATTTTTAAATTTGTCTAGAAATATATATATATATATATATAACTTTATAAAGCCAAAAAAAATTCATTGAAATATATGAATTATAAAACTGGAAATATTGCAGCTTTAGAAATACTCGTCTGAGGATAAAAGGCATATTCCAGTGAGGAAAAGAGGTTATGTTCATTAAGTAAGGAACAAAGTGAGAAATATCTTGAGCTAGTAGAGACCAGTGGAAATTACTCAACGTTCCTGAGAATTTGTGATACTGACTAGACTTGCAGTCCTCAGCTCACAACAGAAAAATTTTGTCAACCTGTACCTCTTAGTTATGGAGCACGAGGGAAAGAGAAGGACGTAATCACCTCTCTTGATGGTTGGGTGGACATCATCAGCAGTTTGCACGTTCAGATAAGTAACTATGCATTTTAGTAAATTAAATAGGAACGATATTACAGAATATGTACATAGGTGTGCGTTTAACTAGATACAAGGACCGCAATTTTATGAAGGGAAAATGTTTGAAAGAGAATGGGTTTAGTAAATATTTATGAATTACAAGTTGTTTATGAGTATTGTAGATTATATGTGAACCATGCAATTTATTTCTAAGTTCGGTAAATATGACTGTAAGAAGGAAATGTTATAAGGAAAAAAACTGTATATGGTCACCCTTAAGTAATTATAGGAGTGACTGTGTTATCTTATTACATGAAAAGTAAATTTCTTAGTAAATTACATTGTAATAATTAAAATCTGTAAAAGATAAGTAAACATGAATATAAAAAAAAGGACGAATATGTTGTTCAACAATTGATATAAATTGTAAAACTCGAAGTAAGAATGTTGAAATATAGAACTCTCTCATTTCAAACTATTGAGGAGTGAACTGTTGGTTCTGGACACGAGGTGGAACCTCAACACAAAACATGTCATTACTCTGTTGTCCGGTCACCTAAACCAAAAGTAGATAGAAATCCTGTGCTGGTAGTCTTGAAACAATTATGCAAAGTTAAAGGCTATCATTTTTGTAAATAGTATAGTACGCAAATAACCAACTACAACATAAGCGGAATCAAACCCAAGCTTCCCTGCAAAAAGATATTGTGGAGAAATAGAATATAAGTACCGACCAAAGGCTCAGTATTCAACTTAGTAATTAGTTAATACGATATTTCATATAGTGAATAGAAAGCATCGAGTATATGTATAACCGTAAAGATACCACAGTCATAAAAAAAATATGAATTTCTTGAAGAATTCCAACATAATAGTTGAAATGAGAAAACCCATAGAGACAGTCCAAAAGATGAAAAATATGTGATTATAGAATCATACTTTTCAACTTGTATAATACATACACGAAGTCTAGTAGATTCGACTAAGACCAAAAGGATTGGTTTAAAGGAAACCCACTTAAAATATCATTGAAAATGAAGAAATGTATAAATTGTACTACATTTACAGTAAACTCCCAGAAAATGCAATAAAGCCAATTTTGGCCTTCTTAAGCTAGAACAGAATCATTGAACAATATGACAGGCATTGTAGTCTTGAAAAAAAAGTAGTAATATACTAAGAATGCCCGAGGAGAGATCCTGGTGGACAAGCAGTTCGACGTAAGAATACCTTGAAGGGAAGCATTATACAGTTAGCAAAAAACTCGACCCTCAAGATTTATAGACATTCCCTACCTCTGCTTAAGAGGGTACCTATGACATCAAGAAAATGAATCACTCAAGAGTAGGCACAATGATTATAAACAAAGGTTTAAGTTCAAATATTAACCGAGAATGAAAAACCGGCAACCTTGGTTACCTGAAATGATAAACCTCCACATGATAAGCCAAGCACTAAGCCGGAAGAGTGAAAGTTTGGAAAAAATAATTTAAGGATTAAAAACTTCATAGATTAAATTCAAGGAAAGAACAGAGGGTTGAATAAGATAAAAATAAAGGAAAATCAACCTCATAACCGAGCTTGAAGTGTTACCTGTGTGGGAAAAATAAGGGTTTGAACAGGAACGGTCTGGAAAATTGCATTAAAATCCAAGGCCGAGAACTTGCCAAAATCTTAGTCAGGTGTAGAAGGCAGTGTCAAACCCAGCTTGTGGATAACCGTAGAGAACTAACCATTTCTAGACCACAACCCAAGGGTGGATCAATCCTTGTAAATGCATTCATCAGTTTCCTTCATTACCGCCAGAGAGGTTCATCTGGTCTATGGCTCTTAACCCTTAACTAGTTTTAGACCAAACTCACGCATGAGCAATATAAAAATGAGGGCAGAGGATAGGTATGCTTAGTTTTACCATGTCATTTCCCGCTGAACACACGCACCGTAGATATAAATGGATCGGACGATGTACAGAAGGGCAGGTGGCCCATTAAAACTTGAACCCAATCCAAAGAAATCCCACAACTATCGCAATATTAATTTTCCAGGACATGAAAGCTACAGAATGGTAGAAATAGTATATGAGGCATTTATTAAATAAGAGATCAAAATTTGTCGGTGCAAACCATAGTCATAGTTGGGTTATGGTTTTTTTTCAAAAATATTAAATTTAATATGTGCTTGTTTAACATCATGGGAAATTTTAGGGGCTAATATTCGTAGGTGGGCTAATTTTGCATGATTTTTCTAAAAAAATGATTCGCCAATTTCCATTTTTTATAAAAATAATTTGCCAAAATTTTACAATATAAAATTATTTTACATTAAAAATCGCCAACATTATATAGAGACTATATGTAAAATCATTGTAAATTTGAATAAATTTACAAATATATCAATAAAAAATTTGTAGTTTTCATATTCAAGAATAATGAGATTCACCAATGTTTTTAAACTTCAAGATAAATTTTCATCCTTAAAATTTTCTTGGTTTAACATTTAAGCCTAAAACCTTATGACTAGGGTAAGTAAGCTTGCAATTAGAAAATTAGCCTTTGAAGTGTTAACATTAATGAAAGAAGTAAAAAAAAACATTATCCTGTATGTTACAAGTGGTATCAGAGCAACGTTTGCATGCTGGGACCCTAGGGGTCACCTAACAAGTTTAAAATGTGTGTATATTGATGCACAGGAAAGAAATAGTACTGAAAAGGACTATATTTGAAGGGGATACTGGCTGGGGATAATGAGGAACCTGCACTCCCAGAAAAACCGAAATAAATCCAAATGTGGATTGGGTCCAGGTGTAGATCAATTCCATGAACTAGTATCTTTTGGGCTCCGTACAACAACACCCAGAATATCACCATGTGTCCCCTTTGTGAGGACTGGGAGGAAATGTAAGTAGAAGTGGCAATGAATGTCTAATGCACAGTAGGAAAGGATACCCAGATCCT
This sequence comes from Pinus albicaulis, assembly GCA_034641835.2. Classification (NCBI taxonomy): domain Eukaryota; kingdom Viridiplantae; phylum Streptophyta; class Pinopsida; order Pinales; family Pinaceae; genus Pinus; species Pinus albicaulis. The sequence continues at coordinate 1,699,172,101 of CM076584.1, read as the reverse complement.
TCGTGGCAGGGAATCGAAGGGTGTTTCTTGATCATGATAGGGATATGAAAGAATAGAATGAACGACAAACCAAGGACCAAACCATGGACAGAATGGGCAGGAGACTGTTAGGAATCTGTAATTTATTAGCACTATTAGCAGAGTCCAATTATAGAAACAACATCGTTTCAACCAACTTTGGGATTCTAGGATCTAGCCCTCCTGAATCCGGAGAGGGATTTCTCCAATATGTACAAAGATGGATTTGTCTTTGAAGTTTGGGGTTATGATATAAGGCTAGTTATGAAGGCCAAGGGTTTGTTTGTTTTTTGGATGGTTGAGCATGAAAATTACTTGAGGGGAAAGTTATAAATGCAAAACAGTTTCAAATGTGAGAAGTTGCAAGTGAATAGAACAACTTAGGCTAAAAGATAGATATAACATTGGTTTTTAGTCCATTGGGCTATGGAGTCATATCTGGACTTTAATTGAGCAACCACATCAAGAGTTATCCAAGGGGCAAGTCATATATACCATAAGATTATTTGAGATAGAGTGATGGAATGGAAACAATAAAGTGTTGGAGATGGTGGAAACTGGTAATAATTTCGCAAAGGATTTATAGTCAGTCCAAATAAGAAAAGCCTCTTAAGTAACTGTTTAAAACCAACCAAGAACAGGGTTAACCATAAAATTCTTGGACAAGTCTGTATTTAAGCAGCTTAATTGACAAACAATCCAGTAATCCACATAATTACCTTCAGAAAGTATGAAAAAATATAAGGGAAACAAAGTGTAACCTAAGATCAGATAAAGTACTTTTAAACCTATTGTGCTTTCGGTCAACACCAAGGGAAACTTTCAGGATATGATTTTGGAGAAAAAATAGGACCAGGGCACACCATATCTTCCATGGTCATCTTTAATGAGCAAATAAGGAAAATAACTTTCAAGAACAAGGTTTAAAGAAAACAGTAGGACGAGGGAACTCCAGCATTCCAACTTCTTAAATTGTATTAAATCATTCTTAAATGAACAAGTTGGAGGAAAACATTAAGATAAAGCTTTCAGTTTAGAGAAGGTTACTGATATACAATAGGTCCTAACTCTATAATTTTTGTTCTTTATCAGAGAATAGTGAACAATATGACATACATAGAAGGAAAACAATAACAAAGAAAGAAGCACTTCACCGATGATATAGACCAGGATCCCAAGAAACAACTTTTACATTGATGTCAAACCAGTTACAATCTTCAAGTCCAATGTTTCAGTTCAGCAATCATCTTCACTACTCAGCCTATCTAATCTACCACAAGTAGGGCTCCAAGGGCTAGTGAACACTATATACAATCAGAAGTTTTTTGCTCAAATATATTTCCAAGTTCTGCAACCAACCCCTCACTCATCTTCTACTGTAATATATATAGAAGAATGAGGAGGTGAGATCTGATAAAAGATCTCAATTACATTTAATACAAAGTTAATTTCTTCTTGGCCCTTGGGGGGCTCAATGAAGAAACTGTACAAGTGTTTCACTGTATTAATTGATTTACACTTATGAATTAAACTCGGTGGGAGCTTTGTTGACCTTTGAGGCTCTGTGTGATGCTAGGGTTACTCTGCAGATATCTTTTGCATTAAGTTTCATTGCAGAAGTAACTTTCCAGCTGTGATGAGGTGAAAATCTTCATTCGATCAATAACTTCGGCCCCTGTTTGAATGGTTTGAGGCAACAGGTGGCTCTGTGGTAGCTGGGATAAATTGATTAACCTCATATGTGGCGGTGGAGGTTTCCTGTCTGATAATCCTTTATGCTTTCTTCTTTAACTGTGTTTTAAATCGGGGATTAGGCTTTTGATAGTCGTCTTAGCTGTAATCCCCACAAATCTGTCCTTTAATCCTCTATTCTGGTGCATTTTTGTCTTTGACGCTGATACTCTTTGTCTGTGCCCGATTCGTTGTGTTCTTTGTTGTTGTGCAGGGCTGCACAAGGTTCATAAGGCATCCATGCCTAAGGAAACACTAAGGAAACGTGAATTTCCACCCTGCGGATGATTTCCTTTGACGAATCGAAGACGGGAGGGTCGTCACCCTCTGCCTCTGAATCTTCTTTGAAAATTGCGAGAAAATGATAAAAACCCTACAAAATATGAAAACTATAAAAAAATCATGCTTTTATAGGTTGACTGCATCGGAGGGCGTGCGAGGAGATTGGAGCTGTTGGATGGCATCATCTAATGGTCAGGATTGATCGGGAGCAATCATGAAATGGGTGAAAGAAGGATTAAATCTGCGCCGTCGATCGTGCAGAGATCGACGGTCGAGATTGAACGAGGCGGTCAGAGGAGAAGGATGAATCTAAGACGTCAATTGCGCAGAGATCGACGGTCGGGATTGGGCAATGGAAATTCAAATGGAGAGATCGGGCGACGAATTGTGGGCCTTTGATCTGCAGATCAGATCGACGACGGAGATTGATTTGCCGCTGTGCGACGGCCCGACTATTATGTGTGCACCTTTGTTATCCATCGAGCAGCTTTGGCGAGCAATCACCGTTGGATCAGTGGGCCCAGATCGGATGGTCCACAGTGATATTGCTGGGCATCCAGGTCTAAACGTTAACGCGCGATGGATGACAGATGGACGATGGTTTTACAAATAGTACATGGGATGCGTGTCAAGCGATATATGGAATCGCTAGCCATCGGGCAAAAACTGCCCTCCGCCAAAGAGTGGTGCGATAAAAACCACGCGGTTTTGGAAAAACGGTGCACGACTGGGGGGTCTACCGGGAGGCGCGCTCCACACCGTCAGATTTGTGGATTGAATTGACGGTCGAGATCGCTTCACATTTGCACGAGCGGAAAAAATTTAATAAAATTTTAATTCGACAGTTTAACCAAATATCAAAGTTTTTTTTTAATGTTTTGGGTGAAATATTTATTTAAACCAGATAAGCGCTCGATTTCTTAGCGCACGGTCATGATGAGAGGGTGTATGGGTGAAAAGGCTAGGGGCTTAGCCCAAGGGGGCTTAAGCCCAATACATAGAAAATATCTATTTTAATGCTTTTTGAGGATTTTCAAAGGAATTTGGGGATTCCGATAAGGCTAAGAAGGGGTATTAGAACCTTATAAAGGGGATTTTGAAGAGGGGAAAAGGCAGAAATGTGAAAATGAGGGAGTTTTGTGGGAAATAGGGGGATAGAAAGATGAGGTTAGTTTTGGGAGAAGAGAAATGGGAAAATGTGTTTGCAGCAGTATTTGGCCTTGGAAATTAGCAGGATTTCAGGGTCTTTTGGGATGTAAACAACAGTGCAGATTTGGATAGAGGCAGGAGGCCTTCAAGAGTCTTCAAGAGCCAACCATTTTTGTTATAGAAAATTGTTCCTTGAAGGCTCAAAACAGATTTATCCACCTTTTGATATAATCAAATTTTACAGGTGGCTAATAGAGCCCTTCATAGCAAAGCAATAATAATATGAAATATAATTAAGCAGATTCTGGTAATGTATCAGATCAGTAGGAAATTAAGAAGCAAAAGGTTGAGCTTCAAGATAAGTTTTGGAACATAAAACCACCGACATTCGATGGAGAAACTGAAGAGGTGTTAGAGGCTTGGTTGATAAACCTTAATAACTACTTTCAAGTGTATGAGTATAGTAGCAACCTTAAATCCAGACTGGCCATTTACCAATTGAGAGAAAAAACCACCCTATGGTGGGAGGAGGTAAAGAGTGTTCACAGCATTGAAGATCAAGATGTTACATGGGAATCATTCCAACAATACTTTAAATATAAATATTTGACATAACATTTTTATGACGAAAAATACAGAGAATTACATGACTTGAAGCTGGGTCAGATGACTATGGACGAGTATATTACAAAGTTCACCTCCCTGTTAAGACAGGTTCCTTATCTCAGAGATGAAAAGGCTAAGGTTCAAAGGTTCCTGAGTAGTCTTCCAACTCACATGAAGGAACGAATTGAATTCATAAATCCTAGGACCATGGATGAAGAAATATGGAAAGCAAGAATGTGCTACCAGCAGTCCAAGGCAAAGAAGAAGTGGGCAAAAGCTGGTAGCCAACAAGAGGATAGAAAGCAGTTCAAACTTAAAGGGTGCTAGAAGTAACAATTTAAAAAATTCTGCGGGAAGTTCAATAAGCAAGAAGTTTTGTAGAAATCATCAAACAACCTGATGACCTACTGAAGAGAGGCCTACAAAGGCTTCTAGCAAACCTGAGAAAGGAATCCAAACCACCCTTGTAGTCTTGTGCATGTGGTGAGGCGCATTATTATAAAAATTACCAACAACAAGGGAGAAGTGAAACAATTTCTAATTTGCAAGAAGCTTCTACAGTGGGATATGTGGCTTGAAACATACCTTGAATCAATGTAGCATTGGAATATCGTCAGGCACATTATCAAATAAAGACGATAGAGTTGGAAGGCAAGCTACTTTCTCATTCTGTTTCTATTTTTCTTAACCCGGGTGCAAGTTTAAGTTATGTAAACCAAAAATTAGTAGAAGTATGTAAATTAAAAAGTCATAAATTTAGAAATCCTTGGCTGGTACAACTAGCCATAGGAGAAAAAAGAAAATTAAGTGTGAAAATTCCAAACTACACATTGGAAATTGCAGACTAGCAGTTAAACGTGGACCTGAATATACTTCCATTAGGGTCCTATGATTTTTTGTTGGGTATGGACTGGCTAAAGAAAAATTGGACTGTGGTAGATTGTAAAGAAAATATTTTATACTACAAAATGCAAGGCGGAACATGCAAAGAGATTTAGCGAATCAAGAAACCATTATGGCTATGTCCTATTGTATCATCTCAAATGAATAATTTTATGTGGAAGGGATTTCAGATTTAAGCTACCCAGGTGGGATATTTCAATTCCAAGGAGAAGTCCCCTATGGTGGATAAAATAATAGTGGTACAAGGCTTTATGGATGTATTTCCAGAAAATGTACCCAGATTACCCCCAAGAAGAGATATTGATTTCACCATTGAGTTAATACCAGGAGTAACACCAGTGTCAAGGGCTCCTTACATAATGAGTGTTCCAGAGCTAACTGAATTAAAAATGCAGTTGCAAGAGCTGTTGGAAAAAGGATACATTTTTCCAAGTGTGTCCCCTTGGGGAGCACTAGTGTTGTTCGTAAAGAAGAAAGACAGAACCATTGAGATGTGCATGGATTATAGAAAGATCAATAAATTAATAGTAAAAAACAAATATCATTTACCTCGGATTGATGGCCTGTTTGACCAGGTGAAGGGGGCCACATTATTCTAAAAAATAGAATTAAGGTCTGGATACCACTATATCCAAATTAAGGATGAGGATATCTACAATACTGCTTTCTGTATTAGGTACGGGCATTATGAGTTTGTGGTACCACCCTTCGGTTTAACAAATGCGCCAATGACATTTATGAGGTTAATGCATGGTATATTTCACCCTTCTTGGATAATTTTTTTCTAATATTTATTGATTATATTTTAATCTAATCTAAGAATCAAGAAGAACACAAGGAGCAACTAAGAATAGTGTTGGAAATGTTAAGAAAAAACCAGCTATACACTAAGTTCAGCAAATGTGACATCTTCAAAGAAGAAATCTAGTACTTAGGCCATTTTATTTTAGCAGAAGGGATATCTGTTGATCCAGAGAAAATTAATACAATTATGGAATGTTGAGTTCCCAAAAATTTGGGGAATATCCGATCCTTTATGCTTTTGGCTGGTACTACCGAATATTCATTGAAGGGTTCTCCAGAATTTATTTTCCAATCAACTCCTTGTGGAGAAAAGGAAAATACTTTAAGTGGACTAATGAGTTCCAAAATAGCTTTGAAAATTTAAAGCATTTGTTAACCACTGCACAAGTGTTGAGGGTAGTTGACCCCAACAAAGAATTTTAGGTTTGTACAGACGCTTGTAAGGAGGGAGTTGGGGCAGTTTTATCACAAGAAGGAAAGGTAGTGGCCTATGAGTCAAGGAAGTTAAAAGAGCATGAGCAAAGATATTCAGCCTATGATTTGGAGTTAGCAGTAGTGGTACATGCATTCTGGGTATGGAGAGACTATCTGTTGGGAAAGAAGTTTGTATTAAATACTGATCATAGTATCCTAACTAGTTACTTCAAGCAAGCAGGTGTAAGAAGATTGAATGCCTTCTTAAGTGAGTTTGATATGAATATTCAAAACGTGAAGGGTAAGGAAAACCGTGTGGCAGATGCCTTATGTAGAAAACTGCATTGTGTCTATGAGCTCTGGTATAACCAGCTTGAATGAAAATTTTTAGATCAAGTAAAAGAGTAACCACGGAAGGATCCTGAATACCAATTTCTATGGAAACAAATGGAAGAGGCAAGAAAGAAAGGAAACATTGCTGAGTATGGAGTTAATAAAGAACATATGCCAACCTTAGAGAAAATATATATATACCAAGCCGTGTGGACCTAAAGGATCTAATCATGAATGAATATCATGGTAGTAATTATGCAAGACAGGCAGGATACCAGAAAATTTTGACCACAATTAGAAAAATATATTTCTGGCCTGGTATGTGAAGAAACATTATTGAATACTTAAAAAAATGTTTGGAATTTCAACAGGTCAAGGTGCAGCATCAACATCCAGCTGGATTGTTGCAGCCAATAACAATACCTTAATGGAAATGTGAGGTCATATCCCTAGACTTCATTACTAGCTTTCCATGATCAAAGAGGCACAATGACTCCATTATGGTGGTCATTGACAGGTTGAGTAAGGCTTCACATTTTATACATGTACAGACTACTTACAAGACTGTAGAGATAGAAAATATTTTTATGAGAGAAATTTTTAGACTGCATAGTATTCCAAAGACTATTATTTTAGACAGAGTTGTGAAGTTTACTTCAGCATTGTGGAAAACTTTGTTTACAGGTCTGGAGACCCAAATAAATTTCAACACTAGTTATCATCCCCAGACAGAGGGACAAACAGAATAGGTAAATCAAGTTTGGAAGACATGATGCGCATGTACGTGATGCAACGGCCAACAAAATGGGAAGAATATTTACACCTAGTTGAATTTTCTTACAACAATGGTTATCAAGAGTCACTTAAGATGAGTCCTTTCGAAGCTCTATATGGGCGGAAATTTCGCACTCCCATTAATTGGAGCAGCCCCAAACTAAGTTAATGGTTGGACCAGAAATGTTGGCTAAGATGGAATCAGAGATAAGAAAGATCGGGAAAAACCTGAGATCTGCACAAGATCGGCAGAAGATATACGTAGATAAAAAAATGACTTATTGAGAATTCTAGGTGGGTGATCATGTATATGTGAGGATCAAGCCAAAGAATAACACCTTGAGATGGGCCTCTTGCGCCAAGTTGGCTCCCAGGTTCTGTGGAAATTTCCAGATATTGGAAACGGTGGGGCCTATGGCATATTAATTGGCCTTACCTAGCAACATTCGGGTGCACAATGTGTTTCATGTGTCCCTACTAAAGTGATATGTACATGATTAGCAGCATGTAATCCATTGGCAGAACATTCAGGTACGATATAATTAGAAAAATCCTAAATTGAAACATAAATTTCTATGTGAATTTGACAGAAAACTTTGTCGTTTGCAGGTAGAACCGGACTGCGAGTTTCTGGTCAAGCCTCAACATATTATCGACCAGAGATAAATCATCCTCCGAAAATTAGTCATCACCCAGGATGAACTGTAGTGGAAGCACTTCAGCCCGGAGGAGGCCACTTGGGAAGATGAGGGATTTGTATGTGAGGCTTACCGAAATCTATTTCTTGAGCTGGAGTGAAACACCGAGGATGGTGTTACCTCCAGGGGGGAATTTGTGACAGATGAATTGGCATTAACTATTTTTTAACTCGTAATATGACATTTTAGTTATTATTTTAAAGAAAATACTGAAACATTTATTGTTTTCTGGAAAATTTTATTTTTTTGTTGTTATGAAAAATAAATTGGTTATGAAAAAGTAGTTCCATAAAAATCCAAAAGACTAAAGGTAAAATTATTCCAACAAATTAGAAGCGGTTGGAAAATTTGAACAATTACTTTCTCCTCTGAGGATAAAAGGCATATCCCAATGAGGAAAAGGGGTTATGTTCATTAAGTAAGGAGGATAGTAAGGAATTCCCTGAGCTGGTAGATACCTGTGGAAATCACTCAGCGTTCCTGAGAATTTCTGATACTGACTGGATTTGGAGTCCTGAGGTCACAATAGAAAAATTATGTCAACCTGTACCTCTTATGTGTGGAGCATGGGGGAAAGAGAGGGACGTAATCGCCTCTCTTCATGGTTGGGTGGACATCATCAGCAATTTTCACGTTCAGAAAAGTAATTGTGCATTTTAGTAAACTAAGCAGGAATGATATTACACAATATGTACATAGGTGTGTGTTTAACTAGATACAAGGACTGCAATTTTATGAATGACAAATGTTTGAAAGAGAATGGGTTTAGTAATTATTTATGAATTCGCAAGTTAATTATGAATACTATAAATTATATGTGAACAATGCAATTTGTTTTTGAGTTCGGTTATTATGACTGTAATAAGGAAATGATATAAGGACAAAAACTATATATGGTCACCCTTAACTAATTACAGGAGTGACTGTGTTATCTTATTACAGGAAAAGTAAATTTCTTAGTAAATTACACTGTAATGATTAAAATCTATAGAATATAAGTAAACATGAATAGAAAATAAAAGAATGAATATGTTGTTAAACAATTGATATAAATAGTAAAACTCGAAGCAAGAATGTCGAACTATGAAACTCTGTCGTTTCAAAATACTGAGGAGTGAAATTTGGAACTGGGTATGAGGTGGAACCTCAACCTAAAACACATCATTACTATTACCTAACTATACGCGGACAAGAATTAGAAGTGGTCCGGTCACCTAAACCAAAAGTAGATAGAAAATATGTGCTGGTAATCTTTAAAAAGCTATGGAAAGTTAAATATTATCATTCCTGTAAATAGTATAGTACACAGATAACCAACTACAACATAAGTGGAATGAAAACCAAGTTTCTCTACAAAAAGATACCGTGGAGAAATAAAATATAAGGACCGGCTAGAGGCTCAGTATTCACCTTAGCAATTAGCTAGTACAATATTTCATATACTAAACATAAAGCAGCGAGTATATGTATAACCATAAAGAGACCACAGTCATAAAAAAAATATGAATTTCTTGAAGAATTCCAACATAATAGTTCAAATGAGAAAACTCGTAGAGACAGTCCAAAAGATGAAATGTATGTGCTTATAGAATAATACTTTTCAATTTGTTTAATACATACATGAAGTCACGGAGATTCGACTGAGACCAAAAAGATTGGTTCGGAGGAAGCCCACTTAAAATATAATTGAAAATGAAGAAATGTATAAACTGTAATACATTTACGGTAAACTCCCAACAAATTCAGGAAAGCCGACTTTGGCCTTCTTAAGATAGAAGGGAATCATTGAACAATATCACAGGCATCGTATTATTGAAAATAAAAACCAAGAAGTAATAAACTAAGCACACCTGAGGAGAGATCCTAGTGGACAAGTGGTTCAACGTAAGAATAATTGGAAGGCCAGCATGATACAATTCACAAAAAAGTCAGCGCTCAAGATTTTGAGACAATCTCGGCTTCCGCTTAAGAGGGTACCTTCAACATCAAGGAAACGAATCACTCAAGAGTAGGCACAATGATTATAAACTGAGGTTTAAGTTCAAATATTAATCGAGAACAAAAACACTGCAACCTGGGTCACTTGAAATAATGAACCTCCACATGATAATTCGAGCGCTAACCTGGAAGAGAGAAAGTCCGACAAAAAGAATTTGAGGATTAAAGACTTCATCTATTAAATCCAATGAAAGAACAGAGGGTTGAATAAGATAAACAAAAGGAAATTCAACCTTGTAATCGAGCATTAATTCTTGCCTATGTAGCCGAAATGAGGGTTTGAGCAGGAATGGTCCAAAAAAATGCATTAACAGTCGAGGCTGAGAACTTTCCAAAATCTCAGTGAGGTGTAGAAGGCGGTGTCGATTCTAGCTTATGGATAGCTGCAAAGAACTAACCATTTCCAAACCACAGCCCAAGGGTGGATCAATCCTTGCAAATGCATTCATTAGTTTCTTTTTTTACTGCCAGAGAGGAGAATCTTGTCTACGGATTTTAACCCTTAACTAGTTGTAGACCAAACTCACGCATGAGCAGTGTGAAAATGAGGGAAGAGAATAGGTATGCTAGTTTTGACCATGTCATTTCCCATCGAAAACATCGATCGTAGATCTCAATGGATCGGATGACGTGCAGAAGGGCAGGTGGCCCATTAAAACTTGAACCCAATCCGAAGAAATCCCACAACTATCGTAATATTAATTTTCCAGGACATGACAGTTACACAATGGTACAAACAGTATACTAGGCATTTATTAAATAAGAGATGAACATAGTGAATGTTGGTAGTTGGGTTATGGCTTGTTTTTGGAAATACTAAATTTAATATGTACTTGTTTAACATTTAAGTCTAAAACCTTATGATTAGGGTAAGTAAGCTTGCAATTAGAAAATTAACCTTTGAAGTGTTAACATTAATGCAATAAGTAAAAAAAAAATTATCGTGTATGTTATGGAAAAAAATGGTCATACAATGATGCTAGTAACCTGAACTCTCACAATGATATATAACTTTGTATAACCCTACGCCCACCTTACACACGCTTGCAGGCAAGCTCAACTCGGGAAGAAGCTCATATTTAATGTTTTTTATAAATAGTTTTTTTTAATGATGGGAAAATTATTTTCAATATTTTTATAGTTATATATAATCTTAGATTTATTATATGTCAAAAATGTGAAGCTTGCAGTTTTAAATTTTTTATTTTTCCAGTTAAGAAATCACAAGTTAAATTATGTAGAGAGAGAAAAGAATTTTACACTGAAACTAATTTAACGAGATTGCCATGCTGCTTTAGGACAGAAGAAAATAAATTATTTTTTTCATTAAAAAATATTACATAATGAATTGATACATGCATTCCAGTTATGAGGAAATGATTTTAATGCAAAAAATGTCACCATAAAATAAATTGATGAATAGATGAAATACTCCTCAAACCATTAGGAGCATGAGGTTGATAGAGTCAAATCTGTCTCGTGGAAGAAGATGTCACTCCAGTGATCTCACAGGAAGACAATGAAAAACTTGTCATTTCACCAAAATTGCCTTCACGAGGCGGCACACCAGTGAGAGAAAATTGGCTTCACCAGGCGGCACACCAGCGAGAGATTTTCTCCAGCGATCTCACCAGAAGACGATGACCATTTTCATTTCACTAGAACTACCTTCACCAAGAATCACACCAACGAGATATATTTTTTATTACGTAGGGGATATTTCATTTTCTACGGCACATCTTCTTGAATTTATGTTTGTTCCTCTCTTTTCTCTCTGTAATTCTCTTCTTTAATTATCTTATTTTTTTTTCTCCATCTTCCTCTTTGTATTGTGAGGAATGGCTACATACAGGTTTTGCCTAAACTGTTAGTGTGGGTAACAAGGTGAATCTTTATAATCTGCATGTCGACAATGTTCCTGAACAACATCTAATATAACTTTTTTATAATGGGTGGTGCCGATGTCATTTGAATGGAATTTATGTATATTGGGTTAGCATCTCCTACATGGCTGTGGACATGATACTACCAGTTTGTTGAATCAAGATGCATTTGGCTTTGTACATTATTTAGGCATCGTTTATAAACCTTTAGCCGAAATGCCATGGGAAAATCTACAAGGTTAACCCTATAGTTCCCTTAAGTAAGGTGAAATACCATCATAATATAAAATAAGGTTACAACAATGTAGGAAATGTGCAGGATCAGGATGGTCTTGTGCTCCACATTCTTTTAAAAGAAGCTGTTTGTCCTATGTTCACCTGAGAAACTAAATGGAGACTCCGATGAAAAGTTGGTTGAACGTCATTATAGATCATTATTATATCACTACAGGGAAATACAGAGGCATGGAAATGGATTATACCCAACACAATACGATGCATTTCATAATTTAGATACTCTAGAGACCATAGGCAGAATTAAAGATGAGGAAGCATAGAAAATGTATACACCAAAATACAAAAAACTTTCAGATTACCGAACTAAAAAATTTCTTGCTATCTTCATCATCAATTTATACACTGTAAATATTGTATTTGTATATATAAATCATAATTTTAGAGGAAATATGACAAACTCATATGTTGGAATAATAGATCTCTCATAAGAACCAATTCAGACTGAGCAATCTAGAATGTAATCGTAGGTCGTACACCATCAAACGTGTATATTAATTTTTTATAATTGGTTTTACATAAAAAGGCCCAAAAAATTCCAAGCCTCTTCTTGGATCCTACCTATTCAAAAGGATGTGATAAGAAATGCAGAGAATATTCTAACGAGGGTGGAAAAAACCCGATTCATTGAATGTAGTCTGCAAGATACAAAATTTTGTATGGTGTCACAAGATGTAAAACTCTGTAACTAGCAACTGCACCGCATGTTGCAAACGAAATGTTGTAAGGTTGTATTATAGGAAAGAATAGCATATAGCATATAAGAAAGAATAGGTAATAGGAACTTTCTTGGCTCCAACTGATCCTCCAGAATAAGGGGTGGAGAATTATGTTTGCTGGACCTCAAATCAAAATATCCATCTTGGGTAATTGATGTGGAACAACTTCTTTGCTGTTAATTACATGTAATATATGCTTTTTAATAATGGATGGGACATTTTGGCCAAAGTATTGAATACCTCTATATGACGAAATATGCAAGTTTTTTTTTTTCATGAAGGATGAACTTGGTTTTTATGGCCAGGGTTCGCAGACTTCACCCTTCCACGAAATTATTTGCTTCTATCACATTTGCAATGTTGAATTCCTATGATACTACTCCTAGAACTCTGACTCGACTTTACAGCTAGAATTATTTAATGGAATAAAAACTTACCACTATGACATGTTGTACATCATAAGAGACTACTAAGAAGCTTAAGTATGGTAATTACACCTTCACCTATGATTTGAACATGGAGCATAGAGTTATCTTAATAGTGAATTTTATGGATAAGAGACATTTGGGCTTTTTTAAACCATTGGGGATGATTAATTAATCTCACTTCAGATAATTTATATTAATAAATTATCTATAATCATATTTCCATAATTCGTCTTTCAACCACCAATATTCCACTTCTTTGAAAATTTTCACCTCAGTCAGAATAACAAACATTATCACGACCTAAAAGTAAGAAGAAAAAATCAGGTCATAATCAGGGAATCTAGCGACTTCTTTAAGGATCATAAACATCATCAAGACCCAAAAGTAAGAAGAAAAAATCAGAATCATAATCAGGGAATCTAGCGACTTCTTTAAGGATCATAATTGAAGACTTTAGTTCCTTTTAAAGATCATTTATTTTCCCATCAAATAAAAATCAATAATCAAATTATGTAGTGACAAGAATGGGAGCAAATTTTACATGTAATAACTCCCATCCCTGGTGATAGTACATTTTGGTTTTGAAAGGAAATTATTTTCCCGATATTTTAAATAATAGATTCCTCCCCAACTGACCCTTTAGAAATACTTTTTTTTTCAACTGATTGCAATAGGTAAGTGTCTTTTGTCTAGTATTTTTTGAGCCATTGAATTAAAGGGCAGAGGTAAAGAGACTACTAGATAGAAAAGAGCAGTGATTGAATTTCAAATGAAAATAACATTGAGGAATCTCTTCTGATTTTCTCATGTGGGCCTTCTTCAACTAATGAGGTAGTAGGAACATTCTCAGCTCCACCTCTTCCAGAATAAGCAGTGAAGAATTATGTTGAGTGCACTACTACTCATGTAACTTAGACTCCTCTTTACAATTGGAATGTTTCTCTTCCCATCACTCTATCTCCGACCTATAATTCTAGCTTTCTATTGTTTCTAAATAATTTGTCTCTATATCACTATTTTTTGTCTCTTTTTTGTTGCTTGCCTCAATCCGTGAGATAATGTAGCTCATATAGATTCCAAAATCGTCGACTAACCCATTTTCTGAAGAGTCCTCTTCTATTTTTAATTATGATATTTGGTCCTTTGTAGCCTTGTCAACATCGTTCCCTTCTAAAGAATCATATATTCTTGATAAGTCTCCATTGGCCTACTTTTCTTCTTCCATATATTTCAGATCTAAATGAATGGAACTTGATATAAGCTTCATGGCATTTTCCAAATTCATTTCTATCATACTTTGTTGGAGAGCATAGTAACACAAAAATGTAATATTTAAATATATAAATAGTTGTTTTCCTTTTTTTATATTTTTTTTTATCCATTTAATATAAACTATTTGGTTCGTGTGGCATTTAATTTTATGATATAAATTTTAATGAAATAAAAATTTAATGCATATGTACCCAAAAATTTAATGTTTATGTATTTTACAAAAAAAATTATTCATTAAACTAATTTATGTAAAATCTAGTTCTATTAAGTTATTAATTTAAATTTTATTAAAAAATTGAGGTTAAAATCTAACAAATTTGTAATAGCAACATTTTAACTTAAAAGTCACAAAAACCTAAATTCAGTTTAACTTATTAAAAAGAAAAAAACTAACACTATAAAAAACATATATATATAACTATTTACTTGTGGATCTAATGGCCTAAAACATTTCAATCGTCTAACATTTGATCCAATGGCTCAAACATGGACACATTGGCACATAGGGGAGTTGTTTTCAAAGACAGAAGAGGTTTGCATATAAAGATATTTGATTCTTCTTGCCTCTTGGTAGATCCAGAGTTGTTGATTTAGGAAAATCTTAATTCCCCACTTTAAATAAACTGCATTCCACATGAATACAACGGGTCACTACCATGGGATGTATTTATATTTTATTATTATTTTATTTTATTATTTTTATTTAAAATGTTTTGAAATTTCGATCTAGCGACAATTGATTTATTTTAAAAATGTTTTGAAACGTCACTCTAGCGACACTTGATTCGTTTTAAAATTGTTTTTTTAAGTCAGTCTTGCGAGGCTTACTATTTTATTATTAAAATTTATTTATGTCGGTATTCTGACGTTCTAGCAACATTTAGGTATCGTCGGAATGGTGACAATTATGGTATCATCGGAATAGCGAAGATTATGGTATCGTCGGAATAGTGACATTTTTCTACCGTCAAAATAGCGAGGATCTGGCTAACGTCGGAATAGTGACGACCATCTGGAAATGTCGGAAATTGTGTCGCTCTTCCGACACTTAAATAAAGTGTCAGAATTTCGACTATAAGGCAAACCACATTTTTTCTCACCTCAAAGTGTCGCTCTTGGGACGCCTATGTGTCGCAAGAGTGACATTTTGGCCGTTAGAAATTGGGCCAAATGTGCTAGAAAAGAGACAAAAAGTAGTGATATAGACACAATTTATTTAGAGACAAGAAAAATCTAGAATTATAGGTCATAGATAGAGTGATGGGAGGAGAAACATTCCAATTGTAAAGAGGAGTCAGAGTTACATTAGTATTTCACTCAACGTAATTCCCCACCCCTTATTCTGGAAGAGGTGGAGATGAGAATGTTCCTTCTACCTCATCAGTTGAAGAAGGCCCACATGAGAAAATTAGAAGAGATTCCTCAATGTTATTTTCATTTGACATTCAGTCACTCTACTCTTTTTTGTCTAGTAGTCTCTTTACCTCTGCCCTTTAATTCAATGGCTCAAAAACTACTGGACAAAAGGCACTTACCTACTGCAATTAGTTGAAAAAAATAGTATTTCTAAAGGGTCACTTGGGGAAGAATCTATTACTTAAAATATTTGGAAAATAATTTACTTTCAAAACTAAAATGTACTATCACCAGGGATGGGAATTATTACATGTAAAATTTGTTCCCATTCTCGTCGCTACAAAATTTGATTTTTGCTTTTTACTTGATGGGAAAATAAATGATCTTTAAAAGGCACTAAAGTCTTCAATTATGATCCTTAAAGAAGTTGCTAGATTCCCTGATTATGAGCCAATTTTTTCTTCTTACTTTCGGGTCTTGATGATGTTTATGATCCTTAAAGAAGTTGCTAGATTCCCTGATTATGACCTGATTTTTTCTTCTTACTTTTGGGTCTTGATGATGTTTGTCATTTTGACTGAGGTGAAAAGTTCCAAAGAAGTGGAATATTGGTGATTCAAAGATGAATTATGGAAATATTATTGTAGATAATTTATTAATATAAACTATCTGAAGTGAGATTAATTAATCATCCCCAATGGTTAAAAAAAGCCCAAATGTCTCTTATCCATAAAATTCACTATTAAGATAACTCTATGCTCTACGTTCAAATGATAGGTGAAGGTGTATTTACAATACTTAAGCTTCTTAGTAGTCTCTTATGATGTACAACATGTAATAGTAATAAGTTTTTATTCCATTAAATAATTCTAGTTGTAAAGTCGAGGCAGAGTTCTAGTAGTAGTATCATAGGAATTCAGCATTGAAAATGTGATAGAAGAAAATCATTTCGTGGAAGGGTGAAGTCTGCGCAACCTGGTCATAAAAACCAAGTTCATCCTTCATGGAAAAAAAAATAAACATGCATATTTCGTCATATAGAGGTATTCAATACTTTGGCCAAAATGTCCCATCCATTGTTAAAAAACACATCTTACATGCAATTAATAACAAATAAGTTGTTCCACATCAAATACCCAAGATGGATATTTTGATTTGAGGTCCAACAAACATAATTCTCCACCCCTTATTCTGGAGGATCAGTTGGAGCCGAGAAAATTCCTA
Organism: Pinus albicaulis; assembly: GCA_034641835.2. NCBI lineage: Eukaryota > Viridiplantae > Streptophyta > Pinopsida > Pinales > Pinaceae > Pinus > Pinus albicaulis. Next base: position 1,699,155,215 of record CM076584.1, on the reverse strand, counting down.
CTACCTCTTCTTACTTATATCCTATATGCTATTCTTTCCTATACTACAACCTTACGGCATTTCCTTTGCAACAAGTGGTGGAATTTCTAGTTACAGAGTTTTACATCTTGTGAAATTTTGTATCTTGCAGACTACATTCACTGAATCGGGTTTCTTCCACTCTCGTTAGATTAGTCTCTGCATTTATAATCACATCTTTCTGAATCGTTAGGATCCAAGAAGAGGCTTGGTATATTTTGGGCCTTTTGAGGTAAAAACAATGATAAAAAATTAATATACACGTTTCATGGTGTACGACTTACGATAACATTCCAGATTGCTCAGTCTGAACTGGTTTTTATGAGAGCTCTATTATTCTAACATGTGATTTTATCATATTTCATCTGAAATTATGATTTATATATACAAATACAATAGCTACAGTGTATAAATTGATGATGAAGATAGTAAGAAATTTTTTTGTTCGGTAATCTGAAAGTTTTTTGTATTTTCCTATATAAAGTTTCTATTCTTCCTCATCTTTAATTCAGTCTATGGTCTCTGGAGTATTTGAACTGTGAAATGCATCATATTTTGTTGGGTCTAATCCATTTCCACACCTCTGTATTTCCCTGTCAGTGATCTAATAATGATCTGTAATGACAATCAACCATATTTACATCGAAGTCTCCATTTAGTTTCTTGGGTGAACATACGACAAACAATCACTTTTAAAAGAATTTGGAGCACAAGACCGTCTTGATTCTGCACATTGCCTACATTGTTGTAACTTTGGTTTATATTATGATGGTATTTCACCTTACTTAAGGGAACGATGGGGTTAAACTTGTAGAGTTTCCCATGGAATTTAGGCTAGGTTTACAAACGATGCCTAAATAATGTACAGAGCCAAGTGCATCTTGATTCAACAAATTGGTAGTATCATGTCCACAACCATGCAGGAGATGCTAACCCAATATACATAAATTCCATGGCAATGACATCGCCACCGCCCATTATAAAAAAGTGATATTAGATGCTGTTCAGGAACATTGTCGACATGCAGATTATAAAAATTCGCCTTGTCACCTGCACTAACAGTTTGGGAAAAACTTGTATGTAGACCTTCCTCACAATACAAAGATGGAGCTGGAGAAAAAAAATACGAGAATTAAAGAAGAGAATTACAGAAATAAAAGAGAGGAATAAACATAAATTCAAGAATATGTGCAGTAGAAAATGAAATATCCCCTACGTAATAAAAAATATCTCTCGCTGGTGTGCCGCCTGGTGAAGGCAGTTTTGGTGAAACGATAATGGTCATCGTATTCCAGTGAGATCGCTGGAGAAAATCTCTCGCTGGTATGCCACCTCGTGAAGGCAATTCTGGTGAAATGACAAGTTTGTCATCATCTTCCGGTGAGATCGCTGGAGCGACATCTTCTTCCATGAGATAGATTTGACTCAATCAACCTCATGATCTTAATGGTTTGAGGAATATTTCATTTGTTCATCAATTTATTTCATGGTGACATTTTTTGCATTAAATTCATTTCCTCATAAGTGGAATACAAGTATCAATTGATTATATAAATTTTTTGAATGAAAATACATAACTAACGTGCCTATATTGAATGATTATGTAATTTTTTGAATGAAAAAAATATTTTATCTGGTTCTGTCCTAGTGCAGCATGGAAATCTCATTAAATTAGTTTCAGTGTAAAATTCTTTTCTCTCTCTACATAATTTAACTTGTGATTTCTTAACTAGAAAAATAAAAAATTTAAAACTACAAGCTTCACATTTTTGGCATATAATAAATCTAAAATTATACATAACTATAAAAATATTGAGAATAATTTTCCCATCATTAAAAAAACACTATCTATAAAAACATTAAATATGAGCTTCTTGCCGAGCTAAGCTTGCCTGCAAGAGTGTGTAAGGTGGGCATAGGGTTATACAAAGTTATAGATCATTGTGACAGTTCAGGTTACTAGCATCATTGTATGATCATTTTTTCTCCGTAACATACAGGATAATTTTCTTTTTACTTATTGCATTAATGTTAACACTTCAAAGGTTAATTTTCTAATTGCAAGCTTACTTACCCTAATCATAAGGTTTTAGGCTTAAATTTTAAACAAGTACATATTAAATTTAATATTTCCAACAATAAACCATAACCCAACTACCAACTATAACTATGGTTTGCATCGGCAGATGTTCATCTCTTATTTAATAAATGCCTCATATACTGTTTGTAATGTTGTGTAGCTTTCATGTCATGGAAAATTAATTTTGCGACAGTTGTGGGATTTCTTTGGATTGGGTTCAATTTTTAATGGGCCACCTGCCCTTCTACACATTGTCTAATCCATTGAGATCTACGATCGATGTTTTCAGTGGAAAATTACATGGTAAAACCCAACATACCTATCCTCTTCCCTCATTTTTACATAGCTCATGCATGAGTTTGGTCTGAAACTGGTTAAGGGTTAAAATCCACAGACCAGATGCTCCTCTTCGGCAGTAAAGAAGGAAACTAATGAATGAATTTGCAAGGATTGATCCACCCTTGGGCTGTGGTTCAGATATGGTTAGTTCTATGTAGTTATCCATAAGATGGAGTTGACACTGCCTTCTGCACCTCACTCAGATTTTGGCAAGTTCTCAGCCTCCACTGTTAATGCATTTTTTCGGACCATTCCCACTCAAACCCTTGTTTCACCCACATAGGTAAGAATTCAAGCTTGGCTATGAGGTTGATTTTCCTTTTTTTTTTTAATTCGACCCTCTGTTCTTTATTTGCATTTAATCTATGAAGTTTTTAATCCTCAAATTCTTTTTGCCAGACTTTCACTCTTCCAGCTCGATGCTTGGCTTATCATGTGGAAGTTCATCATTTTAGGTAACCAAGGTTGCAGGGTTTTCATTCTTGATTAATCTTTGAACTTAAACCTAGGTTTATAATTGACGTGCCTACTCTTCATTGATTCATTTTCTTGATGTTGAAGGTACCCTCTTAGGAGGAAGTAGGGACAATCTACAAATCATTAGCTAACTGTATCATGCTGCCCTTCTAGGTATTCTTACATCGAACCAATTGTCCACGAGGATCTCTCCTTAGGCATGCTTATTATATTACTGCTTGGTTTTTGTTTTCAAGAATACAATGCGTGTGATATTGTTCAATGATTCCCTTCTAGCTTAAGAAGGCCAAAGTTGACTTTCTTGAATTTGCTGGGAGTTTACTGTAAATGTAATACGATTTATACATTTCTTCATTTTGAATGATATTTTAAGTGGGTTTCCTCCGAACCAATCCTTTTGGTCTCAGTCGAATCTCCCAGACTCAGTGTATGTATTATACAAATTGAAAAATATGATTCTATAAGGACATATTTTTCATCTTTTGGACTGTCCCTATGGGTTTTCTCATTTGAACTATTATGTTCGAATTCTTCAAGAAATTCATATTTTTTTTTATGACTGTGGTCTCTTTACGGTTATACATATACTCACTACTTTCTATTCAGTATATGAACTATTATATTAGCTTATTTCTAAGGTGAATACTGAGCCTCTAGCCAGTCCTTATATTTTATTTCTCCACATTATATTTTTGCAGAGAAACTTGGTTTTGATTCCACTTATGCTGTATTTGGTTATCCGTGTACTATATTGTTTACAAAAATGATAATATTTAACTTTCCATAGATTTTTTAAGATTACCAGCACATGATTTCTATCTAATTTTGGTTTAGGTGACCGGACCACTTCTAATTCTTATGCGCATATAGTTAGGTAAGAGTAATGACATGTTTTGGGTTGAGGTTCCACCTTGTACCCAGAACCAAAGTTCACTCCTCAATAGTTTGAAATGACAGAGTTTTATAGTTCGACATTCTTCCTTTGAGTATTACTATTTATATCAATTGTTTAACAACATATTCGTTCTTTTTTTTTCTATTCATGTTTACTTATATTTTATAGATTTTAATCATTACAATGTAATTTACTAAGAAAATTACTTTTCTTGTAATAAGATAACATAGCCACTCCTGTAACTACTTAAGGGTAACAATATAATTTTTTTTTCCTTATAACATTTCCTTCTTACAGTCATAATTATCGAACTCAAAAACAAATTGCATGGCTCACATATAATTTACAGCACTCATAAATAACTTTCGAATTCATAAATATTTACTGAACCCATTCTCTTTCAAACATTTTTCCTTCATAGAATTGCGGTCCTTGTATCTAGTTAAACACACACCTATGTACATATTGTGTAATATTGTACCTATTTAATTTACTAAAATGCACAGTTACTTATCTGAACATGAAAATCGCTGATGATGTCCAACCAACCATCAAGAGAGATGATTATGTCCTTCTCTTTCCCCCGTGCTCCACACCTGAGAGGTACAGGTTGACATAATTTCTCTTTTGTGACCTCAGGACTCCAAGTCCAGTCAATATCAGAAATTCTCAGGAACGCTGAGTGATTTCCACTAGTATCTATCATGTCAGGGAATTCCTCACTCTCTTCCTTACTTAATGAACATAACCACTTTTCCTCACTGGGATATGCCTTTTATCCTCACAGGAGCAGGTAACTGTTCAAACTGTCCAACCACTTCTCAATTCTTGGAATACTTTTACCTTTAGTATTTTTAATTTTTATGGAACTACTTTTTCATAACCAATTTTATTTTTCATAACAAAGAAAAAATAAACCTTTCTAGAAAATAATAAATGTTTCATTATTTTCTTTAAAATAGTAACTAAAATTTCATATTACGATTTAACAACTAGTTAATACCAATTCAGCTGTCACAACTTCCCCCCTAGAAGTAACATTGTCCTCGGTGTTCCACTCTAGCTCAAGAAATAGCTTTGGGTAAGCCTCACGTAAAAATCCCTCGTCTTCCCAAGTAGCATCCTCCAGGCTGAAGTGCTTCCACTGCACTTTAACCTAGGCGACGACTCATTTCCGGAGCATGATTTCTCTCCGATCGATTATATGTTGAGTCTTGACTAGAAACTCATCGTCCACTTCTACCTGCAAATAGAAAATTTTTCTGTAAAATTCACTTAAAAATTTATGTTTCAATTTAGGATTTTTCTAATTCTATCCTACCTGAACTTTCCGCCAATGGATTACATGCTTCGTATCATGTACATATTTCTTTAACAGGGACACATGAAATACATTGTGCACTCGAATGTGGCTAGGTAAGGCCAGTCAATATGCCGCATGCCCCAAACTTTCCAATATCTGGAAATGTCTGCAGAACCTGGGAGCCAACTTGGAGCAAGAGGCCCATCTCAAGGTGCTATTCTTTGGCTTGATCCTCACATATACATGATCACCCACCTCGAATTCTCAATAAGTCCCTTTTTTTATCTACATATATCTTCTGCCGATCTCGTGTAGATCTCAGGTTTCTCCTGATCTTTCTTACCTCCGATTCCATCTCAGCCAACATTTCTAGTCCAAAAATTAACTTAGTTTTGGGGCTGCTCCAATTAATGGGAGTGTGACGTTGTCGCCCATATAGAGCTTCGAAAGGACTCATCTTAAGTGACTCCTGATAACCATTGTTGTAAGCAAATTTAACTAGGTGTAAATATTTTTCCCATTTTGTTGGCTGCTGCATCACGTACATGTGTAGAATGTCTTCCAAAACCTAATTTACCTGTTCTATTTGTCCCTCTATCTGGGGATGATAAGCAGTGCTGAAATTTATTTGGGTCCCCAAACCTATAAACAAATTTTTTGAGAATGGTAAAGTAAACTTCACAACTCTTTCTGAAATAATAGTCTTTGGAATACCGTGCAGTCTGAAAATTTCTCTCATAAAAATATTTTCTATCTCTACAGTCTTGTAAGTACACTGTACAGGTATAAAATGTGAAGCCTTAATCAACCTGTTAATCACCACCATAATGGAGTCATTGTGCCTCTTTGATCGTGGCAAGCCAGTAATGAAGTCTAGGGATATGACCTCGCATTTCCATTAAGGTACCGTTATTGGCTGCAACAATCTAGCTGGATGTCGATGCTCCACCTTGACCTGTTGACATTCCAAACATTTTTTTAAGTATTCAGCAACATTTCTTCGCATACCAAGCCAGAAATATATTTTTCTAATTGTGGTCAACATTTTCTGGTATCCTGGGTGTCCTGCATAATTACTACGATGATATTCATTCATGATTAGCTCCTTTAGATCCACACGATTTGGTATATATATATTTTCTCTTAGGGTTAGCATATGTTCTTTACTAACTCCATACTAAGAAGTGTTTCCTTGCTTTCTTTCCTCCTCCATTTGTTTCCATAGAAATTGGTATTCAAGATCCTTCCATGGTTCCTCCTTTACTTCATCTAAAAATTTTCATTCAAGTTGGTTATAGAAAAGGTCATAGAGACAATGCAGTTTTCTACTTAAGGCATCTACCAGAAAATTTTCCTTACCCTTCACGTGCTGAATATCCATATCAAACTCACTTAGGAAGGCATTCCATCTTTCCTGTCGGGAGCTTACATCCACTTGCCTAAAGTAATTGGTTAGGATACTATGATCAGTATTTAATAAAAACTTATTTCCCAATAGGTAGTGTCTCCATACCCAGAATGCACATACCACTGCTGTTAACTCCAGAACATAGGTTGAATATCTTTTCTAATGCTCTTTTAACTTCCTTGACTCATGGGCCACTACCTTTCCTTCCTGTGATAAAATCGCCCCAACTCACTCCTTACAAGCGTTTGTACAAACCTCAAATTATTTGTTGGGGTCAACTACCATTAACACTGGTGCAGTGGTTAATAGATGATTTAACTTTTCGAAGATATTCTAGCACTCATTATTCCACTTAAAGTATTTTCCTTTTCTTGCAAGGAGGTGATTAGAAAAGAAATTTTGGAGAACCCTTCAACGAATATTCGATACTACCCAGCCAATCCCATAAAGGATCAGATATTCGCCACATTTTTGGGAACTCGCCATTCCATAATTTTCTTAATTTTCTCTGGATCAATAGATATCCCTTCTACTGAAATAACATGGCCTAAGTACTAGATTTCTTCTTTGAAGAAGTCACATTTGCTGAACTTAACGTACAGTTGGTTTTTTCTTAACATTTCCAACACTATTCTTAGGTGCTCTTTATTTTCTTCCTAATTCTTAGAATAGATTAAAATATAATCAATAAATATTAGAACAAATTTATCGAATAAGGGTGAAATATACCATGCATTAACCTCATAAATGTCATTGGCACATTTGTTAAACCGAAGGGTGGTACCACAAACTCATAATGCCCGTACCTAGTACAGAAAGAAGTCCTGTAGATATCCTCATCCTTAATTTGGATCTGGTGGTATCCAGACCTTAATTTTATTTTTTAGAATACTATGACCCCCTTCACCTGGTCAAACAGGTCATCAATCCGAGGTAAATGATATTTAGTTTTTACTGTTAATTTATTGATCTTTCTATAATTCATGCACATCCACATGGTTCCATATTTCTTCTTTACGAACAACATTGGTGCTCCCCAAGGGGACACACTCAGACGAATGTATCCTTTGTCCAATAGCTCTTGCAACTGCATTTTTAATTCAATTATCTCTAGAACACTCATTCTGTAAGGATCCCTTGACACTGGTGATGCTCCCGGTATTAACTCAATGGTGAAATAAATATATCTTCTTGGACGTAATTTGGGTACGTTTTCTGGAAATACATCCATAAAGTCTTTTACCACTGGTATGTCCTCCATATTAGGGGACTTCTCCTTGGAATTGGAATGTCCCACCTGGATAGCATAAATCTTACATCTCTTCCACATACACTTATTCATTTGAGATGCTACAATAGGACGTAGTCGTAATGGTTTCTTGATTCCCTGAATCTCTTTGTGTGTTCCATCTTGCATTTTTTAGTATATAATATTTTCTTTACATTCCACCAGAGTCCAATGTTTCTCTAGCCAATCCATCCCTAGAAAAAATCCATAGGACCGTAATGGCAGTATATTCAGGTCCACGTTTAACTGCTGGTCTGCAATTTCCAATGTGTAGTTTGGAATTTTCACACTTAATTTTCTTTTTTCTCCTGTGGTTAGCTGTACCAGCTAAGGATTTCTGAATTTCTGACCTTTTAATTTACATAATTCTACTAATTTTGGGTTTACATAACTTAAACTTGCACCTGGGTCAAGAAAAATAGAAACAAACTGAGAAATTAACTTACATTCCAACTCTATTCTCGTTGGCTGATAATGTGCCTGACGATCTTCCAATTCTGTGTTGATTCAAGGTATGTTTCGAGCCACATATCCCACTGTAGAAGCTTCCTACAAATTAGAAATTGTTTCACTTCTCCCTTGTTGTGGGAAATTTTTATAATAATGCGCCTCGCCACACCCACAACACTACAAGGGTGGATTGGATACTTGTCCTTGCTCAAGTTTGTTAGAAGCCTCTGTAGGCCTCTCTTCAGTAGGCCAACGGGTTCTTTGATGATTTCTACCTAACTTCTTGCTTACTGAACTTCACGTAGAATTTTTAAAATTGTTACTTCTAGCACCCTTGAAGTTTGACCTGTTTTTCTGTCTTTTTCTTGGCTGCCAACTTTTTCCCACTTCTTCTTTTTCCTTGGACTGCTAGTAGCAGATTCTTGCTTTCCAATTTTCTTCATCCACGGTCCTAGGATTTAAGAATTCAATTCATTCCTTCATGTGGGTTGGAAGACTACTCAGGAACCTTTGAACCTTAGCCTTTTCGTCTCAGAGATAAGGAACATATCTTAACAGGTAGGTGAACTTGATAATATACTCATCCATATTCATCTGACCCAGCTTCAAGTCATGGAATTCTCTAGATTTTTCGTCATAAAATGTTATGTCAAATATTTATCTTTAAGGTATTGCTGAAATGAATCCGATGTAACATCTTGATCTTCAATGCTATGAACACTCTTTACCTCCTCCCACCATAGGGTGGCTTTTTCTCTCAACTGGTAAATGGCCAGTCTGGCTTTAAGGTTGCTACTATACTCATACACTTGAAAGTACTTATTAATGTTTATAAACCAAGCCTCTACCACCTCTTCAGCTTTTCCATCGAATGTAGGTGGTTTTATCTTCCGAAACTCACCTTGAAGCTCCACGTCTTGCTTCTAAATTTCCTACTGATCTGACACATTACCAGAATCTGCTTCATTATAGTTCATGCTCTTGTTGCTTCATTGTGAAGGGCTCCTACCCATTCTTTCCATGGTTTGGTCCTTGGTTTTTCGTTCGTTCTCTTCTTTCATACCCCTATCGGGACTGGGTTGTAACACCCCTCGATTCTGCTTGTCGGAAAGGGTCTTAAGTATCCTTTCCTGTTCCTGCATTAGACGTTCATTATCACTTCTTACTCAGACCATTTCCTCTTGCAAATTTTGCACAGTACTTAACAATATGCTATTCTAGTGTTGTTGTTCCTCCAGCAGTCTACTAGTCGACTAGCGTTGATCTACACTCAACTGAATCCACATTTCAGGATTCATTTCTGGTTGTGCTTGGGGTGTACGTTCTCTCATAATATAAGGTGTTTGATGTGTAGATCCCCTTCTCATATTGTCCTTTGCAGTACAATTTCTTTCCTATGCATCAATATACACAAATTTCAAACTCGTTAGGTGACCCCTAGGGTCCCAGCCTGCGAACGCTGCTGTGATACCACTTGTAACATACAGAATAATTTTTTTTTTACTTCTTGCATTAATGTTAATACTTAAAAGGTTAATTTTCTAATTGCAAGTTTACTTACCCTAGTCATAAGGTTTTAGGCTTAAATTTTAAACAAGGAAAATTTTAAGGATGAAAAATTATCTTGAAGTTTAAAAACATTGGCGAATCTCACTAGTCTTGAATATGCAAACCATAAATTTTTTATTTATATATTTGTAAATTTATTGAAATTTATAATGATTTTACATATAGTCTCTATATAATGTTGGTGGTTTTTAACGTAAAATAATTTTATATTGTAAAATTTTTGCGAATCATTTTTATAAAAAATGGAAATTGGCGAATCATATTTTTAGAAAAACCATGGAAAATTAGCCCACCTACGAATATTAGCCCCTAAAATTTCCCATGATGTTAAACAAGTACATATTAAATTTAATATATCCGAAAAGAAACCATAAAACAACTGCCAACTATTAATATGGTTTGTGTTAGCACCTGATTTGCACCCCAGGCTGAAAAAGGGAAAAACATGGTAACAACTAAACCACGCTTAGCCTTGTAGCTAGCCCTACAAGGACAGGAGAGGGCTCTCTCCGTGAAAGGATATTTAATAAAATGCAATAATGATCTGATATTAGGATAGGTATAATGATAGGAAAGAATTTTAATAAATGAAATGAATTTTTCAGGGATGTGTGGGACAAAATGGGATAGTATGAAACTGGGGAATTAAATCAGGATACGGGGTATTTCATGGGGCAATATAGGCAGAAAATTTTAGAAATTAAGGTTTAAATAAGGATGAGATGGAAAGACTTGTGAGGAGCTGAAAAGGGCAGAATAAATGGATCCCTTTCAAACAGAAGAAAACACAGAATATTGAATTATTTCCCAAGGCAGAGCATAATAATGGATTCTACCTTTCTATCTTGAAAGCATTCAAAAGGAAATGTTTATGGATGAGAGGTGAAACATAACAATTTACATATGAAACAAAGGAGAGAAACAAATGCTAAATCTCACACAACATGGATCCCACAAATCAGAGTTGCATCTCTTATTAATTTCCTGTCAAACTGTACAATGGAGTGCAGAGTGTTCTTCCACACTATTCCCCTACTGCTGAGTTACAAACTGCTTTACAAATGATTTACAATTACATTAAATAGACCAGATTTGTGGGAACATAGATCCACAAAAAGAGGAGTTGTTTTAACAGCTGAAGAACTGAAGTGCAATGATAGAAAATAAATCTAACATTCTACCCCTGAAAATAAGGGACAACAATAAATTTGATTATTTGGGCAGATTTCACAATTACACTGTTGAATGATAAATAGGTGATTTGAGGAGAAAATCTCTATTTCTTTGCTACTGTAGGAATCTCTGTTTTAATTAAGCTCTCGGCCAACTTACTATTGCTTTCCATTACCCGTTCGAAGAAAACTGACATTAATAAAATGTTGTTGAAATAAAATGAAATGAATTTATGCCTTGAATGAAGGGAAAATCAATTTTTGAATGAATAGGAGCGAAGGAAAGGAGGTGGAACCCGCATCGCAATTAAATCTGGAATGAAGGAAAGGGTATGCGATATATAATAAAATAGTCGAAAACCATGTTTACGATTTTTGTAATCGCAATCGGCGATTGGAGGAATGGGAGGATATATGTGGACGAAACTCAAAAGCTCCGATGCAATTGGGAATAGGGAGCGAGGGGAAAGGCCTTTGTTAAAGTGAAATGAAAAAAAATTTAATTTTTACAAAGAAAAGGGGCCCTTTAATTATGAAAGGGCGGAGGGTAATATGGTGGGACCGAGGTCAATGAATTGCAATCAGAATCGGGATCGGGAGCTCGGGGGGGAGTATAACATATGAAAATTCTTCCGCTGTGATGGATGAGAGATGGAAGAAATACTTTGTATAAAACGAATAAAAAAAATAAATTGATTTATACAAAGGGAAGGCATTTTTATAATGGACAGGCGGAAGATTATATAAATGGCGGGACCCAAAGTCCATTGGCATCGGAGATCGGAGGAGGGCGGGGTCAAAGCGTTCTGTAAAAAACTCCGATGCCGATGGGGATAAGTGATGGGGGGAAAAACCTTTATAAAACTAATTAAAATCAAATTTAAGTTTTACAAGGGGAGAAACTCTTTTATCATGAAATGGGCGAGGATTATATGGTGGGCCTGAAAGTCAATTAGCATCAGGAGAGAGTGGAGATGAAACATATAGCGCAAAGGGAAATCGCCGATGGGAACATAGTGATGGAATATGAGCCATCGGATTGAATGACGAGATGGATGACCAGAATGTAATCGGGCAGAGTTTCATCGGGGGTTATATAATCAGGAGTCACTCAACACAATCGCATCGAAGGTTTGGGCAAAGGGCCAATCGGGGTGCATTGATAAAATGTTGCGATTGCAATAGAAAGGGAATGAACTTGGGTCAGCAGGGTTTATAATAATAAATCTTTAAACTTTTTTATAAGGTTTATAAGGCATGGAGGGGAGGTGGTTTGGGAACGACGGGGGGCGGTACTTATAATATGAAACTTTGACTTTTATTATAAAGTTTCACGGCATGGAGGGGAAGTGGTTTGGGTGAATCGCATATGTATTTAAATGATTTAATAATGAGATTTTATAATCGAAAGGGGGAAAAAGGGATTTCTAAGAAAAAATATTAAACTCTAATAAAATAAAGTTTAACGGAAAGATGGAAAAAGGGGAAGGTTAGGGAATAGGGGACCTTTTCCTTCACTTGAGCATAAATTTCAATCCAGGAGCCAGTTTTAAGAGTGTAGTATAGCGTTGGAAAGCTCACTCCGGGCTCTTTCTGCTGTATCTACTTAGAACATGATTTGATACTGAACATGCTGCAAAAAAACTTATCTGAAGGCAGGGTGATGACTTTGTGGAGATGGCAACTTCTAAAATGTGACTTATTACATATGCTGACATGAAATTACATAATGAATCATAATAAAGGAAAAATATCATGTTTTCACCTCAAGACATAGTTTTGAGGTTAAAATTACATCAAACTGAATAAAATGTTTCTTTGATCTCCCAGGTGCTGTGACTTTGAGTTTATTGATTTCCTCATGACCTTGCTGATATTTATTGACACTTGAATTATTAATTCGACCATGGTGAGATCCTAGAACCTAATGAGACACATCCTATGACCTATTGACATGACTTTGAGAGTGACAATCACTCATGACTAAATACCATAGAGAGAAGAATCAATAAGTTTCACATGAGGGAAAACTGATGAGAAAATTACTACCATCAATGAATCCATGACCTAGCGGAATGGTGAAATTTATTGGTATGGGAATCCTAATATGCAAATGCAAAGGATTAATTTTGATCATTAATGGTAGTATGACTATACTGACACTAACATTGGCTCCAATGGGGATGGTAACTCCTTGGAGGTGCCAAGAACACCATGGACCAAGTAGCCTTATCCATTGGGCATGGAGTCAAAAAACTAAAAACTGACAAAATGCAGACTGACTCTGACTCAAGTCTAAGACTGAAAACTAAAATAAAACCAAACCATACACATGAAATTCAAGTTTTATAGCCTTTACCTCAGGCCCCAAACTTCAATGACTATGTTCTTGAACTGTGACAAAAAATAACGTGGTATATTCAATTATTGTGACATAGCTCTGATCCATTGTCTTCAACAATGGTAGTGCTTCAAAAGCCTACCATTCACTGCTCCTCTAGTGAAATCTTGGCCATCCATTTCTAAAAGCAAGAAGACATTCTGTCCCTTGTATGTTGAAATCCTATATGGTCCTTTCTGCAAGTTTTCAAATTTATCGTGCTTCCTTTTGTCCTCATTCCTTGCATCCCATCTCAAAACTACATCATCCAGCTGAAACTTTTATGCTTTGGTCTTTCGATCATAGATCTTCTTTATCTTCTCCTGCAACTGAACAACATTCTGTGACACTTCCTCTCTTGTTTTCTGAAGGTGGATCATTTGATTGATCCTTCGCTGATTGTCATCATCTTTGCATCCAATTTCTTGCAATAATATCATAAATAGGACTGTAAGAGATGTAGGGAATACAACATCAGTACCATAAACCAATTCAAAAGGTGACACACCTATTGATTTCTTACTGCTGACTCTGTCTGCCCACAGAGCGTTGATGAGCTTGTGGTGCCGGTTTCTTTTGTTTGCCTCCAACATTTTCTTAATTATATTTATCAGCGATTTGTTTGATCCAGGTCATTTCCTTATGGATAGTATGATATTGAATGGCCCAGCACGATATTGTATTTGTCACATAAATTGACCATCTTCTTGGATCTAAACGTTGCTGCGTTGGCTATTATAATTTTATAAGGGCAGCCAAAATGAGATAAAATATTCGATTCTAGGAATTGAACAATTACCGTGTCTGTAGCTTGCCTCGTTGGGACAGCCTAGATCCATTTAGTGAAGTAATATGTACCTTTCAAGATCCATCGATGATGTGCCGATGATGCTGGATATATTTCTCCTATGAAATCGAGTCCCCACTACTGAAAGGGAGCGTTCATTGAAACTGGTTTCAAAGGAAGAGGAAGTAATTTCTTCTTTCCTTGGAAAAGTTGACATTCATGACAATTCATCATTGTTTTGTATAAATCAGAAAATAACGTGGGCCAATAATACCCTGCTCTTAATACCTTTTTAGCTATAGTCTTCTGAAACAAATGACCTCCACAATCACCTTTGTGGAATTCATGCATTACCTTATGAGCTTATTCTTCGAGCAAACAATTGAGAAGAACACCTCTTAGGTCTTTCCAATACAGAACGTTATTTAAAATACAATATTTAGCAGATTTAAGTTTCAAAGATCTACCTTTACTCTTATACATGCATGAAGGTGGTGAAAGATGCCGAAGGACATAAACAATATCTGAATACCAAGGGGATTGTGTAAAAATATCTGAAATCAGAATAAGCAAACCTTCATCTTCATCCTCTACCATGGCTATTATGAGGTTTATATCCAAGGCACGCAGATTTGACTTGGCCATCAATTTTGCCAAGCCTTGGCCTTCAATCACCTTTGTGGGTTTGATCTCCAAGTCGTACTCAAAAATAGCTACTATCCATTTACCTCTTCGACCTTCTGGATCAATTTGAATCAGCACATCCTTCACTACTGCATTAGGGACATATGCTATAGTATGTGAATGCTGAATATAGACCCTAAAATCCTTTAATGCCTTTATAAGAGCCAATGTTTTTTTTTCAATAATATTATGCCTCAAAGTAGCATCTCTAATAGTTCTACTGAAAAAGGAAATTGGCTTTTCATTAAAAAAGCAGCCATAATATGCTCTGATGAAAATGAAAATACGATAAAATATTGAGTATAGTTGGGACTAATCAAAACTGGGGAATTGGATAGAGCAAACTTTACCAGATTGAATGACTTGATAGATTCCTCACTCCACTTGACAGTACTATCCTTCTTCAACATGTTAGTCATTTCTCTTAGATGTTCAGCCAGATTGGGTATGAATATGCCCAAAAATTTCATCTTACCATTAAAGGCCTAGATCTCCATTTTGTTTCGTGGAAGATCTATGTGCTGAATTGCCTCCACTCTAGATGGATTGATGCAGATGCCATCTTTGGAGATGATATGCCCCAACATCTTGCCTTCATCCATGGCAAAGAGACTCTTCTTTGGATTGAGGGAAATCCCAAACTTTCTGCATCACTCAAAAACAATTCTTAAATGGTGCAAGTGCTCATCATCAGAACCAGAAAGTACTGTCAGATCATCCAAATAAACAACAACAAAAAATACTTTTCATTTGCGAAAGCAATGTCCATTTCTCGCTGGAAAGTGGCTCCAACGTTCTTCAGTCCGAATGGCATTTTAGCATACTAGAAGGTTCCCCAAGGTGTTGTGAAGGCATTTTTGTCTTGGTCCTTCTCATGCACCAAGATTTGGTTGTAGCCTGAGTAGCCATCAAGTAGTGACATCCTAGATGCTCCCACTACTCTTTTCAGAATATGGTCCATTTTCGAAAGTGGATAATTATCCTTTAAGGATGCCTTATTCAAATTCCAAAAATCTATGCACAGTCTTATCTCTCCTGTCTTCTTACGCACCGGGACCAAATTTGAAATCCAGTCAGAAAATCTAATAGGAACAATGATACCAGCTTTGTACAACCTGTTTACATCTTTTTCGATGGATGGCAACAGATTTGGATTGATTCTTCTCAGCTTATGTCTAAATGGCTTTTGATCCGGCTTGATGGGAATAGTATGTTGGATTATGTCCTTATCATACACCTTCAAATCTGAATAATCCCATGAAAATACATCAGAAAATTCAGAAAGAAATTTAAGATACTTTTCTTTTACCTCAGGGGACAATGCCTTTGACAACTTCACTAACTTGGGCTTCTTAGCTGTTCCAAGATTCACATTTTCAACTCCTTTCTTAGTAGGCACCAAACTTGGTTTCTTTGTAACATCACCCTGATGAAAAAGCTCCTCTAAAGGTATGAGACCTCTAGGAATTACATTATCTTTTAGCTGCAATATTTCCATCTGATTTGCTTCCAATTCTTGATCATCGACCTCATACTCACCTTCTATTGGAGTATCTTTGAATTTTCCATCACTCTGCAAAAAGGCATTAATCTCATTGTCATCCCAAAACACTTTCCAATACCTTAAATTGTCTAGAACTTCCAGCCTATGTTTGACATATATCTCAAACTTGTTGTTGGAGTTCATCGAGATCTTCAAGTTGCTTGTAGTAGTGGAAAGAGAGTCAGCAATAATGTTCTGCGTCCTGGGTACTGCTGTCAAAGTGTACTCAGGGAGTATCTTCAAGATATCTAGGACTGCATTTCCGTATGCCCTCAATCTTAGATTCTTTTCTTGGTACTCTCCTTTCACCTGTTTGATTATTAACTCGCAGTCACCATACACAAAAATCCTTTTTGCATTCAGCTTCTTCAAAATTTTGAGACCTGCAATCAAGGCCTCATACTCTGCTTCATTGTTAGAGCAGTCAAAAGCCAACTTATAAGCACATAATCTAACATTGCTGGGAACCTTTTCAGGCTAGAAAATAGGGCTTCTAATCCATATTCATATACCAGCTCCATCCTTACCAACATATCCATAAAAATCCATACTCCATAGGCCTTCTTCTTCTTCTTGTAGGTGCTGGAATTTTATTTCTTTCTCTTTTTTACCTTGGTTGATTTCTAGTTGTTCACTATCTTTTTGCTGCTGGCAAGGAGGAGGCTCAGAAGTGCTTACTGCTTTGTCTTTTTCTTGTTTGAGGACTTCCCTGAAATTCTCTGGAATCTCAGGTATTTCATCTACTTGCACCAACTTAACATTCACATCATTTAAACCACCATCAGAATATAATACAAAGGACTCTAAATCTATGTGGACTGCATTAATGGGATGATTGACTGGCTTCTCTTTGTTGCTAATCATATATTTCATCTTCTTCTCCTTATAAATTTTTCTTAACTGGCCAAATACAGGAATAGTGGCATAAGAGAAGTCAAGCTGCATTGTTCCCTTAAGTTTTGCACCGCAAGACCTAGATAGAAGCATTCCAAATTGTGGTGTGACATTGGAAACAACTACATCCATCAAGACATTTTTGGCTTGGATTTGATCTAAATACATGACCAAATCTTTGATTAGACCAATACAGTGGACCCTTCCTGAGTCAAAAGAATACAATTCATGGTATTTTCGAGTAATATCAAGTCCTAATTTCTCCATAATGGATTTGGGCATCAAATTATGTGAGGCTCAACAGTCCAACATAGCATTATGCAAGATGAAATCATGTACTCTAAGACTCAGGTAAAAGGGGGGGACTTCACTTTCTTTTGATTGATATTCAGTTGCTGGGCCAAAATGAGTTCAGGGTAATCATCTTCTACATTGAACATATCAGAAACATAATCTAATTGCAGAATTCTAGACACCTGAATTTTATATGCACTATTTTTCACCAACTCAGTTAAAGGCATAAACACTTTCAGCTTAGAAATTTCATTCTCGAAATTAAAAGTAGGAGATTTTTCTACCTCTTTAATGGGAGGATCTTTCTTCTCTGTTTGATCCTTTGCTGTGTTCTACTGATTCTTCTCATTTGCAGCGTTAATCGCTGAAGGCATTTTGCTGGAGGAAGGGTCGGCCGATTCTTTCCCTTTTTTCTGAGCATCGTTCTTCATATGGCACTCTTTTATTTTCTGAATGGGACTGATTGTAATGTCTTTGTTCCTCAGAGAATATTTCTTTTGTTGGGCTGATAAAGCATTCATGTACCCTCTCTGGTAGTCATCGGACTCTTCTTCCAACACTGTATCATTGGCCAAAAATAAATCTTCATCTTTTTGAATATTTGTAGTTGCTGTGTATTCCTTGTCTTCTGTGAGGAAAATTGGCACACCATCAGCTATGAAAAAGTGATTGGCTTCAATTAGAGGATCATCATCCTCATCTGTCTCAGTTCCTTGCATGTAGTTCTACTACAATGGAGTCCTGATTTGTTGTTGTGGTGGCACTGCTTGGTCCTGCATTCTCTATTATCTCTACTTAATCCTGAACTGTGGCTGCGGCCCTCTGAAATTCAGATTTCTTATTTAAGGTTCAGGTCTGTCTAAAATGGTCAATCTATGAACCATATTCTCCACTATTCGAATCACAGTTTCCATTTTTCTGTCTGAAGGAGAGGCCTCCTCTTTCACCGTGACTCTCTTTTCCACTCTCGTTCGAGCTCTTTTAGCCAACAGATTCGCTTCCACACTTACTGCCATCTTCTGCATATATTCCAACGTAGTGGGATCTCTCTCTCGTGGCTGATATGCCATATTGGCATCAAAACCATCTGGAAATTTAAGCAATGCTAATCCCACAGGAGGTTTCAGGTTAGCTGGAATAACATTGTATACAACATTGAATCTTAAACAATAGTCTTGCACAGTTTCACCCACATTTCTTTTAATATTCTCATATTCAGACAACATTTGGAGTGGGTTATTTTTTACCTCCCACTAGTCTAAGAACTGTGTGTGCAACTCCTGTAAAATGAAAATTGAGCCTGCTAGTAAGGCTCTGAACCACTTTCTAACTTCACCTCCGAAACCTTGAACAAACAACCTGGTAGTTACATTCTCTGCTTCTACCTCATGTAGATAAAAAAATTCATTCATATTATCAACATGATGTTGGGCTGTAATGCTCTAAGTGGCATCAAAAATAGGAATTTTACTTTGATAGTCAGCAGGCATATCATTCAGAACCTGAGGCAAAATGAGGGGTGCATACCGGGCAGGCATGACTGTGGATGGATTTACAACAGTGTTTGTAGTAGAAGGATTCAAGGGAGGTGTTGATGGAGGAGATGATAACTAAGAATTGAATGATGGGAATGTTGATGAATTAAGAGGAGGAAATGATGTTCTTGATGACTCTAAAGTTTCATGGATATTAGTAACAAGGATGGATGACTGAGGGGAATTCAGAATATAATCATTAATTGAGGAATTTTCTCTTTGAACTTCAATATCTACAAGGAATTCTGGATCTAAAACTATGTCTTCAAGTGCAGTTTCAGACTTATTTCTAAACAAAGAAAGCTCAAAACTCTCATCAAAAGAAATATCTTCTACAAAAAACCACTCACTGGGCCAAGTATGGGATCTAAAGATAGGTCTAGGACTTAGTGATACTTCTTGTCTTATGACAATTCTTGGGATAAGATTTGGATTTTCAAACACAGGGGGAGGATTTGGATCTAGATTAGCCCTTGTGTATCTTCTTGAAGCCAGTGTGTGTAAATTTCTATTGTAAAAATTCTGTTTCAGCCTAGCAGACTCTCAAAATCATTTTCTAGAACTGAGGAATTTACAAGAAAAATATTTACTGGGGTGATCCGATTTTATATTTTGATAGCAAAAATATATGACTATGGAATAAATGGCTGTAGTTTTATTCCCTTTCCAATAGTTCTTTAATAATGTTCGCCTTCTCAAACAAATGTTAAAGGTTAATGAAATATAAGGGAGCACGTTAAACACTTAAGCGAACTTTACTCTGGTCATAATATCAATATGATATAACAATGGCATGATCCTTTAAAAACACAAACCTTTGAACTTTATACTATATAACACACTTATGCTACCAGCGTGACATATATTTCATTCGACGGGGGCCCACGCATCCACTTTTCGGCTTTTTATGAATAAAATAAGCATATAATAATGCAAAATCTACCAGATCTTACCTCAATTATTTCCTGTGCTCTTCAGCGCGCGATTGCCATCAGATCTAAGGCTCTCTAGACTGGATTCTTCTCGTGAATATTGCGTTTTTTCAAAGGCCGAAGTTTAACAGTTGAGAGTTGCATGATATGGGCAATTTTTGGGTGATGACGTGCCCAAAAATTACTGGATCGCATTTTTTGACGTGGTTTTGCTCCGGGGAAAAAGTGGCGTGATATAGGCAGTTTTGGTTTCTGAAACCCACTGGTGGTGATTACAACCGTGCTTAACTATGATTTGGTACTGTGGTTTGGCGCTTAACCCACGAGCTAACTCAAAGGGCTGGGTCCCACTTGTATTATTCCGCCAGTAACAAAACAAATCTTTTTTCTTTGATAATAGATATTTGTAAAGAACCGTCATGTTTTATATAACCCAGGTTTAACCTTGGCCAAAGGTTTTAATGCTTATTTATTGACATGACCTGAATATGTTTCACTCTTTTACAGCGCCTCTGTTCCGATATTTCTTCAAAACAGAATAAACACATTCAATTCAAATGCTGAGAATATGTGCTCGCAAACAATCAGATCAAAACGTCCCCAGTATGGTCGCCAGAGATGTTAGCACCTGATCTGGACCACAGGCTAAAAATGGAAAAACAAGGTAACAACTGAACCACGCTCAGCCTTCTAGCTAGCCCTAGAAGGACAGGAGAGGGCTCTCTCCGTGAAAGGATATTCAATAAAATGCAATAATGATCTGATATTAGGCTAGGTATAGTGATAGGAAAGAATTTTAATGAATGAAATGAATTTTTCAAAGATGTGTGGGACAAAATGGGACAATATGAAACTGGGGAATTAAATTAGGATACAGGGTATTTCATGGGGCAATATAGGCAGGAAATTTTAGCAATTAAGGTTTAAATAAGGATGAGATGGAAAGACTGGTGAGGAGCTGAAAAGGGCACAATAAATGGATCCTTTTCAAACAGAATAAAACACAGAATATTGAATGATTTCCCAAGGCAAAGCATAAAAATGGATTCTACCTTTCTATCTTGAAAGCATTCAAAAGGAAATGTTTATGGATGAGAGGTAAAACATAACAATTTACATATGAAACAAAGGAGAGAAACAAATGCTAAATCTCATACCACATGGATCCCACAAAACAGAGTTGCATCTCTTATTAATTCCCTGTCAAAATGTACAATGGAGCGCAAAGCATTCTTCCACATTATTCCCCTACTGCTGAGTTACAAACTGCTTTAAAAATGATTTTCAATTACATTAAATAGACCAGATTTGTGGGAACATAGATCCAAAAAAAGAGGAGTTGTTTTAACAGATGAAGAACCAAAGTGCAATGGAAGAAAATAAATCTAACATTCTACCCCTGAAAATAAGGGACAACAATACATTTGACTATTTGGGCAGATTTCACAATTACGCTGTTGAATGATAAATAGGTGATTTGAGGAGAAAATCCCTATTTCTTTGTTGCTGTAGGAATCTCTGTTTTATTTTAGCTCTCGTCCAGCTGACTTTTGTTTTCCATTATCTATTTGAAGAAAACTGACTTTAATAAAATGTTGTTGAAATAAAATGAAATGAATTTATGCCTTGAACGAAGGTAAAATCGATTTTTGAATGAATAGGAGCGAAGGAAAGGAGGCAGGACCCACATCACAATTAAAATCAGAATCGGGGAAAGGAAGGGTATGTGATATATAATAAAACAGTCAAAAACCATGTTTGCGATGGTGTAATCGCAATCGGTGATTGGAGGAATGGGAGGATATATGTGGATGAAACTCAAAAGCTCTGATGTGATTGGGAATAGGGAGCGAGGGGAAAGGCCTTTGGTAAAGTGAAATGAAACAAAATTTAATTTTTACAAAGAAAAGGGGCCCTTTAATTATGAAAGGGTTGAGGATAATATGGTGGGACTGGGGTCAATGAATCACAATTGGAATCAGGATCGGGAGCTCGGGGTGGAGTATAACATATGGAAATTCTTCCAATGCAATGGATGAGCGATGGGAGAAATACTTTGTATAAAACGAATAAAACAAAAATTTGATTTATAAAAGGGGAATGCCTTTTTATAATGGACGGGTGGAAGATTATATAAATGGCGGGACCCAAAGTCCATTGGCATTGGAGATCGGAGAAGGGCGGGGTCAAAGCATTATGTAAAAAACGCCGACTCCGATGGGGATAAGTGATGGGGGGAAAAAAACTTTGTAAAACTAATTAAAATAAAATTTAAGTTTTACAAGGGGAGTAACTCTTTTATCATGAAATGGGGGGATTATATGGTAAATCAAATTCAATTCCAAGATCGGGAGAGAGCGGAGATGAAACATATAGCGCAAAGGGAAATCACTGATGGGAACACAATGATGGAATATGAGCCGTCGGATTGAACGACGAGATCAGGGGTTATATAATCGGGAGTTGCTCAGCACAATTGCATCGGAGGTTTTGGCGAAGGACCAATCGGGGCACATTGATAAAATGTTGCGATTGCAATAGAAAGGGAATGAACTTGGGTCAGAGGGGTTTATAATAATAAACCTTTAAACTTTTTTATAAGGTTCATAAGGCATGGAGGGGAAGTGGTTTGGGAACGACGGGGGGTAGTACTTATAATATGAATCTTTGATTTTTATTATAAAGTTTCACGGCATGTAGAGGAAGTGGTTTGGGTGAATCGCATATGTATTTAAATGATTTAATAATGCGATTTTATAATTCGAAGGGGGAAAAAGGGATTTCTAAGAAAAAATATTAAACTTTAACAAAATAAATTTTAAGGGAAAGATGGAAAAAGGGGAAGGTTACGGAATAGGGGACCTTTTACTTCACTTGGGCATAAATTTCAATCCAAGAGTCAGTTTTAAGAGTGTAGTATAGCGTTGGAAATCTCTTTCTAGGATTTTTCTACTGAATCTACTTAGAACATGATTTGACGCTAAACATGCTGCGGAAAACTTCTCTGAAGGCAGGGTGATGACTTTGTGGAGATGGCAGCTTTTGAAATGTGACTTATTACATATGCTGACATGAAATTACATAATGAATGATAATAAAGGAAAAATATCATGTTTTCACCTCAAAACATGGTTTTGAGATGATAATTACATCAAACTGAATAAAATGTTTCATTGATCTCCTAGGTGTTGTGAGTTTGAGTTTATTGACTTCCTCATGACCTTGCTGATATTTATTGACACGTGACTTATTAATTCGACCATGGTGAGATCCTAGAACCTAATGAGACCCATCCTATGACCTACTGACATGACTTTGAGAGTGACAGTGACCCATGACTAAAGACCATAGAGAGGAGAATCACCAAGTTTCACATGAGGGAAAACTGATGAGAGAATTACTACCATCAATGAATCCACGACCTAGCGAAATGGTGAAATTTATTGGTATGGGACTCCTAATATGAAAATGCAAAAGATTAATTTTGATCACTGATGGCAGTATGACTAGACTGACACTAACATTTTTCACTCACAAATGTTCATCTCTTATTTAATAAATGCCTCGTATACTATTTGTGCCATTGTGTAGCTATCATGTCCCAGAAAATTAATATTGCGATAATTGTGGGATTTCTTTGGATTGGGTTCAATTTTTAGTGGGCCAGCTTCCCTTTTGCATGCCCTCCGATCCATTTATATCTATGGTGTGTGTGTTCGGCGAGAAATGACATGGTAAAACCACACACACCTATCCTTTGCCCTCATTTTTACACTGCTCATGCATGAGTTTGGTCTGCAACTGGTTAAGTGTTAAAAGCCACAGTCTAGATGCTCCTCTCCCGCGGTAACGAAGGAAACTAATGAATGCATTTACAAGGATTGATCCACCCTTGGGTTGTGGTCCAAAAATGGTTAGTTCTCTTCAGTTATCCACAAGATGGAGTCGACACCACCTTCTGCACCTCACTGATATTTTGGCAAGTTCTGGGCCTTGGCTGTTAATGCAATTTTCTATACCATTCCAGCTCAAACACTTGTTTCTCCCACACAGGTAACACTTCAAGCTCAGTTACGAGGTTGATTTTCCTTTTATTTTTATCTTATTCGACCCTCTCTTCTTTCTTTTAATTTAATCTATGAATTTTTTAATCCTTAAATTCTTTTTGCCAGAATTTCACTCTTCCAGCTGAGCGCTCGGCTTATCATGTCGAGGTATATCATTTTAGGTAACCAAGGTTGCAAGGTGTTCATTCTTAGTTAATATTTGAACTTAAACCTTGGTTTATAATCTTTGTGCCTACTCTTGAGTGATTCGTTTTCTTGATGTCGTAGGTACCCTCTTAAGTGGAGGCAGGGAATGTCTGCAAATCATGAGGGTTGAGTTTTTTTCTAGCTATATCATGCTTCCCTTCAAGGTATTATTATGTTGAACCGCTTGTCCACGAGGATCTCTCCTCAGGCATGCTTAGTATATTACTGCTTTGTTTTTTTTTCAAGACTACAGTGCCTGTCATATTGTTCAATGATTCCCTTCTATCTTAAGAAGGCCTAAATCAGATTTCTTGCATTTGCTGGGAGTTTACTGTAAATGTAGTACGGTTTATACATTTCCTCATTTTCAATGATATTTTAAGTGGGTTTCCTCCATACCAATCCTTTTGGTCTCGGTCGAATCTACCAGACTTCATGTATGTCTTATACAAATTGAAAAGTATGATTCTATAAGCACGTATTTTTCATCTTTTGGACTGTCTCTATAGGTTTTATCATTTGAAATATTATGTTGGAATTATTCAAGAAATTTATATTGTTTTTATGACTGTGGTCTCTTTACAGTTATACATATACTCGCTTCTTTCTATTCATTATATGAAATATCGTATTAACTGATTTCTATATTGAATACCGAGCCTCTGGCCAGTCCTTATATTTTATTTCTCCACAGTATCTTTTTGCAGGGAAACTTGGGTTTGATTCCACTTATGCTATAGTTGGTTATCTGCGTACTATATTGTTTACATAAATGATAATCTTTAACTTTTCATAGTTTTTTCAAGATTACCAGCATAATATTTCTATCTACATTTGGTTTATGTGACCAAACCACTTCTAATTCTTGTCCACTTATAGTTAGGTAAGAGTAACGACGTGTTTTGGGTTAAGGTTCCACCTTGTACCTAGAACCAACAGTTCACTCCTCAATAGTTTGAAATGACAGAGTTCTTTAGTTCGACATTCTTGCTTCAAGTTTTACTATTTATATCAATTGTTTAACAACATATTCATTCTTTTGTTTTCTATTCATCTTTACTTATCTTTTACAGATTTTAATCATTACAGTGTAATTTAATAAGAAATTTACTTTTCATGTAATAAGATAACACAGTCACTCCTGTAATTACTTAAGGGTGACCATATACAATTTTTTTCCTTATAACATTTCCTTCTTACAATCATATTTACCGAACTTAGAAACAAATTGCATGGTTCACATATAATTTACAGTGCTCATAAATAACTTGTAATTCATAAATATTTACTAAACCCATTCTCTTTCAAAGATTTGTCCTTAATAAAATTGAGGTCTTTGTATCTAGTTAAACACACACCTATGTACATATTCTGTAATATCGTTCATGTTTAATTTACTAAAATGCACAGTTACTTATCTGAACATGCAAACTTTTGATGATGTCCACCCAACCATCAAGAGAGGTGATTACGTTCTTCTCTTTCCCCCGTGCTCCATACTTAAGAGGTACAGGTTGACAGAATTTTTATGTTGTGACCTCAGGACCGCAAGTCCAATCAGTATCATAAATTCTCACAAATGCTGAGTGATTTCCACTGGTCTCTACCAGCTCAGGAAATTTCTCACTCTCTTCCTTAGTAATGAACATAACCTCTTTTTCTCACTAGGATATGCCTTTTATCCTCAAAGGAGTAGGTAACCGTTGAAACTATCCAACCACTTCTCAGTCCTTGGAATACTTTTACCATCAGTCTTTTTAAATTTTATGGAACTACTTTTCCATAACCAATTTTATTTTTTATAACAACAAAAAAATATTTTTTTTTAGAAAACAATAAATGTTTTAGTCTCTTCTTTAACATAATATCTAAAATTTCATATTACTAGTTAACAACTAGTTAATACTAATTCAACTCTCAATAACCTTTTTTAGTTATATATTTGCAAAACTGCAATATTTCCAGTTTTATAATTTATATATTTTAATGAATTTTTTTTTGGTTTTATAAAGTAAAATATATATTTATATATATATTTCTAAACAAAAACAAAATTAAAATATTTATAGTTTTCTAGTTATAATAAAAATTCATAAAAAATATTAATAAAAAAACGAGTATTTTTTATTTAGCTAAAAAATAATATAACATTATGAATTTGGCTTTTGTGATCCATAAATTGTATATAAAATTTTCAAGTGATAATCACATCAAAAAATATATTGCCCACTTGTTTCGAACCAGCCAGTGTGGTTCATCATATTTATATACAAAAATATAACACTTAAATATAAATATTATTACATATAAATTTAAAATATTATTAAAAATTAAATTTAAAAATAATTATAAAACATTACTATTCTTAATATAAATTATTAATGGTATCATTTTATTAATAGTTATCATTATTTTTTATAAGAGAATAAATTTTCTAAAAATATAATCATTATTATTATAAAAAAAATTGAGAATATTTTTCTCATGATAAAAAACGCTATCTATAAAAATATTAAATATAAAAAAAAAAACATCTAAATATTAAAAAAACATCTTGTCGTGAGGATGAACCACAATGGCTGGTTCGAAACGCGTCGACAAAAAATTCTCGAATGTGATATTCACCGAAAGATTTGATACATAATCTAAAAATTATTTAATTTAAAAAAATACATCTAGATATTAATTTATTTTAAAATTTTAATAAAATATATTTAATGAATTATTTGTGAGTATTTTAAAAAATGTAATATCATAATATTAATTTATTAAAAAACAATTGTTTTCACTTTGTTAATATAATGTAGATAGAAGAAACACATTTTTAAATATTTAATTATATTATAAAGATTATAAGAATGTTATTTATTAAATTTAGTTTTGTTATAAATTTTAGATATATTAAAAAATATATATTTTATAGTATTATTTTCATAGAATTCACTCACTTATTGATTTTTATGGTTATGGTTAAATATTTAGTTATTAAATTTATTTTTATTATAAAGTTTTAAGATATATTAAAAGAAATATATTTTATAGTATCATTTTCCTGAAATTGAGCCACTTCATTGCTTGTACGGGTATGGTTAAGTACTTAATATAAAAAATAAGATAAGAAAATGTATATGGCAAGAGGGTTCCAAAAGAAAATATTGACAAATATGCCAAGACATGACTAAATCTGTAGGGAATACATGAAGATGACATCTTGCAACACACTAATAATATTAAAAGTATTATTACATTTTTTTTTAAGGAGTTTTTGGTGCAATAAAGAGAAATAAAATCAAGAAAAGATAAAATATCTCAAGAAAATGATCCATCTTCATCTAAAATATCAAAACTAAAATTACTTTTTTGTTTTGACTAGCATTAAGAAGAAAATCAAATTTTGTGAAATATGAAGCAACTCCCTATCTTTTTAGTGAAACTAGAGATTGGACCATTCGCAAAAAAATATTTTTAACTCATGTAATAAGCATTAGCTTCAGGTAGCCAATTCTTTTCCCCAGTTCCTTCCTTTGGAGAAAAAAAATATCAACACTTTGTAAATGAATTCATGGGGTCTCTTGAAAATTCATTCAAGGCTTAATTTTCTGTAAGGGTGCCACCAAAGTAGAAATAGTGATACTACAAGCCTTAAGAGGATATTTTGGAACTATAGTAGTGGAGGAATTGAATTTGATATATTAGTACTTGAATTTAGTAAAACTATGGTGAATAAGTTGAATATGTACACTCCGGATGCGGATGATTGTTTGGGTTAAGAGGCCTCATGGCCTGGTTCGGCTCCCAAGGTACTTCACCTGGGGTGGCCACATGGCCCCCCATGGTGCCTTTAATGCCGTCTCTATTAAACCTTTGCGAGGGGCATTTAATCCTCCTCGCCGTCATTTGCACTGCATTGTTCAGCGCACAAGCTTTCAAATGGAGCACTTCAGCTCGAATTCTCCAGATCGTTTTGATGCCGCCCACCGTCCTCTGTCGCCACTGAGCTCTCTCTGCCCGGATGGCTCTGGTACAGGTGGTGTGCATACAGCAACAGGTCATCGGTGCTCACTTCATTGCTGCCTGGAAACAATCCCGGGCTGCCACTTCTCACACAGTAACTTCTGCCCTGTTATTTTTAATTTCCAAGCTCCTCCTGTTTATGTTGGTCATTTTACTCCTACTCTTGCAGCTCCTTCCACTGTTTGGTTGGCTTCTCCTGAGAATTCCGCCATGCCCAGGCTCAGACAGAGAATGACATGCAGGAGGGGTGCCTCTCGGGGCAGATCCATGGGCGAACGTCCCCCCACCTCCAATGTCGACTTCTCCTCGAGGCCTTCTGAAAGGCGCTCCGCTCAGAATTATATCGAACCTTCTAGTCTTCTCCGTGGCCACTATGCCATTGAACCTCCGCTGTCCATGCCTCTGCTTCGTGCTCCCGCTATGCCACCTCCGCCCACGCCCCCGCTCCATGCCTCTGCTTCCCCTCCTCGCCCTGGCAGTCATTTTATTAGGCAATCCACGCAGCAAGCTGAGCTGCGCTTCGACTACGCGTTTAACTGCCCTTCCGTCACTGCTTACATCACGATTACTCTTCGCGAGGAATCCACCTTCCCTCCTGCTACGCCCCTTGATCCCTTGCAGACTCCTTCTGCGCCCGCCTTCGGCCCTCCTTCTGGTCCTGAACATGCTCAGTTCTTGCCCTCTCTCGGAGTTTCCCCTGCCACTGTCACTACTTCTTCAGGTCCTTTTCACTTGCAGATGGATGCAGGCCTGTCAGGCGAAGAAGAAGGCTCGCTCGCTGAAGCAGAACTGGAAGATCAATATGGCTGCAGAATTGTGGAGGAGCAACCTGATTCAGACTAAAGTACACTCTCTCTTCCATGAACAGTTTTCAGTATGAACTCTGCTCTCGACTCTATGCAAGATTTTTGGTTCTAATGATCACTCATAGCAGACACAGCTACATGTATATTTTGTCATTTTCTAGTTTCTCTATGTTGAATGTTAATGACTCTTCGTCGGTTTCCCAGTTCATGGGCGGTGTAATCACTTTCAAAAGAACTGGTTTCCCGTTTATGGGAAGTTCCATTTCTAGACAGTACGTGGACATCAAGCCCGGACTCAGGCTTCCTC
The DNA here is from genome assembly GCA_034641835.2 of Pinus albicaulis. Classification (NCBI taxonomy): domain Eukaryota; kingdom Viridiplantae; phylum Streptophyta; class Pinopsida; order Pinales; family Pinaceae; genus Pinus; species Pinus albicaulis. Next base: position 1,699,125,787 of record CM076584.1, on the reverse strand, counting down.
AGCTGAGCCGTGGCAGTTTTGTAATATTATGTTCATAATAGAAATAGCGTAATTTAGCAACAAAAAAAAAAGTTGAATATGTACAATGAATGTGTTAGACATAAGGTGGTCAAAATTTTTCTCAAGACCATTTTTGAAAATTTTCATTTTGTAATTGGGTTGGAAAGAATTATGAGTCAACACTTTGTAAATGAAAATTTTCATTTGGTAGTTTGGGTTGGAAAGAATTACGAGTCAAAATTTTTAAATCACTTGATGGGGCCTCTTTAAAATGCATTCAAGGCTTAATTTTCTCTTTCTAGAGGTAGAGGAATATCAAGAGGATAGGAAAATGAGGTAGGAACCAAAAGGACAATGCTAGGTAGGAACCCGAAAGAAAATGAGGAAAAAATAGAAAAAGGAACATTGACATACTCATTAGAGTACTTCCAGGTTTTTTTATTTTTAAAAGGAATCAAGTGTCTCTAGAGAGATGTTTCAAATTTTTTTTAAAAGAAATCAAGTGTTGCTAGAGCGACGTTTCAAAATAAATAAATAAAAAATCAAGTGTACAATAATTTAATTTCCGATGGCCAAAATTTCGCTCTTGTGACACATAGGCGTCCCAAGAGAGAAAATTTCAGGTGGGCAAAACCTGGTTTGCCTTAGAGTCACAATTCTGACACTTTAGTTAAGGGTCGGAAGAGCAACAAAATTTCTGGTGTTTCCAGATGGTCATCGCTATTCCGACGTTAGCCAGATCGTCAGTATTCCGACAGTAGAAAAATGTCGCTATTCTGACGATACCATAATCGTCGTTATTCCGACGGTAGAAAAATGTCACTATTCTAATGATACCATAATTGTCGTTATTCTGACGATACAATAACCATCTCTATTCCGAAGATACCATAACCGTCTCTATTCTGACAATACCATAACCATCTCTATTTCAATGATACCATAAACGTCGCTAGAACATCGAAATACTGAGAGAAATAAATTTTAATAATAAAATAGTAAACGTCATAAGACCGATGAAAAAAAGGAATTTTAAAGGAATCAAGTATCGCTAGAGCGATGTTTCAAAACATTTTAAAAAGAAATCAAGTGTCGCTAGGGCGACGTTTCAAAACATTAAAAAAAAATTAAAGTGTCACTAGAGAGACGTTTCAAAACATTTTAAAAAAACTCAAGTGTCGCTAGAGCGATGTTTATTTTTTTTTTTTTTTAAGAAATCAAACATCTGAAGAGTGACGTTTCAAATTATTTTTTAGAAGAAATCGCCGTCGAAATACCAATGACACAAAATATTTTCTTAAAAAATTAGCTGTTAGAATATGAACGGCAACAAAAAATAATTTAAAAAATATATATTTCCCAACCATTCTATTTCGACAGAAAATCGACTTGAATCTGTTGGCAGTGATGATATTTGAGGTTCATCTGATCTCTTCGCCTCTTGTTGGTGTCCCATGATTTGGCAGATTGGTAAACCAAATGACAGGGTAACATCAGACCAGTCTTTGGAGTCCTAGGACCTAGCATTCTTGGACTCAGAGAGGGCTCTCTCTATTATGCGAAGGATATGAGCTTGTTTGCTTTGGGTGATTGATTTTAGGCTAGTTGTTAAGTATTGGTTTGTTTGTTTGTTTTGGGTTGGGGTAAGATGATCAAGTAAGATATCTGGAGTAAGAGGTTATCAAATCAATTAGGAAATGGAGTCTATGAAATCACTGATATATCAATAGTGAATGGATATTTTAACTTTATGTGTGAGGTGAAATTGACAATAAGTTTGGGAGCCAAGGTAGGGAAAAGGGCAGTTAAGAATCCTTTTTCAAATAACTATGAACAGGGAGGTCTTTAATATTGATAAGTAAAATATACTAATCATTAGATAGGGCACACCATTTACTCATTGATGATAGTTTTAAGCAAATAAACGTTGAAGATAAACAATCCACTAGAACACAGAAGCAAGACAACTTATCTAACTTCAATGATTCAACTTTCAAGATTTGAAAACATATAAGAAACAAATAGCATCAAAAAATTAAGATGGAATGCCTAAAAATCATTCATTTAACTACAAATAACTTTGAAGAAAACTAATAATTATATTCAAAGGGCAAGATCAAAACAAGACCTCTTTGATCTAACCTAATAATCAATACATCAAAGAGAGATTTCAATACAAGGTTTAGATAGCAGAAACAAAGCAGGGCTTACCATGAATCATGTTTATAAACTAGCATATTAATCCAATGAAGAAATAGAAAAGATTAGGTGGGCCTAAGGAGAAATAAATAATTATTTAAGATAACCCAACAGAAGAAAACATGAAAATAATAGCTAACAGGAGGACTGACGTGCCTCAAACAACATTTCTCATCCTATGTTCTTCTGAGCTACTACAAAATAGAAAGATGGACATATGGAAGACAAGAAAAAACATGAACATATGAGAGATACATCACCATTAACTAAACTTAGGGATCCTTCAAGCAAGCCTTCATCACCATCAATCAAGGAAATCCATCCACAAGCTCCACAACACTAAATTGTTCTTCAGCTTTCAAAAACCATGTATTTCTCTTCACGCATCAAGTTCCCCCCACTGATTACAATGAATCCTCATGCCTTATATAACAAGCAAGGAAGAGGAAAACCAAACTGAGTATCTAGAAGCCTATTGGCCAACAAGAAATATCCTAGTTTGTCCTTGAGGCTTTGCAAAGCCCAAGGCACAAAAATATCTAACAAATATCTTTTTTGAATATAAATAAAATTAAATTGACTTTTAGGCTTGAAATTTCTCTGAAAAATTGATAAACACACATTCTATACAGTCAGCCATAGGAGTGCAACACACTATGTCAAACTCTGAAATTAGCTAGGAGTGCAGCACAAAAATAGGCCTTTTTGCAGCTGTGTTTTGGAGGCCTTCCTGATGTCGGAAAAGGCTTCAAGATGGCTTGTTGGAAAGCCCTTGAAGCTTTATTTCCATATTTACCTTTATTTCTTCAATCTGGCCTCTGCAAGTTTCCTAAAAATTAAAATTCCAAGACTTCTAGGAGTGCAACACATGCTCAGAAAAGTGGGCAGAAACGTGAAAAAATCAGTGTTTTTTACCCTTTTGAGGGGTCAAAAAAACTCCAATTGAGATGAAATTTTGGTGAGCATACTCCCCTAATTATGGGGAATCCAAAAATGTAAACTTCTCCACTTGAATATGCCCTGGGAAAAATCGCAACACAGGGTTTGCTGCGCTCCTAGCCTCAAAATTTGGAAAAAACAAAAATTTGTTCAATTCCTCTCAAATTCGGTAGGTAGGTGCCTCATGGGTCCCTGGAGACCTGTTGAGAATATTGGGCCAAAATACCAATCCTAGCATGGTATTTTTCATATTTTGGTGTTAGGCCCTCATTTTGGGCAGTTTTGAGTTTTGTCCTTGCAAAGTGGTTTCTTTGTTTATAGTGCTCAGTCAATATTCTTTGCAATTTCAAATCTCTATTGGCCTTCTCTAGTTCGGTCTCAAGATTTATGTTGGCCCTCTCAAGCCATGATTCCCTGTTGTGCTCAATTTCCGTGACAAGAAGTTCAGTGAGGGGAAAATGTTGTGCTTGGGCTGATTCTTTCTCCCTTTCTCGTGCCAAAGCCTTTCTTAGACCCATAGTACTAGGCCTCCTCCTGGACTGGCCGTCCTCATCCTCACTTTCTTCATAGGCGCCCATGTATTCCTCCAACTTCACCTATACTCTTTAAGCCTCTTTCTAGTATTTGAGCACCCTTGTTTCATAAATGGCTTGCTAGCCACTCATTTGTTTGTTCTGCATTTGTAAGAAATGAATGACATCCTTAGCTCTCTCTCATTCAGCTTCCAAATCCTTGATCTGTGCATTCATGTCTTGTAGGAGAGAGTTTTCAATTCTTGTTTCATTTTCCTCATCACTGTCTATGTGAATGAGCTCAAATTCTCTCTCCTCTTCATGATTTTCTTCTTCCTCTTTTACTTGTTCTTTACCTTTGTCAATCATTTCAGATGAGGAGGATGGCATGGCCCCTTACCCTTTCGAGGCAGAAAATACATGCTTTTCTCCTCTTTGATAGGTAATGGTGAAAGGTGCAGTACGGTTTGCTTCCAAAGCTTGATCACTAGTGACCTTAGGACTATTTTTCTCCTCATGGATGATCTCTCTATGTGCATCTTCCTTACCTTGTTCTTGGCTGCCCCTTTGATAAGCATCCTAACTATCTTTTATGCCATCATCACTATCGAGACCCTTAGGACTGTGATCCTATGTTTTTGCAATGCTAGAAGTTCCTTCATTATTTCTTGGTACATCTTTGTCTTCATGAATGTCCTCTTATTCATCATTTGACCCACTTTTTTCACTATCTTACCTATGGTATTTACCTTTAATTTCAAAATCTGTTTCATAACTTGTATCATTTTAACTTTTTCTATGTTCACTACCTTCAGAATTTGTCCCTTCACCATTGTGCATATTGTCCTTTTGGCTGAGTTCTTCTTCACTGTTTGGTCCATTATTTAATCCTTTTCCTTGACTGTCACTAGTTTGTTGACTGCCATTAATTTGTTTACCATCACTAGTGTGTTGATTGTCTCTAGGCTCGTTGTTTTCATCTTTGTTTTCTTCTTCATCAATACTTTCTTCTTGGTCACTGCCTTCATTAGTTTCTTCTCGACCATCACTGATTTCTTCATTTTCCTTGTCCTCTTTTCCATCTTCCTCTTCTTCACTATTTTCTTCATTTTCATTATCCTCCCCCTCACTTCTTTCTTCATTTGTATCATTCCTATGTTCATTTGCACCACTATTTTCTTCATTTATATCATTGTTTTCTTCATTTCCCTTGTCGTCTTTTCCATCTTTCTCTTCTTCACTGATTTATTCTTTGCCATCACTACTTTCTTCTTGGCTATCTTCATCTTTGTGGCTATCTTTTGCATCACTACTCTCTTCTTGTCCATCTCTACTTTCTTCTCAACCATCACTGCCTTCTTAATTTTTTTCATTGCTTTGTTCATTTGCACCATTGTTTTCTTCTTTTGCACCTTCCTCTCCTTCACTGCTCTCTTCTTGGCCATCACTGCTTTCATCATTTTTATCATTTCTGTGTTCATTTTCTGATTTCTTAGAGGAAGGTGAATGAGGAAGGTCTATTTGAGGAAATGATTCATGTGAACCAAGGTTAGTGGAGGGTGATGGAGGTGTGTGAGGAGGATTTTGAGATGATGATGGCAGACTTTGCAGAGGGATGGGTTGTGGAGTTGTGAAATCATCATGGGTGATGAAAATCTCCTAGGGGATGCCTTGTTGTTCTAGTTGGTGTGAGACAATCACTTTGATGAGGGAATGATGAAAAAGGCTTGACATTTGTTGGGATGGAGGCCTCTTTTGCATGATAGAATACATTTTCTCAATAATTTTGCAAAGGTAGTAGGGCATATGTAGCAGCTTGGTTATGGTGAAGTGCATGAGGAGTGTTCTGTGGTAGGAATAGGCTCTAGAGAACCTACGCTTGCAGGTGAAGTATTTCATAATGATCTTCATTAGGGGAACATATATGTCCAATAGATGAGAGAAGGGGAACATGCTTTTGCAATCAGCTTGATAACTTGGTTTCAAGAATGGGCGATAGTAGCTTAGGTATAGATGATTTTTTTTGAACCACCTTTCCCCTATGCAAGGTGTTCTAGTCGCCCTAGATATGCCATAGGTGGTCAACTCAAATTTTACCCTAACTAGGTGTACTTGATGATTATGAAGGTTTAGGGAAAAGAGCTTGGTCAATTGATTGTGACTCTGGATCTTTTGTACTTTTGTACAAAATTCATAGCATCCCAATTCTTGATAACAGGAAAAAATAGTAGGGGAGGTTATCATCTCTTCAGTGCTTATAGGTTCAAACCTATTTGCCATCATTCCCTTCCTTGGCTGCTTTTTAGGCCTTTGACTTGCCTCATCAATGTCAACATTCTCTTCTTCAGACATTTTGTTTTTTACACTACCTCAAAATATTTAAAGAATATTGGCACTGCTTGTAGAATGATGTGACCATGGGGAATGAGATGGTGAATTTTTCTAATTAGGTGAAGGCCCAACAGTGTGTAGGCCAAGTGTTTTCTTTAGGATTTCACTACCTACTCCAAAACAACTTTCAAATTTTATTTGTGACCTTATCTTTAGAAAAATATGTACATGAAGGAAATTTTCAAAATACCTCTTCAAAATGCCTCCACAGTAGGAAAACTAGCTCAAAAAAACCTTGTCGGGAGGCTCGAGTCACGTCCTGAACATATTTTTGTGCAGAGGTTGCACGTTGTGGCAGGAGGACAGCACAACGCTAGTCGGGTGGCTCGGGTCACTTCCTGAACGTATTTTCGTGTATAGGTTGCATGATGTGGCATGAGCGCAACACAATGCTAGTTGAGTGGCTCAGGTCACCTCCTGAATGTATTTTCGTGCAGAGCTTGCACGATGTGGCAGGAGCGCAACACAACACTGGTAGGGTGGCTTGGGTCACCTCCTGAACGTATTGTTGTCGAAAGACTACACGCTATGGCAGGAACGCAACACAACGTTGGTTGGGCAGCTCGGGTCACCCTATGAATGGAGAATTGTGCAAATGTTGCCCGTTGTGGAAAGAGTACAACATAGTGTTGGTTGGGCGGCTCGGGTCGCCCCTAAACGTAATTGTGTGCACTCTTGTATGTTGGGAAACTGCTGCACGCGGCCAAGCTGCTGAACAGAGTCTGGTCATGCAGCTTGGAATGATAACTTGTGCAACCTTTGGGTAGCCCTGAACGTGGTGTCATGCCACCCCTCTGAATTCTAAGAAAACAGCTGGAGCTCAGCGCCATTCTACAGGCACATAGTGCGTAGTGGAAAATTGCACAAGGAGATGTTACAGGAATGCAACGCCTAGAATAATTGCCCGAGGAATCTGTCGGAAATTTTGAAAAACCCTCACTCCTTCTACAAAAATCAAAATGGTGAATGGGAGATGCTTTTCTGGAGTTTTTTAATACCCTTTGACAGAAATAAAAATTAAAAACCCACTTTATAAGGTTTGTTTCTTCTCACTTTTTCTCACTATTCCTTTTGACTGTTTTTGGTCTTATAGGTGGTATTTCGACAGGAAATTTGTTCTTTTCACTGCTGGAGGCCTCTTGAGTTTCTTTTCAAATTGATAACCTTGTTGATGAATCCAACACTATGCCTCTCTCCTCTATTTGGAAAATGAACCTATTTTATGACTTTAAACACCTATACACAACAAACTTATCATTTTTGGAATCTCTCCGTGTGAATTATATTCTGCCATGTTTTTGTCTTTAAGTAATTAGGAAAAAACCACTTGGTGGGAGACATACCCTAAAAGTAAGCAAAAACAATAGTCTGGTATTTTGAGATGTGCCACCTTCATTTGAAACATTTCTTGCCTTGACCTTATCAATTTTCTTGTAAGAAAACACTTTTGACAGTCTTGTAAAGTGCCATTCATGTTCATCTATGTTTTTCAAAATAGTCATTTGATAAGGAGGCCCTTGTTGGGAGTTCCACTGCTCTGCTGTAAACCGGGGGTGAATTTGTTTCTTAGGCCACTTGAAATATCCCTCTAATTGTTCTTCAGAAAAAATACCCTTGAACTGACATTTCTTGCCTCTTTTTGCCGATACTCTTCATCATTTTTCTACCTTTGGTGTAGTGAAGTATTTATTTTCATGTCTGCCCTTCTTGATCTTCTTAAAAACCTTTGATTTTACCTTTTGATGAAGTAAAGTTAGTGCTTGTCTGCGAAACCCCAGAAGGTAGTGTGAAAACCCTTTGAAACCATCTATTGTGATGAAGGAGGCTTCTTTGTCACTTTTTGACCATATTTTTCCATCTTCCAAAACTTCTGAGTTATTGGGGATGTTTAGGAAAAAGAAAACAATTTTGTCTTCTAAGTTCTCAAAGGAATAATAATCAAATTCATTACTTATGTCTAAAAAGTCTTCAATGATCATTTGAAGGGGTTGAGCTGTCCTTTGCCTTTGTAACCCTGGTATTGCTTTATTTCTTGATCAAAATAGTCATAAACCCTGATTTCCATAAAACCCATACCTTGCTGCTTTCTTCTTGGTTGTGAGTGGTCTTTAGGTGATAGTGCCTCTCATTACTTTACCTCTTGCTAGGTTGGTAGCCTTTTGATTCTTTTGTAGAAATGTAAGCAAGGGGCAATTTTCCCCTTAAAAAACTTGTTCTTCAGGCCAAATACCTTTTGAATGATCTCTGTGCTGAGTTTAAGACAAGATCACCAGTCCTTTCTTTCTTTGAATGCATTTTCTTCATATAGGAAAAATAGAGTTTGTAGGGCACCAAATCCATCCTATGACTTTGTGAAACTCTAGGTGGCCTACTGGAGGCTTTCTGGGACTTGGCTTTTGGACTAAAACCTAGAACCTGGGGTTTATCAAGTGTGAGACAGAGTTCATGATAAACTAATGTATTGAAGACCTAAAACCCAATGTACTTGATTTGTTAAAGAGTCTACATAGATAGTTTGAGACTATCAGTGTTTAGGAGTAGTTTGGTGGACACAACAAGCCGATTGATTGGTGAGCTTAGGTAGTAGTAGGATTTTTAGGTGAAACAAAAACAAAGGATTTGGGTCAAAGGTGACAAGATATAGATAAAATGGGTGACATGGGATCCTAATGGGTATTCTGATATTGGTAAACAAAGCTAGATAGGATGAAATGATAAAAATAGTGAAAATTTATCTTAAGGATAATAAAGGCAGTGAGATTTCTAGAACTCACAATGTCTATGAACTTTGTTTCTAGAAATATTGGGATAATCATTTAGTCATCTAAAAAGGTAAAAATTACTAATGATTAATTTTGGCTCCACTTGGGGAGGGCAGCTCCTTTTCAGGAGGTGTCCAGAATTTCAGATCTCTTGGTTTATGAAGACCAGTGCCTCATCTATTGGGCACATTTTCTTCTTTTCTTTTGTTGTTGCTTTCCTGAAGTAGTGATTTTGACAATCTGAAAGCATTATTAGCTAAACTTAACTTCTACATACCCAACTGACTTTCCTAACATTTTCTCTTCCTTGGGTGCACTCGAACTGGTAAACCCATTGACATCTTTTCTTTTTGAAAGCAAAGAAATAAACTCTCTACTTATACACTTTTTTCTTCCGGGTGTTCAGATTAGGCTAATGAACTCCTTTGATTCTCTACCTATACTATTCAAATGTCAAGGTTAAACTGTTTGATAGGATTTATTCACTAAGCTAAAAACATGAAATTGAAAACATGACTAAATTAGGATTACAAAATATGATTTTTCATTGGTTTTTGGCATAAAAACAAGCTGCACACAAATGCTATTTTTGTACAGAATAAGACTTAGAAAAATTAGGGTTAGGATACCTAGTTTGCTATTCATCCCTATTTTTCTCCTTGGTTCTGTTTTGAGCATGTGGAACCAGTATATTTCTTTCCTAATATGTTTTCTTTGACAAGTCAAGCTTCAATGTTTTGACCAACATTCTTTTCACTAACTTATCAACAATAAATTTAAAACATGTTTAGCCATGATTAGGCTATATGACTCAACGAAACATTATTTTTGCACCAGTAGTGGCATTTAGGCTTGCACACTTTCAGTATTACTATTTTTTGGGTATGGGGCTATACCTTGTTTTGAATCTAACCTCTTTTCTATTCTTTTATATGTTTTTGCGCTTTTCTCTCTATGGCCTTTTCTTTACACAATGGTATGTATAATGAGTGAAAATTTTGAAGCTAAGGATCTTGACAAAATTATTGTTTGAGCATCCTATATTCAGAAGGATCTCCTAACATTTTTTTGTCCATTCTGCTCTTGTAAATAGAAAACATAGTTACCTCTATTTTACAACATGGTATAAGGATTATTCCAAGATTTTTCAAAAAATCCATGATCCCCTTGGTGCTTCTTTCTTTACCTTTTCTCCTCAAATTTGTTTGTGTCAATGATCCTCTTTAGTTAGGAAAGGTATTGTTTATCATATTTAAAAAAAATGATGAAGTCATCCATGTACACCATAGTAGAGAAATTTAAAACTCAACGTATAGTTTTTCAGAAAGTATCTCCAACACTTTCTAGCCCGGAAAGTATTTGTTTAAGCATGCAACTGTCCCAAGAAAATTTGAAAAAAACTTTGAGCTGGTTGATATGAAGTGGTATCGTCTGATGGTAACCTAAAAAACTATCATGCAATGAGATTTGGTTAGAAAACCCTACCCTTTGTAATGTATGATCTTTTCTGGTAAGAAGGTACTTGTTCTTTTGGAAGGGTTGATCCTGGTACCTAAAGTCTATACAAAGCCTATGTCCTTTTCCCTTCTTTCTAAGTGAACTCAACTGCTCGAGATTTTCATGATTCGTTTTTAAAGGAGGGACTTTTAGAACCATGGTTGTGTTACAAGGTTTTAGACTAGCCTGCCTACACACATAAGCATTCTGAAAATTTTTGAATAGTCTTGTATTTCTTTGTTTTGTGTGTAGTGATAAAATTTTAGACAACTTAATTATTTCAGGCTTCTTAAGTTTACCCATGCTATCTTCCTCTATATTAGCTTTAGCAAAGTTTTCTTTGGGATCTATAGCAATATTTGTGGGAGTTGACAATTTTTCTGAAAGGGAAATTTTTTTGCATGATGAAGTATCTAGGTAAGGTAGAAACATAAGACTATGATGTTCCAGATTCCCAAATATTTGTGTTTTCTGAGGGTATTTAATTTTTTCTAGATTAGAAAAAGGAGGACGTTGTGTTTTTTTGGTTTGACTTTCCTTTGAGCAATCTGTTTGTTGTCCTAGACTAGTTTTTGTTTCTGACATTTCATTTTCAATTTGCAGAAAATCAATTTTAGTTTTGTTATCTTGTGGTGTTTCAGGGTCGTGATAGTTTTGACTATCGAACTCATCATAGAGGAACCAATCTGATTGTTGTAATGGGCCTAGATCTTCACAATTTTCATTCACTTTCTCATCAAGGGAATTTTCATTATACAAGATGAATGAGTCCAAGTCTAAATGAATGGAATAGATAGGGGTGTTGTTGGGTCTATCTAGGCTGCTTACCATATACTTCATGTGATATTCCCAGTAGAGTCTCCTTTTTTGGTTAAAAATTGGGTTGGTAGCATAAGACATGTCAAGTTAGAGGTTCCCCAGAAGTTTGGATCCCTAAGATCGGGACAAAAGCATGCCATATTTTGGAGGAATGTTAGCCACGACTATGTCCATGACCAGGCTCTTAGTAGGGATTCGTGTTATATTGACACATAAGTCCTTGATTAAGCCCAAGCACTTAACCCTGCTTGAATCGAAAGAATACAGCTCTTTGTAGTGCCTGGTTATTTCTAGACCTAATATTTCCATCACTACCTTTGGCATGAGGTTGTGAGAGGCACCAGAGTCTAGCATGACACTATGTAGGATTTTGTCATGTATGTTTAGGCTAACATATATTGGGGGAATGGCTAATTATTGGTATTTTCCATCTACTTCGGGTCCAAACAATAGCTTTGGTTTATCATCTATCCAATTTAGAGTATTGGTATCATTTCCTATGTTCAAAAATTTCAAGACTTGGGAGCAGTACATATCCTGAGCCACCAATTCAGTGAGAGGGATGGTTATTTTTAGTTTAGTGATCTCTCATTCAAAACTGAAAGGTATTTGACTTTGGACATATTTACATCAGTTTTATCAACCATAAATTTTTCCACATTTTTAATTTGTTGATTTTGATTCGGGGCTTTGGTCAATAGATTTTTCTCAGGGCCACTAGCAGAGGTACTGGGACAGCTCATGTCAACACTTGGTTGGCTATTTTTATCATTGTTAGGATCATTTTTCTTAGCCGTGGTGTTGTTATTGTCTGTTTTTCTTTTAATAATGTTTTCGAGAGTTTTTTTTAACAATAGTGTCTGAGTTGTTTTTCCTAGAGCTGTCTTGGTTTTTCTTACTGCTAAGATCATATTGCCTATGGAATTCCATTATGGAATTTTCTAATCCTAATTCGTGGTCTTTGCAATCTTGATAGCTTGTTTCATCTTGGTTTGAGGAGAAAAAACCTTGTTCTTCTTCTGTGAGAAAAACATCACCCTCGCTATCAGAGTCTATTAATTTTGGATGATTTTCATCTGGTTGCTCAATATCTCTTTCCCCTTCATCAACATAGTTATCTTCAAAGGGTGGCCTCATTTGTTGATCATTTTCCCTTGGTCTTTTTTGGGGCGGGTCTCTTCTAAAGTTCTGATTCTAGTTTCTGTTTTGGTGATTTGGTTGGTTGTCCATAGGGGGTGTTCTTTCGTTTATGCTTATTCTCTCCATAATTCTTTCCATGGTCCTAAGAAGGTTGTCCACCTTGGAATCAAATGAGGAGGTGGAGGGCATGGTGTCATCTTTGTAGGTTACCCTCTTTTCTGATCTTAGCCTAGCTCTTTTTTCAATTAATTTGGCCTCTACACTTATATCTCCATTTTGCATGTCTTCTAAAGTTAGGGGCTCTCTTTATCTTAGTTTATAGGCCATTTCAGGGTCAAAACCTTCCCAAATTTTAGCTAAGGCTAGGCCTAATGGGGGTTTCATGTTTGGTGGTAGTGCATTGTAAACATTATTGAACCTAGTGCAATAGTCTTGGACACTTTCACCCGTGTTTCGTTTAAGGTTGCTATATTCCGAGAGGATCTGAAGAGGTTTTTTCTTGATTTCCCATTTGTTTATGAAAGTTTGGTAGAGGGAAGGGAGATCACATATGATGTTGGGAGTTAGGCTTTTGAACCATTTCTTATCTTCTCCTCCTAGGCTTTGGGAAAACATCCTCATCTTCATGGTTTCCTCTTCTAATTCCATGTGGTAAAAAACATCATTCATTCTGTCTACATGTTGTTGGGCAGTGGTGGATTCAGCCCTGGTGAAGTGTGGGATTCTAGATTGGTAATTCTTTGGCAAAGGTACCAATGGTTGTGGTAACACAAGGGGTGCATACCATGCTGCCATGATAGGAGCTAATGGTGGATTTACAAGTGCAGGATTTGTAATATGAGATGGAATGGTTTTCACAGTGGAGGTGTGAATGGGTGTGGCGGAAGTACTTGGACCAGCAAACTGATTCTGAGCAGACTTGGGCTGAAAAGAGCCAAAGTGGTGGAGAAGTTGGAAATCAGGTGGTGTGGAAGGAGAAACTTCTCCACCAGGACTCTGCTGCAAGTCTATGGGCTCAAGATCGGTATGGTCGATTCTACTTTGTGACTTGGTTTTTAAAAGGTTTTTGGTATGGATTAAGTCAAAATTGGGATCTTGCAAGGCTGTAAGTTGTTAAGGTATATAGCTTGCTTTATGAATGGTCCTATTAGTAGCTAAGTTTCCAGTTTTAAAAGCTTTCCACAAAATCTTTTTTGGGTCATCAACTATAATAGGAGGGTTCGGATCTAGATGAGATTTGGTATTGATTCTTCGTGGAGCTAGATTTCAAACTCAAAATTTTGAGAGGTTGAAAGTTTTTAAACTTTTTGAAAATTTTACTTCTTTTGTGTTTGCTAAACTCACAGAGTGTGTGACTATTATTCTAGACTTCTCAGGGTTGATTCGGCACAATCCTATAGGGGTCTAGGAACATTAGTAAAGTTAGAAGGCCTACTAGAGGCTAGTGGAGTCACCAAGTGGATATTTTTAGTTGTTTTTGAAGATAAGTGTCTATGGTCCACCACGAATAATGACAAAAGGCCAATCTAGAAATTTTTTGGGGTTTTATGGGTTTCTATATGCAACCCTTAAGGTATGTAAGAGTGTCCTATAGCTGAGTCATAATTTTTCTAGGATGGTGAAAAAAATAGACTCTAAATTAGGCTATCAGTTAGGTTCTCTATGATTTGACGAAGTTTTTTGAATTCCTAAGGGATACTTAGTTTGTCACTGACATCAGAGGTTGCATCATGATCACCGTTTTATTAGTGATAGCGATGAGGTAGCTATAAATCATAGGATACTATTTAATGAAGGGATTCTGGAGTCCTAAGGGGTATTTAGATTGTTATGAACAAAGAATTTCCCACCATGATCGGCATTATGTTGGTGTCCCATGATCCGGCAGATTGGTAAACCAAATGATAGGGTAACATTAGACCAGTCTTTGGAGTCCTAGGACCTAGCCTTCCTAGACTCAGAGAGGGCTCTCTCTATTATGTGCGAAGGATGTGAACCTTTTTTCTTTGGGTGATTGGTTTTAGGCTAGTTGTTACGTATTGGTTTGTTTGTTTGTTTTAGGTTGGGGTAAGATGATCAAGTAGGATAGGTGGAGTAAGAGGTTATCAAATAAATTGAGCAATGGAGTCTATGAAATCATTGATATCTCGATAGTGAATCTGGGTACATCATAGGTCAAATCTAGTGTAGTCAATGGATATTTTAAGTTTATGTGTGAGGTGAAATGGACAATAAGTTTGGGAACCAAGGTAGGTAAAAGGGAAGTTAAGAATCCTTTGTAAAATACCTATGAACAGGGAGGTCTTCAATATTGATTTGCAAAAGATACTAATCCTGAGATAGGGTGCACCATTTACTCACTGATAATACTTTTAAACAAATAAACATTGAAGATAAAAAATCCAGTAGAATACAGAAGCAAGACAAGTTATCTAACTTCAGTGATTCAACTTTCAAGATTTGAAAATATATAAGAGACAAATAGCATCAAAAACTAAAGAGGAAACACCTAAACATCATTCATTGAGCTATAAAGAACTTTGAGGGAAACTGATAGGTATATTCAAAGGGAAATATCGAAACAAGACCTCTTTGACCTAACTTAACAATTAATACATCAAAGAGAGATTTCAAGATATAGTTTAGATAGCATTAAACAAGCAGGGCTTACCATGAATCATGTTTATAAAATAGCATATTAATACAAAATTTAAATAGACAAGCCTAGATGGGCCTAAGGAGCAATGAAGAATTCTTTAAGCTAACCCGGTAGAAGAAAACATGAAGACAGTAACAAACAGGGGGACTGAGGTGCCTCAAACAACATTTCTCATCCTATACTCTTTTGAGCTACTGGAAAATAGAAAGATGGACATATGGAAAACAAGAAAAAAGCATGAAAATATGAGAAATACATCACCATTAACTAAACTCTGGGATCCTGCAAGCAAGCCTTCATCATCATCAATTAAGGTAATCCATCCACAAGCTCCACAACATTAAATTGTTCTTCAACTTTCAAAAACAATGTATTTCTCTTAACGCATCAAGTTCCCACCATTTACAGTGAGTCTCCATGCTCTATTTATCATGCAAGGAGATGAAAGATCTAAGAAAGTATCTAGAAGCCTATTGGCCAACAAGAAATATCCTAATTTGTCCTTGAGGCTTTGCAAAGCCCAAGGCACAAAAATATCTAACAAATATCTTTTCTGACTATAAATAGAAATTACATTGACTTTTAGGCCTGACATGCCTCTGAAAACTTGCTAAACACACATTCTATCCAGTCACCCATAGGAACGCAACACACTGTGTCAAAAATTTGAAAACTTGCCAGGAGCACAACACAGAAATAGGCCCTTTTGCAGCAGTGTTTTTGATGCCTTCCCGATGTCAGAAAATGCTCCAAGAAGGCTCGTTGGAAAGACCTTGAAGTATAATTTCCATATCTACATTTATTTCTTCAATCGGACCTTGGAAAGTTTCCAAAAAAGTGGAAAATGTCAAGACTTTGAGGAGCGCAGCACATGCTCAGAAAAGTGGGCAGAAAGGTGAAACAATTAGTGTTTTTGACCCTTTTGGGCGGTCAAAACAACTCCAATTGAGCTGAAAATTAGTGGGAATGATCCTCTAATGATGGGGAATCCAAAAATTTAAGCTTATACTCTTGAGGATTCCCTGGGAAAAATCACAACATAGGGTGTGCTCCGCTCCTAGCCTCAAAACTTGCAAAAAACAAAAAAAATTTCAATTGCTCTCAAAATTGGTAGGTAGGTGCCTCATGGGTCCTTGGAGACCTGTAGAAAAACTTGGGCCAAAATTCCAAGCCTAGCTTGGTCCTTTTCATCATTTGGTGTCAGACCCTCATTTTGGGCAGTTTTGAGCTTTTTCCTTGCAAAGTGGTTTCTTCGTTTATAGTGCTCAGTCATTCTTCTTTGCAAGTTCAAATCTTTGTTGGCCTTCTTCAGTTTGGTCTCAAGATGTATGTTGGCCCTCTCAAGCCATGATTCCCTGTTGTGCTCAATTTCCATGGGAAGGAGTTCAGTGAGGGGAAATTGTTGTGCTTGGGCTGATTCTTGCTCCGTTTCTCATGCCAAAGCCTTTCTTACACCCATAGTTCTAGGCCTCCTCCTAGATTGACCCTCCTCATCCTCACTTTCTTCATAAGCGCCCATGTATTCCTCCAACTTCACCTATGCTCTTTGAGCCTCTTTCCAGTATTTGAGCACCCTTGTTTCATAGATGGCTTGTTGGCCACTCATTTGTTTGTTCTGCATTTGTAAGAAATGAATGACATCCTTAGCTCTCTCTAATTCAGCTTCCAAATCCCTGATCTGTGCATTCCTGTATTGTAGGAGAGAGTTTGCAATTCTTGTTTCATTTTCCTCATCCCTGTCTATGTGAATGAGCTCAAATTCTCTCTCCTCTTCATGATTGTATTCTTCCTCTTTTACTTGTTCCTTACCTTTG
Organism: Pinus albicaulis; assembly: GCA_034641835.2. NCBI lineage: Eukaryota > Viridiplantae > Streptophyta > Pinopsida > Pinales > Pinaceae > Pinus > Pinus albicaulis. Next base: position 1,699,109,055 of record CM076584.1, on the reverse strand, counting down.
TCAATCATTTGAGTTGAGGAGGATGACATGGCCCCTTGCCCTTTGGAGGCAGCAAACAAATGCCTCACTCCTCTTTGATAGGTAATGGGGAAAGGTACAACAAGTTCCACTTGCAAACCTTGATCATAAGTGACTTTAGGATTGCTTCTTTCTTTATGGATGATCTCTGTGTGTGCATCTTCCTTACCTTGTTCTTGGCTGCCCCTTTGATAATCCCCTCACTATCTTTTATGCCATCATCACTGTCAAGACCCTTAGGACTTTCATCCTCTGTTTTTGCAATGCTAGAAGTGTTTTCATTATTGCTTGGTACATCTTTGTCTTCATGAATGTCCTCTTCTTCATTATTTGACCCACTATTTTCACTGTCTTGCCTATGGTCTTTACCTTTAATTTCAACCTTTGTTTCATGACTTGTATCATTTGCACTTTTTCTATGTTCACTACCTTCAGAATTTGTCCCTTCACCATTATGAATACTGTCCTTTTGGCTGAGTTCTTCTTCACTGTTTGGTCCGTTATTTACTCCTTTTCCTTGACTGTCACTAGTGTGTTGACTGTCTCTAGGCTCACTGTTTTCATCTCTGTTTTCTTCTTCATCAATACTTTCTTCTTGGTCACTGCCTTCATTAATTTCTCTTGGCCATCATTGATTTCTTCATTTTCCTTGTCCTCTTTGTCATCTTCCTCTTCTTCACTATTTTCTTCATTTTCATTATCCTCCCCCTCACTACTTTCTTCATTTGTATCATTGCTACGTTCGTTTGCACCACTTCTTTTTTCATTTCTATCACTGTTTTCTTCATGTCCCTTGTCCTCTTTTACATATTTCTCTTCTTCACTACTTTCTTCTTGGCCATCACTACTTTCTTCTTGGTTGTCTTCCTCTTTTTGGCTATCTTTTGCATCATTTCTCTCTTCTTGGCCATCACTTCTTTCTTCATTTTTATCATTGCTTCGTTCATTTGAACCACTGCTTTCTTCATTTCCACCTTCCTCTCCTTCACTGCTTTCTTCTTGGCCATCACTGCTTTCTTCATTTTTATCATTGATTTGTTCATTTTCTGATTTCTTAGGGGAAGGTGAATGAGAAAGGTCTATTTGAGGAAATTATTCATGTGAAGAAGATGAACCAAGGTTAGTGGAGGGTGATGGAGGTGTGTGAGGAGGATTTGGAGATGATGATGGCAGACTTTGCAGAGGGATGGGCTGTGGAGTTGTGAAATCATCATGGGTGATGAAAACCTCCTAGGGGATGCCTTGTTGTTCTAGTTGGTGTCAGACAATCACTTTGATGAGGGAATGATGAAAAAGGCTTGACATTTGTTGGGATGGAGGCCTCTTTTGCATGATGGAAGACATTTTCTCAATACTTTTGCAAAGGTAGCGGGGCATATGTAGCAGCTTGGTTTTGGTGAAGTGCATGAGGAGTGTTATGTGGTAGGAATAGACTCTGGAGAACCTACCCTCGTAGGTGAAGTATTTCATAATGATCTTCATTAGGGGAACATATCTGTCCAATATATGAGAGAAGGGGTACATGGTTTTGCAATCATCTTGACAACTTGGTTTCAAGAATGGGCGATAGTGGCTTATGTCTAGATGCTTTTTTTTGAACCAACCTTCTCCTATGCAAGGTATTCCAGTGGCCCTAAATATGGCATAGGTGGTCAAATCAAGTTTTACCCGAGCTCGGTGTACATGATGATTATGAAGGTTTAGGGGAAAGAGCTTGGTCAATTTAGGGTGACTCTGGATCTTTTGTACTTTTGTACGGAATTCATAGCATCCCAATTCTTGAAAACATGACAAAATAGTAGGGGAGGTTATCATCTCTTCAAAGCTTATAGGTTCAAACCTATTTGTCATCCCTCCCTTCCTTGGTTGCTTTTTAGGCCTTTGACTTGCCTCATCAATGTAAACATTCTCTTCTTCATAAATTTTGTTTTTTACCCCTACCTCAGAATCTTTAAAGAGGATTGGCACTGCTTTTAGAATGATGTGACAATGGGGAATGAGATGGTGAAGTTTTCTAATTAGCTCAAGGCCCAGCAGCGTGTAGGCCAAGTGTTTTCTTTAGGATTTCATTGCTTACTCCGAAACAACTTTCAAATTTTCTTTGTGACCTTATCTTTATAAAAATATGCACATGAAGGAAAAGTTCAAAATACCTCTTCAAAATTCCTCCATAGTATGAAAAATAGCTCAAAAACACCATGTTGGGTAGCTTGGGTCACCTCTTGAACGTATTTTCATGCAGAGGCTGCATGTTATGGCAGGAGCACAACATAATGCTAGTTAGGAAGCTCGGGTCACCTCTTGAATGTATTTTTGTGCAGAGGCTACACACTATGGTAGAAGCGTAGCACAATGTTGGTCGGGCAGCTCGGGTCACCTCCTGAATGTATTTTCGTGTAGAGACTACACATTGTGGCAAGAGCATAGCACAACGCTGGTCGAGCAGCTCGGGTCACCCTCTAAATAGAGAATGATGCAGAGGATACACGTTGTGGCAAGAGTGCAGCACAGTGTTGGTCAGGCGGCTCGGGTCACCCCTGAACATAATTGTGTGCACTCTTGCACGCTGGGCAACTTTTGCACGCAGGCAAACTACTGAACGAAGTTGGGTCGTGTAGTTCGGAATGATACCTCATGCAACCTTTGGGAATCCCTAAACGTGGTGTCGTGCCACTCCTCTGAACATTGGGAAAATAGCAGGAGCACATCGCCATTCTACAAGCACGTAGTGCATAGTGGAAAATTGCACAGGGAGATGCTACAAGAGGCAGTGCCCGGAAAAATTTCCCGAGGACTCTGTCAGAAATTTTGAAAAACCCTCACTCCCTCCGAAAAAATCCAAATGGTGAATGGGAGATGCTTTGCTGGAGTTTTTTTTTACCCTTTGATAAAAATCAAAAGTAAAAACCCACTTTATAAGGTTTGTTTCTTCTCACTTTTTCTCAGTGTGTCTTTTGATTGTTTTTGGTCTTGTAGGTGGTATTTCGACAGGAAATTTGTTCTTTTCACTGCTAGAGGCCTCTTGAGTTTCTTTTCAAATTGATAACCTTGTTGATGAAGGGAAGACTATGCATCTCTCCTATATTTGGAAAATGAGCCTGTTTTATGACTTTAAATACCTATACACAACAAACTTATCATTTTTGCAATTTCTCCCTATGAATGATATTCTGCCATGTTTTTGTCTTTAATTAATGAGGAAAAAACCTCTTGGTGGGAGAATTACCCTAGTAGTAAGAAAAAAAATAGTATGGTCTTTTGAGATGTGCCACCTTCATTTGAAACATTGCTTGCCTTAACCTTCATCTATCTTTTTGTAAGAAAACACTTTTGGATACCTTGTAAAGTGCCATTCATTTTCATCTATCTTTTGAATAATAGTCATTTGATAAGGAGGCCCTTGTAGGGATTTCCACTGCTCTGCTATAAACCAGTGGTAAATCTGTTTCTTAGGCCACTTGAAATATGCCTCTAACTGTTCTTCAGAAAAAATACCCTTGAAGTGACATTTCTTGCCTCTTTTTGCTGATACTCTTCATCATTTTTCTACCTTTGGTGTAGTGGAGTATTTATTTTCAAGTCTTCCCTTCTTGATCTTCTTAAAAACCTTTGATTTTACCTTTTGACGAAGTGAAGTTAGTGCTTTTCTTCCAAACCCTAGAAGGTAGTTTGAAAACCTTTTGAAACCATTTTTTGTGATGAAGGAGGTTTCTTTGTAACTTTTTGACCATCTTTGTCCATCTTCCCAAACTTCTGAGTTATTGTGGATGTTTAGGAAAAGAAAACAATGTTTTCTTCTAATTTCTCAAATAAATACTTATCAAACTCATTATTTATGTCTAAAAAGTCTTCAATGATCATTTGAAGGGGTTGAGGTGTCCTTTGCCTTTGTAACCCTAGTATTTCTTTATTTCTTGATCAAAACAGTCATAAACCCTGATTTCGATCAATCCCATATCTTTTTGGTTGCTTCTTTGTTATGAGTGGTCTTCTGGTGATGGTGCCTCTCATTACTTTAGCTCTTGCTAGGTTAGTAGCCTATTGACTCTTTTGCAAAAATGTAAGCAAGGGGCAGCTGTCCCCTTACAAAACTTCTTCTTCAGGCCAAACACCTTTTGAATGATCTCCGTGATGAGTTTAAGACAATATCACCAGTCCTTTCTTCCTTTGAATGTAGTTTCTTGATATAGGAAAAATAGAGTTTGCAGGGCAGCAAATCCATCCTATGGCTTTGTGAAACTCTAGGTGGCCTAGTGGAGGCTTTCTGGGAGTTGGCTTTCGGACTAAAACCTAGAACCTGGGATTTATCAAGTGTGATATAAAATAATTTATTGAAGACCTTAAACCCAATGTACTTGATTTTTTAAAGAGTCTACGAAGATAGTTTGAGACTATCAGTGTTTAGAAGTATTTTGGTGGACAGAACAAGTCGATTGATTGATGAGCTTAGGTAGCAGTGGGATTTTTAGGTGAAACAAAAACAGGGGATTTGGGTCAAAGGTGACAAGATATAGATAAAATGGGTGAAATGGGTTCTTAATGGGTATTCTGAGATTAGTAAGCAAAGCTAGTTAGGGTGAAATGATAAAAATAGTGAAAAAATATCTTAAGGATAATGAAGGCAGTGAGATTTCTAGAACTCACAATGTCTATGAACTTTGTTTCTAGAAATCTTGGGATAATCATTTAGTCATCTAAACAGGTAAAAATTATTAATGACTAACACCTCCTAAAACAGAAACAAAAAAATGTTGGTGAAAATATGGCCTTCAACATAGTATTCAACCAACTATGCCCTTACAACAGATATTATAACACAATTCATAGGTTACAAGGAGATACTTGTCCACAAGACTGAACATATCTGAACCTGAACTAGGCCTCCTCCACAACAGTGTTCACCAACTATATTCTGAGCTTCTCTACCACATTTCCAAAGTGTTGAGGTTTAGTTTCACTTGTTTTCGGACTTAATTCATAGGTATGAGAATATTCTGCCACAAATATTGAAGGAAGTGTTACTACAGGTCAAGAAGTGTGCCTCCAAAAGGTGACTGACCGAACCCTAAAGTCTGAGGTAAGGTCTATCTTCCCACTTGCAGCTATCTAAGCCATCAAAACTCAACTTTCTGGTTAAATGACCGAGCCCTATCAAAAATTTTGAAATTTTTATTTTAGATCAATAGGCACGTATCCTCCAGCTTACAAAGAATACTCCCACAGGTTCAAAATTTTACCTCCATTGGCCTGCAATATAGCTATGAAACTTTTCCTCCAAATAGGTTCAAGGGTGATGCAGGATAGCTGTAGAGATGACCCAACACCACTCTGTAATCCAAGGGAACAAGATTGCACTTCAGGTTGTTGTGTACAGGCCTCTTCGTAATTTATAAAGTGAATTGTCCAACAAAAATGAACTATAATGTATCCTTTTGAAAATATGCCCAAACAAAAAATCTTCAAGTCTTCCTCAAACTTCTTGCTGTGTTTATCCTCTTTTCTAAGCTCCCGCAATATTCTTCACCAAAATTTCTAAGCTTAAATTAGGAGCATAGATTTATATTTATAGGTGTTTCTCCCTATGAAGAGAAATGTCTCTTAAGGAAGAGCCGACTTGGAACCTGATCTATAGAACCTCTTATATTAGAATCAAATCGATTAGCCATATTACTAAGCACTGAGAATTTTCAAACCAGATCTGAGCATCGAAAGTTCTTTTCTTTACTAACATGACAACTCATGAACATCCCATAGCAAATTTTTTCCATTTCAAAAAAGGTCGTGCTTGGTTTTGACAATTTGCTAAATAGTTTGACAATAATAATAGTGAGAAATATAAATAATTACCATGGAAAAGGTGGCAATGCTTTCCATAGGAAAAGGAAAAATAAGCCACTTACCAGTAAGTATGTTATAGTATCAAAAGACTTACTGACTAAGAAAGAGAATTGTTCAGCAGTGTTGTAAAATGTTTCACTATTTCAGGAGGACTTGGTATGATAGTTTCAGTAAAAAATATTAGCCACTAGAAATTTGAGTAAATAGAAAACACCCTAGAAACCCTCTAGTCCATTTCCTTCATAGAGATCTGATTAATCTTAGGATCACCTAGTATTATTTGAGAAAACAACGAAAGATATATGGGTGACACAAGTGAAATAATGCTACAAGAACAACCTCAGAATTAGCCCTCGCATATTCAGAACACTTTAATGTGGTTTTTGAGACTTCATTCCAAACATAGGAGACAGGTAGGGGCATAAGATGTCCCATGACACTAAAAGAAACAGGTGAAACAAGCAGTCATCTAAAAGTCAGCCATTCTAATCAAGCGTCCCAAGAAAACACTTTTGCCAAAATTATAGTAGCAGTAGAAGAGTAGTACTCACCTAGTTACCATAATGAGAAACTGTGTGAGAAAATTGTCATCATATGACATTTTTTAGCAGTTTATGCCGAAAAAATGGTACTTAGCCAATCGAATAGAATTCTAATTCAAACCACACAAATGTTGAAGTATCGACACTCTAATGTTTTAGGGGCTATGTTAGTGTTTAATAAGGTTTAATAAAGCTCAAATTAATATAAAAAAAAATTATGAATCTCCCATATTCCATGTGCACCCTCAAATTTCTACATGGTATCAGAGCTATCTCTGAGCTTGAGCCTCAGAGCTTGTGATCAAATATTTTTGAGGCTTGTCTAGAGACTCAAGTTCAAGAAGAATAAAACTATGAGAAGAAGACATTTGATCGCAAGAAGAGAGATTTTCAAGAAATTGAGTTTTGAAGGAAAACAATAAGAGACTGCAGCATGATGTCTATGATGGACAGGTGGAGAAAATCTATTTCACACCTAAAAAAAGAATAGCATTACTCTAGGATAGATTGATACACTCTTAATAGTGGATTTCATGAGGGCAATAGGAAAAATTCTGAATATAGAAAATATGGAGTTCAAAAAAAGTGTGATTAATATCTAGGTGTCATCACCCCTAAAAAAAAGTAGCAAGTGTTATAGACATCACTGAGAAGACCACTTGATTATGTTTATAAACACCCTCATTATTCCTCGTGATCCTTTGATTATATGAACTTTGTTCATTACAACCCACACAATATGTACTCTGCGATGACTATATAACTATTTGGATTTTGTAATTAGCTAACTGATATCTGTTCTAAATGAATCGACGCCATAGCATACAATTGAATTAATTTAACTGTAATCACCTTTCCAGTCTTTGTTTTCTTTGAAGTTTGACCCTCGCTTTATTTTTCAAAAGCCACATAACCAGCCATTGATGGAATGGAACTAGGAAAACCTGCAGATTCCTGCTATTGTTTAGAACAATTAAGTCAAATTTTCCCATCATACTTTTGTATGTCAATATATGCTTCAACGTTTACTCAATAAGAAAAGGAAAATTGAGAAGACTTCTGTTAAATGCATCCTACTACTAAATATCAGTAATTTTTTCTAATAAACAAGACAACTAACTGAATTATTCTAACAAAAAATACACTTAACTGACTGTCATATTTAGGGACAACTCATATGGCCCAGCTTGGCTTCCTCTAAGGTGACCATGTGGCTAATTAATGGGTAGCCTGAACAAACTACATGAATCATATGCAAGCATCATAGCTCATTCAAAGAACCTAGTTTTAATAGCGTTAAATAAGTCATGTCTAAAGAAAAATGGCATGTTTGCACTGAATGTTAATTCAGCTACTTGAAAAATATCTCCCAGTAGTTTGGGACGATATCACATGAATACTTGTTTCTAATTAGCTGATCAATATCTTCTCCAAATGAATCCACAACATAGTAGATAACTAAGTATTACAACCAAAATATTTGTATGCATATTCATTGTTGAACATATTTATTCGGAAGTGTATGTTACCTTGGGAGTCTGCGATAATTTTGAAGTTTCACCCCTTCTTTTTTTTCAAAAGTCTCATACTTCTCTTCTAATGATGGGAAGAGACTAGCTGCATGTGAAGGTCCCTACCATTGTTGGGAAGGATTCTATCAAATTTTTCCATCATACTTACGTGTTAATATATGCTTCAACACTTGCTAAAAAAAAAAAGATACATAAACGATGTCTCCGTCACTAGAACATGTAACTGACGTTCATCTTTCGATTATTTGTAACTTTAATATGCTTTTGTTTTTGGAAATATTTGTTATTACCACCGAAAGAGAACTTTGGAGTCACAAAATTTCAAGAATCCTGCAGCTTTCAAGGTCAAAAATTGAGGACAATGCTACATTCACTTATCTACAAATTCAATGAATTTTTAGACCTCATACTAACTGCAATAGTGGAAAATATCGCACCTCAATAGCTTTCAAATTTTTTGAGACTCTACTATCCTTGGGTATTTTGAGGGTCACACCATTGCATTCAACTTAAAAGAATGGATTGCTTGCATCTTGATGTTCCTGCATGCCAAAGTCAAGAAAAATTTATGCCACATTTATTTTTAAGAAAATTCTGTGTATATTACACACACAGTAATATGCATAAGAGTAGCAAAGAATAAACAATCATATTGCAGCTAAAGCTGCAATAATCTGAATATGTAGAAATAGAAACATTTTTGGCATTTATAATAGGTGAACTCACTCTTCACTCTCCATGTGTCGACAAAAATTCATTACATGGATTATAGTCATACGTACATCTGGGCTTTACAATGATTATTAACCCTCTAATATGGTGGCCACCTGGTGCAGATTTTGATGGGGATTCCATTCATGTTTTTTATCCTCAATATTTAGGATCTCAAGACGATTGCAATAACAAGACGAAACCTCATGCAATATATGTTGTAACGCTTCCATTTATCCTTTTATCAAGGACTCTCTACACACACTACCTAACAGGAATGGCTACTTGTGAGGAAAAAGGGTTCTCTTTGAATGAATAAGACTTCTATAGTGGCTATCAAATAAAATAGTATTTTGAATAATCCCATGAGTTGGGAGTTTTATAATCCCTAAAATTCTATTATATGATATTTTCCAAGAAACCATTGAATGTGATATCCTCCATAAGCAAGACAATGCTTTCGTTTTCAATGAATGATACCTATTTTCCACTGGTTCAAAAAAATTATTCCTGCTAGGACTATCCTAAATCTAAAAGCCAAATAATTCCACCATAGACCTCCAAGTGTTGTGGAAATTCGAAAGAACATGGTTTTTTCATTCCTCCTCTTTACACAACACACACCAAGAGTGGCCTTGAATGCCTGTCTTTTCATCATCGATCCCATGTGAAAATGCCTAGCCATGAACTAGATAGACCTCTAAGCATTGGTACAATTCAAAAGGGCATGGCTAGCCCATTGCTCCTCTTTACACAACAAAAACCTAGAGGGGCCTCAAATGCATATTCTCATCACTGATCCCCAGTGAAAATGTTATCCCTAGCCACCAAGTAGAGAAAATATTTAGTCTTCATTCAACCTTCTTTGATCCAAATCCTGTTAGAAAACCTTAATATCTTTCCTTTTTCCCTCATCTTATTATGGATTCTTGTCCTGCTTTTTCCGAGTTTGCCTCTTAAACATAGTTGTTCCATTTCAAGGAATCAATTCCTCCTCCTTGGGTGATACTAACTCTAGCTAGTAGGTCTACAAGTTCATTTAATGAATTTGGATGTATCTCGGTGCCAACTTCCTTGAATTCCTTCCAAATTATTTTTTGGAGTACCCCTTCTCATAGATCTATCTCGTTGTTGAAAATTTTTCTTTCCCAACCCTGTTGGAATGCTTCTTGAAGAGCTTCACAACCAACCATATTTGAAAGGAGTGCACTCCTTATCTAGTCTTCATTCAGATAAAAATTCTTTGATCCATCTCTAATATTCCAAAATAAGTTCCATTTCACCACCTCTACATTTGATTTTTTTCAGCTACCAAATTTCATAGCCTTTTGATTAGGTCCGGTGTTGTGATATTGTACTTAGTCTCCATAATTTCTCTCATAATGCTCCACATTTTAGAGTGCTCAGAAAAAAGTCTCCAAACCTCCAAGAGTAGAGTTGGCCCCACTGGCCAATCTAAATCTAGCTCCACCCTAAAACATGGGTAAGCAAATAGTTCTCTAATAAAGAAAAATAATTTTCTTGACCACTTTTGTGCCTCTACGAAAGAGAATTAATTCATTGAGACTAGGATACCCACATGAACTTTCAGGATTGAGAAGGGATTATTTGTCAGAGCTTGGAGGACTAATTTTAAAAGTCAGTTTTCTTCCAACAAAGATCCATTACCCTTTCCATTGTGACTACTTATTTATGTTTTTGTACAATGCTCTTGCCTGACCCAAGAATAAGGGGATTCCGAAATACTTACATGGAAGAGGTTCTTTATCATATACTAAAAGTTTGACAGTTCTTTGTCTTACCTAGGTTGGCGTTAAAGAAATGAATCTTAGATTTCTAAACATTAATCCTGTCTGAAGAGGCTCTTTCATTGAATAAAACACTTGAATTTATTTGGTTACCTTCATGATGGAGAGCTTTCCCAATCGATGGTGAGTAACATAATGGGGTATAATATATGAGTTGCAGGTGGGAGATGGGAAGAGAATGTTACGACACTATTAACCCTTGATATTGCCCCACATTTTTAGCATATCCAAGGCTATTGCCCAAATATTTTTCCATGATAGTAAAGTGATAGAGATAAAGGGTCTCCATGAGGAAGGCCCATGTGAGCTTCAAAGAAGTTTGTTGGAGATCCATCGATGCAAATTAAAAATTTATACGAGGGGGAACTCGCTTTCACCTAATGCCTCCAATCCATTGAGAATCCAAACTTTTGGACAACTCTATTTAAGAAGTTTCAGTTAAGCCTATCCTAAGATTTGGCCATATCTAGTTTGATTAACATGCCTTCCTTTTTCCTGTAAACCAATGTGTGCATAAATTTATGCATTATTTTGATGCCATCCATATTATGCTTCCCTTTAAAAGGTGCTTGGGATTCTAGATGACATTACGAGAATAGTTTTCAGTGAATTTTCCACCACCTTTGATATTACCTTATAGACTATATTATAGACAACATTTTACCTAAATCCATCCCTGAAGATAGAATTTTCTATCTTTGGATTCTATTGCATGACCCAAGAATAAGGGGATGCCATAATACTTACATGGAAGAGGTTCTTTATCATATACTAAAAGTTTGACAATTCCTTGTCTTACCTAGGTTGACATTAAAGAAATGAATCTTATATTTTTGAACATTAATACTCTCTGAAGAGGCTCTTTCATAGAATAAAGTGCTTGACCTTATTTGGTTGCCTTCATGATGGAGAGGTTTCACAACCGATGTTGAGTAACATAATGGGGTATCATCTATGGTATCTACTATCCTTGGGTATTTTGAAGGTCACACCATTGCATTCAACTTCTAGGACTAGATTGCCTACATCTTGATGTTCCTGCATGCCAAGGTCAAGACAAATATATGCCACATTTATTTTTAAGAAAATTCTTTCTATATTACACACACAGTGATCCCAAAAGTTTCAGACACTTTGATTTTGAAAAGAAAATATTTGAAAATTTGAAAAATAGATTGGATCCTAGAGGGGAACATGGCTCCTAAGCATTGAGGTTAATGTCCAGTGGAGAGTGTCCACTAATTTAGGAAACTATTATTCTAAAGCACCCCTTAAAGGCCACATCCACACCACAAATAAAATCATGTTGTCACATAGTTGAAGATTCTAATTCAGAAGGGAAGATTTAGCTTAGGGAGGTATCCTTGAATAAGAAAAATAAGAGAGATCAATCTTATTGCCTTTAATGCTCAAATTTTCAAGAAATGAACAATAAGGAAAAATAAAAAATATTCCTAGCCATCAAGTCAATCACATGATCATGAATATGCTGGAGACATCTCAAACTTTCCTAGCAAAGAACATTATGGAAAGAAAAAAATATTCCTAGCCATCAAGTCAATCACATGATCGTGACTATGCTGGAGACATCTCAAAACATAATAGAAGAAGCATAAGGAATGGAAATAATTATGTCAACATACTTTGTGGATTGACAAGTTACCATACATTTGTCTCAGTACCTCTAAATTCGAACAAGTTTTCTGGGTGTTCTTTAAAAGAGAAATTGCTACACAAGAAATCAAAGGAAAATCATCCGTGAGGATAATTTTAGTAAAATTATTTTCAGTTCTATCACAATCTTGAAAATGCCAAGTATTTTACCTTCTTTGTCCAGTTTTTCATAATGGCATTGAATGGAACAACACAATGTTTCAGTACTTTATTATATTGGATTAGAATAAATTTGATCTATTAAATTGAAAAATATACTAATGAAATCTAGGGACAAACATGTTTTTCTTCATTACTGTTCCTATATTTAATTTTTCCAGTTCAAGATACATATATTGGGTAGGTCCCATAGACAGGAAAATATAGATATAAGTGGATCTTCCCTCATTATTCATTGTCTAAATATTTGTTTAACCCATCTTTAAACATTTTAATACCCATTATGCTATCCTTGTATACCAGAAGTAGAAATTTTTGATGGGTATGAAAAATATGTATTATGGATCAAATTGTTCGTCTTACTGATAAAATAGAAGATAACTGAGTATTACAACAGAGCAACTAGTTTTTCCAACAAAGAAACTAATGGTGAATCCGCATTGTGATTGAAGCTTGTCCTTGAGAATCTTATCTACAAACTGAGGTAAATCATGTTGCAAAAGTAACATCTGGTATACCTTGTGCAAGTTTGACATTTGAAAATGGTTCTGAAGGGTATGTACAACCCTCTTGTAGGACATATTTGTTGTATAGTGGTGGCCTATATAGTATACTTATAAAGTTATGAAGCGTATGCTTGTGTTACAATTCTGGGAAAAACTCTGATAATTTATAGCAACCTTTATCTGAAGAATACAATATTGAAATTGAAGGTTTGAAGATTTCTAAAGAAAAAAATTATGATCCCACTAAATCTAGTGTATTTGTATCTCCATCATTTTCAGTTTTCATAGATAGAGAAGGGTTTACATCTTCAGAAATAAGAAGGTACTAGTGTATGTGGAGCAGAACATTAAAGATATCAAGGAAAAGATATCAAGGGTTTAATTTTGAAGCATATCCTTGTGCTACAATTCTGAGAAAAATTACAATTAACTAACTGTAAGTGAAATACTGATTCACCCCTTCTCGTTGTTTCCAACATAGTAATACAATTCTTGGAGGAATATAGTAATACAATTACTCGAGGAAGATCCTCTCATCCAACTATAGAGGAATGGCCCCCACGAGACCTTTATCCAAGTCGACTTCAACACAAATACAAGACACAAAATTGGCATCCCTTGTGTTCTTCCACTTCAAGTAACTTCCCAAAGTCGCCATCGATATCCTTTAGAATAGCCTTGTCACAAAAGATCAACAAAAAAAGGGGATGCAAACCCATAACAAAATGAGGAGAATTTCTCCATTGGATTGAAGTTTAGAGACCAAGGATTTAGATATAGTGCAGTAGTGCCTGAAATCCTATAAAATAAGGAACTGATAAAAAGACTAAATCCTAGTATTCTTCAGATATGAAAAATAAATAAAAAAACACCTCTTTAAAGTGAAAAAATAGAGAGTTGTACATTAGCACCTTTATTTCAAGAATATTTTTACAAATCATCACGGGTTATTTTTTTTTTTAAAAACACAGGGTCATTGAATATGAAATTAACCCAAAATTTTCCTTGAAACTCCAAGAACCAAAGGCACATTATTACATCACTATAGTTAGAGGCCTCGTCATTTACTCAAATGAAGAAGTTATCAGTAGGGTCCCCACACTTCCCACGAACATAAGATGGAGAAAAGAGGAAAGAAATAAGGCCATTACAACAAATAAAAACTCATTCCTTGAATATGAACCCATAGAAGATAAAAATGAAGAAGGGAGAGTTTAAATTATCCTTGGGATGAAGTATCCTAAAAATATATCTCATATGAAGGGAGACTTAGTATTGTGTATGGATACCATTTGAGGTTTCTCTATAAAATAAAATTCTAAATGGAATTTCTTATGCAAGAAAGGATAAGCATCCCTCATTTCCTTCTTCAGTAAATAAAGGAAATTACCCTAAGGGTAAAATGAGGAAAGGACCAGTACCTAGCACACCATGGGCTAATAAAATTAATAGTCATGGATGCTTTAGAGTTTATCCAAAACCTTATTCCTTGGGTTGATTTTATAGATATGGATAGAGAGGCCTTCTCAGAGATTCAAGCCTAAGCTTAGCTAGAACTAGAAGGAGTAGCATCAAACGGGGAGTCTAAAGAAGAGGAAGCTAAAATTGAAGAAGAAGAATCAAAAGGAGAATCAGAAGAAGTGGAGAAGGAAGAAGAAAATACAAAGACACAAACTGAGGTAGAAACAATGACAAACGTTCTTAAAGAGGAGCTATCCAATCTTGAGTAACAAAAATAGGACAAAATATCCAAGAGGCCACATGAACATCATACAGGCCACCAAAGAAAAGGACAATGGATGTAATGTTCCTAAAATTAGCATGAAGCTAATTGGACCATTGATTTTTCTTATATCATATAGGAGGTGAATAAAATAGGTGAGGTGACCCATGAGTAGGAATAAATCCCTCATAGTGTGAAAGGGATCAATGGAGTAGCTTCATTTTGCACCTTCTAGTGTGAAAAGGGGCGAATGCATGAGGACAAGGTCAAGTTTGACCAAGTCAACAGTGCTGCCAAAGAGGGTGTGGCTTACTTGGAAAGACAGCGTAGTTTGGAAGGGAGGAATATCACTTATGGAAGAAACCCTAATGTGTGGGGTCCAGGGCAATGAGGCATTTATTTTCATAAAAGGAGGAAGAGGCATCCATAGAGGATTATGTTTGAGTATTTGATTTGGTCTAGTATACTCTTTGCATTCTCGAGTTGTTTAGCAGAGTTGCAGTGTTGTTTAGCACGAGGGATTCCTATTTAGGATTTGTTATCCTTCTTGAAAGGCCTCTTCAAGGATTGCACTTAATTTCTCCACATCTAGGCTGAAGGACAAGCCACCTCCTTCAGTCACAACATTATTTCCGCTGAAGTATAACGTTGTGTTGCAGGTTGTTGCAGTGGAGGGTTCCACAACACCATCCCTTGGCTCATATTTCAGAGGATGGAGCTTCTATTCCTTTGGGAGGTTAGTGAGGAAGGTTTCAAAGCTGATTTTCATATCTTGGCATTAGGCCAAGAATCTCCCATCTACTACAGTGCAATCCTTCTCCTTGATTGTGTTATTTCAATGTGTATCTATAGTGGTGGTTTGCACCACCATTTTGGAAGGTGAGATCTTCAGTGCTAGGGTCAGACTTGCACTCAAAAGATCCATTGGATGATGTTTACATCAGATTGGACATATTATTTTGCCATCTCCATTCATTCCAGTTTTGAGTTGTAGCAGCTACCCTGCAACTTCGGCATTTCTTCAGTTTTTACATTTGTATATATATTTCAGCCAATCCTTCGAAGGATTATTGACTGTTGTTTTCAGGGGTTGAGAGATTGCTCCCCCACATTTCTTAAGCCTATTATGTTTGTACCTTTGTGTTATCATTCATTATGTTTCAGTGTCTCATATAAACTGCACAGTCATAGCTTTGGCTCTTTCATATCTAGCAGTGCACTTCATATTCTTTGTACATGTCCTTTGAGGTCCTTTTTCCTAAGCTCGAGTGATCATTTCCTCAAGATATTGTACACATTCTGCTGCTATAACACTAATAAGATGTCTATGATTTCTTCTATCATTATTTGAAGTTGATGCAACCCTTCTCTTTCATTCTTATGTTTTCATATTGATGGATCTCCACATTTGGAATATCTTAAGATATTCCCAATAGTGTAGAAATTCCCTGTTTTTGGATATTACAATGGTATCAAAGCTAGAATCTTGGCTCATCCTGTGAGTCTCAGCCAAAGGAGATCAGAAGAGGATGGGCTTTATCTCATCATATTTCAGATCCATGAAGAACCTCCCCAAGGAGGATAAGCAGATAGAAAAGGAAGGACCCTGCACTTCCTATTCTCATTGAGAAGGAGACAGAGAGATGAGAAGGAAAAAGACTCAATATTTTGGAGGAGAAAAAGGGGATAGGCTTACAAGGCTTATTCCTAAATATGTACAAAATATTCAAGAAGATTTCAAGAAGATAAAAAGGGAGATGTATGAAGAATCTCCAGAAGAGTTTGAATCTAAAGAAAACTCTAGATTGTCAACGTGAGGACTGTGAGCAAGAAGCCACACACCATAGCACATAGTGTAGTCACATGCCCAGGATTTCCACAAGAGAGATGGAAATAGGAGAAGAGGTTGCTAGGAGGGAAACTCTTAGTGATTTCCTGAAAGAGTATGAGAATCAAACTCAAAAATTCTAAGATCATCTCAGTTTTTCAAAGTTTTGCAAGATCAAGGTGAAGGGAAGAGAGTAGCAGGATAGATTTCTTCTATCTACCTTTTAAGCTTCACCTACATGTTCAGCCAAAGTGTGGGTGGGGGAGTTAGATACCTTCTTGCAGCAACACCAGACTTCTGAAGATGAAGCCATCAGAGTTGCAGTGTTGCATATGAGAGGTAAGGCCTATGCCTGGTGGATCTTTGAATCCTTTTCTTTAAGAAATGTAAACACTACATATTATGCAAGTTTCACTAAAGCATTAGTGAGAAGATTTGATATAAGGATTCATGAGACACACATGGTGGAGCTAGATAAGGAAAATCAAACAAAAGCCTTGCATGAAAACACAATACCACTTCAGAAAACCATGGAGGAGGCTGAAAACTTGCACCATACCTTGCTAGAAGAGAGACCTTCACCTCACACCTTTGAGAAAGGGTGCATGGAGATATCCTTTTCAAAGAGGGATCCGATGATTGGGAGGTTTCCCATTCATGTTGCAGATATTGAGGGCAACAGCGCTGTCACATCTAGAGGGTATATAGTGCCTCATGCAGAGGAAGGAGGAGCTCTTGCTCCAAGTAGAGGAATTCTTGCATCTTTGCAAGGAATTCCCCAAGATCTCATGTGTGGAGATCAAGGCACAACTCTTGTGCCATTTTTGAGGAGGTGTGGAACCATGGAGACATAAGGAGGAGGTAATGAAAAGAACCAGCATCATGAGATGAGGAGTACACACCCCTATCCATTTAAGGAGGTTGATGCACCCAAGGAGAAGACTGGATTGCGTAGTAAGGGCATGGACAAATTTTTCCATTCATATATGCAATCATCTCTTGATTATGATGTCTCATTGCATGGGGAAATTTCACCAAGGAGACCACTAGATCAGCAGAGAAGGAGTGATGCTTCACCTGTTAAGGCACCAGTCATTGATTTCAGAGGAGTGGGGACCTTGGGAGAGCTTGATACATCGTTTGGAGTCTTGGGTAGGCTCGAGGAGGAGAGACATAACTCTTTGGAAGAGTTAGAACAACCACCCCTTTTCTCTTTGGGGATGACAGGAGACTCATCTATGAGTCACTCCCTCTATATGAGCAGAACATATGGTAAGGGTGTTGATTGTTTACATGATTATTTATATGATATATGTATATATCCATTAACCATATATGTGTAGGATGTTTCTCCAAGGAGGATAATTATTTCTTTAGGGCTTCATGGTCTACTTGAGGACATAAGCATGATTGATGGCCATTCCCTAGGAGGACTTGGGGAAGAGGTATATTATGGAGGACATGCTCACTTTACATCATGCATCATTCACTTCTTCCATACTTATGACGAGATTAGAGCAGCAGGAAAGTGGTTGAAAAGCCACACATTTTATCAGTCTCTATTGCAGTTGAGGGTCAAGCTGCGTTGGTTACATTTGAGGGACCATTGCCCTTCTCACTTGTTATACATGGCAGCAAGCATGATTCTCATTTTTTCTCCCTATGGTTCTATTGTCTCTGCCTTTATGAGGAGCGTGTTTTGGAGAGAGACACATTGTATGGATGCGTCCTTTGGGAGAGAAGATCTCCATATTTTTTGCAGTACATTTTCTAAGGGGAGCACGGGAGATAATATGGCCACCACAGCAACACATTTTTCTCTTTATGAGGGGGGCCATAGGATTGAATGGACTCCATATGATGGTGAATTCCAACTCATCATATATGGAATGGTTTGGGCCAGCCTGATTTGCAGCATTGGAGGAGAGATCTTTGGAGATCTAGTCCTTGCCACTTGAGGGAAACCTTATTGTAGCCCAAGATCAGCCAACGCTCTACACTTATCATAAGTGGAGAGATGGAAATCGTGAGGTAGGCTACCTTGTCTACCATATGCATATTTTCATCCCACCTACTTTGCCGGAGCCAAAGGTGGAGGACAATTTTCAGGAGTTTCCTAGTTGGGAGGTGACTCATTTTGCATGGATAATAGCTTGGGAATAGAGGATCCATATGGGAGAGATATTTCCAATTAGATTTTAGATCCCATTGCTCAAAGGGACCTCTAGACATCACTTTTTTATCCTCTTGAGTATTTTATCTTTACATGATGATAGCTTGATAGCTGACTTGCATGCTGAGGAGGAGCAATGTGGAGACTTGATTGATGAGATAACATATTTTTACTTGGAGGAGATCATAATATAAGAATGCTATAGGTAGAGGAGGAGAAATAACTCAGTCTATCCTTGCACTTGCTTTAGGACAAGAAATCTTTGAGAGGGGAGGACTGTAATGTTCCCAAAATTAGCATGAAGCTAATTGGAACATTGATTTTTCTTATATCATCTAGGAGCTGAATAAAATGGGTGAGGTGACCCATGAGTAGGAATAAATCCCTCATAGTGTGAAAGGGATCAATGGAGTAGATTCATTTTTCACCTTCCAGTGTGAAAAGGGGAAAATGCATGAGGACAAGATCAAGTTTGACCAAGTCAACAATGCTGCCAAAGAGGGTGTGGCTTACTTGGGAAGACAACATAGTTTGGAAGGGAGGAATATCACTTGTGGAAGAATCCCTAATGTGTGGGGTCTAGGGCAATGAGGCATTCATTTGCATAAAAGGAGGAAGAGTCAGCCATAGAGGATTATGTTTGAGTATTTGATTTTGGTCTAGTAGACTCTTTCCATTCTCGGGTTGTTTAGCAGAGTTGCAGTGTTGTTTAGCACGAGGTATTCCTATTTAGGATTCCTTCTCCTTCTTGAGAGGCCTATTGAAGGATTGCACTTAATTTCTCCACATCTAGGCTCAAGGCCAAGCCACCTCCTTCAGTCACAACGTTGTTTCCATTGAATTATAACGTTGTGTTACAGAGTGTTGCAGTGGAGGGCTCCACAACACCATCCCTTGGCTCATCTTTCAGAGGAGGGAGATTCTATTCCTCTGGGAGGTTAGTGAGGAAGGTTTCAGAGCTGATTTTCATATCTTGGCATTAGGCCAAGCCTCTTCCATTTACTACAGTGCAGTCCTTTTCCTTGACTGTGTTATTTCAATGTGTATCTGCAGTGGGGGTTTGCACCACCATTTTGGAGAGTGACATCTTCAGTGCTAGGATTAGCCTTGCACTTGGAAGATCCATTGGAGGAGGTTTACTTTAGATTGGACATCTTATTCAGCCATCTCCATTCATTCCAGTTTTGAGTTGTAGCTGCTACCTTGCAATTTTGGCATTTCTGCAGTTTTTCCATTTGTATATATATTTCAGCCAATCCTTCTAAGGATTGTTATCCTATTGTTTTCAGGGTTTGAGAGCTTGCTCCCCCACATTTCTTGAGCCTATTATTGTTATATATTTGTGTTATCATTCATTATGTTGCAGTGTCTCATATAAAATGTGTAGTCGTAGCTTTGTCTCTTTCATATGTAGCAGTGCACTTCATATTCTTTGTACATGTCCTTTCAGGTCCTTTTGCCTAAGCTTGAGTGATCATTTCCTCAAGATATTGTCCACATTCTGCTGCTATAACATTAATAAGATGGCTATGATTTCTTTTGTCATTTTCTGAAGTTGATGCAACCCTGCACTTTCATGCTTATGTTTGCATATTGTTGGATCTCCACATTTGGAATATCTTAAGATATTCCCAATAGTGTAGAAATTCCTTTTTTGGGGATATTACAATGGAGGAGAAAGAAAGCACTATAGAGGGGAACATAGAGGAGGAAATATTTTTTACACTAGTAGGCTTAAGTACCCCAACCAAACCTCAAGAAAGGGAATAAAATAAAGCCCTCACATACTTTAATACCATAAAGAGTAACAAGATCAGATAAGGGAAGCCTCAACCTCCTTCTCCAACACCCATCACTATTGATGAATTAGTCAGTTGTCAAAAGGAGGAATATAAGAAAGAAAATAGACAATAAGTGTAAATAACCTCCAATAAAATCAAGTGAAAACAACCACATATCTAACAAAGAAGGCTACGTATCAAGGAAACCAATATTTTAGGAAAATCCATTATGTTATAGGAAGGACATGTAGAGCCAGAGAAGAAATTTGTGCAACTAAAGGAAGAGACAAAATAGCTACAAAATGTGACTGTGGGGCTATAGGAATAAGATCATTTTTCCCCCAAGTGGCATCCAATTGTTACACCATAAATTAATTTTATGCTCCACTTTTATTATCATCCACTTCTACTCTTGTTTATCATAGTTGTTTGTTTTGATAAATAAGTTGAGATGCTTGATACCATTTTCGAGTGAGGTCTAAATCTGCGATGGAAAGATATAACAAATCTCCAAAAGTGTGTTTGGGTTGACTATCGATTGATGAAAGGAGGATTTATTCAGATTGATATCCATTCTAGTGGCATTGCAAAAGAGGTTTAGTATTCTATGGAATGCATGCCATTCAACTATGATTACTAAACCCAAAAGAAGTACATTGTCCACAAAGAGAATATGAGTAATGATTTTTTTTTTGGAAATTTTAATGCCCTTTATATTTCCATCCTATTTTTCTTTCAGTAGAAGGCGACTTAGACCTTCCATCACAATTGAAAAAAACAACAGAGACAAGTGGAATCCCTTCCTGAGACCCCAAGAACCGATGAATTTTTTGGAAGGAGAACAATTGATAAGGATGGAGAATTTACCTAAGGATACAAAACCCATGCTTCAGTTTGTAACCTCTAAGCTCAACTCAATTTGAAGGAGAAAAAGTATGAGGAAAGTCCAGTTGAATTTATGAAATCTTTATGAAGACCAATTTTAAGTACAAGAGCTTTCATTTTTTTGGACTTAATAGAATGGATGGCATCTTGGGAAATGGAGATGGCATCATTAATATACCTATTATCAAGGAAACCGAATTGATTTAGTGGTAGCTTTTCTTCTATCATCCTCTTGATCTTGTTTGATATTATCTTGGAGATTATTTTATATACTAGGTTTCATAGGGAAAGGGGCTTGAAGTTCAAAAATTTCTTGGGCTTAGAGAATTTTGGAATCAAGGCTATGTAGGTATCATTGATCTCTACTAACAATTTCTCTGATATTATATATTCCTCTACCATCATGTAGAAAATCGATCCTATGATATCAAAAAAGGTGAGGAATAGTTCCACTATCCATTTATCTGAGCTTGGACTTTTTTCTTTAGAGAAATTTTTCACAACTCCTTCAATTTCCTCTAGGGAGACTAGGATACCGATCATATTCAATTCCTCTTGAGTGAAGAAGCATGGATAATGTTTTATTAATTTCATCTATGATCTAATGTTTGAAGACTCCATATCTCTGGAGAGAGATGAAAAGTAGGATGATGCTGCAATTTTTAAATCCTTTGTGGAAGAGACTATTTTTCCATATTCTACCTCAAGCTCCCATATTGTATTTATGTTCCTCCTATTATTTTCATAGCTATGAAAAAATTTAGTTTTGACATCTCCCATTTTTATCCAAGTAGCCCTGCTTTTTAGTCTTTGTGTTTCTTCTTCCATATTTAGGATCTAAGTTTTCCTAACTTCCATAAAGCTCAATTTCTAGGTTATTTCTACTGAGAAAGATGAGGAGAATATATGAGAAAGGTGTTCTTATTTAGATTATAGTTCTGTGAGCTATTTTTTTTGTTTTGTTTTCCTTTTTCTCTTCGAGAACAAAACTGCCTTCTTTAGCTCCATGAGATTTCTAACCAAGATAACCATTGTTGATGAGAAATTTGAGATCAGGTTTTTCTATCAAATTTCTTTTACCAACGATATGAAATATCCTTATTCCAGCCACGAATGGTTGAATTTAAAAGGATATATATTTTTTATAGGATAAAAGTACATCTCTAGTAAAATGGGCATGCGATATTAGAACTTATCTTGATTTGTCTAGGATCTGAGCCTCCTCACTCTTTCTTCTCTTTATTCCAACTGCTTTGCCATTAAGAACCTATCCATTCTTTTGGCTATCCCTTCTGCACTTATCCTAGCATTTATATAGGTAGGGTTTAATGGGAAGAGAGCCATGTCACATATTTAATGGTTCTACAAAATTGATGAAAAGTAGAAGCTCAGAGGATATGGTCTAGCTCAAGGACCCCAAGTGTCGGAACAAAAAATTTGAGAAAAATTGGGGAAATTTCTGACAATATGACAAAGTGTTGGAACTAAAGTGTTATAATTTTGACCAAATATACTAGTGGGAGGGCGCCTACAGGTAGACCCAACAACCTTCGCCATCAATAGCATAACATTCTCCCATTTCCTTGCTTAGAAAAATGATAAAACAAGAGCATGTGGCAATGTGTTTTTTTGGAAAATGTGGAAGAATTACATGAAAATTTTTACATAATTATATTTCATGGATTTTCCACATTGATACTTGTTCATGAGAAGGAAATATGCAGGAATTTTTGGCTCAATAATTCCCCTGTGCTCTTATATTTTAAAAAACACCTTTGAGATTCATCTTTGACAGCTCAACTTTGTGCCTGTGTGTGAGCCGACACACATACACACACAGAGATTACACACATAGACATAAACCAAAGCTCTCATTGTGTTCACTTAGTACAATAAACCTTGAGTTGGGTGAACCCTTCAACCTTGCGAGACTGGGCTGAGTGGGGAGATTTGAATCCTGGGTGGAAATCATTTACGTACACGGAGTAAACCCTATAAAAAACTCAATTAATCAATGTAATTTGTTAGATCTAGGTCCAAATTTCTAACCTACACCTGGAGTTCCTTTGTACCTAACTACAACAGAAGGGAATGTGATAAGATGGATACGATACAATGGTGGTTATATCGCCATAACTATAATAAGTAAGTATAAAAATAGTATAAAAAAATGTTTCAATGTATAAAAACATGTTCAAAATTACAATCAAATAGAGGAAAAAACACATATAAAAAACCAGATAATAATCATGAACAAGCTTCATATTGAATTATGAAATACAAAGGAACTTACAAAATGTGACACTATGAACTTGGTCAAGCACAAAAGAAAAAAGATCCTGGACATGACCCTGGTTGACAAGTTGTATTGCTCATGATGCAAAAGGATTTGTACCTGCGCTGCCAAGTCATTCAAAATCCATAATTATCTATACAATAAATACAAGTAATTGATGTAGTATTTTTTACTCTAAGATGCATTCTTATGATAGTGTTAGACAATATGTTGACAATGTCAAAACATACCTGAATAAGCTCCTCTTCGTTTCAAGAAAAAATTATTGGAGTCTCCTGAACTTGGAACAAGCCTCCCACGATCTGAAAGAGTAGCACTAAGTCAACATTGACTTTTTTGTTGCTACATTGGATCGAGGGAGGTTTGATCCAAGATTAGATTGCTCCAATAAATTATTCTCTACTAAACGGGGCCAACCACGTGAATGTGGAATATCTTACGGCCCCTCCCCCCCCTCACATCATTCTCAATTCCCTAATACCCAATCTAAATTTCATTTTTTACTTTCATGAGAAAAAAAAAAATATTCAATAACTAATTAAAAAAAATGCAAGAAAAAGTATGCAAGAAAACATTGAAAGTGCTTGACATAAAAATAGTATGATAAATGAGTTTTTATATAACACAAAAAAGGTTCCAAGTGTGGTAACATTTGTCTTATAATAATACAATATTTTACATAATCAAATTTTCTTTTTCTTATTCCTACTTCTAAAAATCCTAACTACATCATCAACATCATTCTCCTCTAATTCTGTTTCATGCTTTTCCCGCGTAGAAGACTTAGTTGCGTACTCATGATGTCTGGTCTCATGCAGTGACAGGGCATCGCCTACAAAAATAGATGATATTAAATTTTAATTGTTTGTTTTTAAATATCATTGAACTAGTTCAGTAATATTAATAAAAAAAATTTCAATGAGATTATTTACCTACTGCACCAGTTGTCACCATGAGAACCATTGCCCTATGTTCCTCTCTTGTGGTAGAATGCTCAAGCACAACATTCTTTGTCATTTAAACAAAAAATGTTGTAAGGACACAACCATCAAGGTATAATTAGAAAAAATTATAATTGGAAATTAATTACCATCATGGCCCTCACTGATAGTAGCATTTTCGACCTAATCTCCACTACAATAATCAAGTTTCACGTGAGGACCCTGTACTTCTAGAAATATTTCACTCTCAGCGCACTTCTCTACAACTAGGTTATTTGGCTCATTGAAAGTGTTTCTCCCCTAATTTAAAAAAAGTTGTTAGACATTAAATTTATGGACGAAACCAAACATATTGAAAGGTTAACGTTTTACCTTATTAGGCATTCTAGATCTTGGGACCTGTCCCAAGCTTCTACGTTGTTCAACTGCAGCTTGATAGCTGGAATGGAAAGTGATCTCTCCGTCTTCTTCTATGGTTTCCATTCCAAGGTCATCACCCTAAATTACATATGATTGTTTATTTTTAATGTTATTTTATGGGATTACAAAAATTTTGGAAGGTGATACAATTAATTATAAGATGTTTAGCTACTTACAATTCTTGCAGCTAATTTCAAGTAGCCGCCCTAGCCTAGCTTGTGATGGCCTTTTTTTTCAATCCTAGATTTGGTTGCCTTCGAGGTGTCAGGAAACCTATCATTATTTCAATTGATCTCATGCAAAATAATAAAAAAAATCCTTTTGATTTTTTATTACTACCTTATATGTATCTAGCTGGGTCATAAGTTGTCTTACCCACATTCCTAATTTAGGTGTTTGAGGCACAACATCTACCAAACGCTCAAGTTCCAACTTTTCTTTTCGCGCCTTTTTTTGCAGCAACAGCAATGGACATGGGGATGAATAAAAATCTTCCTAGTTGAGGGAATCATCAGGCGCACCATGGCCAGGTGTCTACATATTCAAACAAAATTAACATTATTTCAATTATGTAAATAACTAAAATACCTGAAGATAGAACAAGGATGGCACTTTACATGTTCTTTAGCTGGCCCCTTTCCACGATCATCATGTCCTAGAGTTGTTCCTGTGCTTCCACAATCAGTCTACCACATTGCAATAAAATTAGAAATGTGAAAAATTGAAAACACAAAATGAAAACTGAAATAATTTCTAAATTTGCCTTTATAATACATAAAATTTGTGCATTAAAGAGGCCCTGGAGTGGTTGAGTATAATTAAAAGTAAGGGTTGTAAGCCAAATTTTTATACTTACACCTTTCTAGTAGACAATTTATGCAAAGTAGGTAGATTAGATGAGGCTAAAGAGATTTTCAGTGAAGCTTTAATGAGAAGAATAAAGCTAACTGTAGTGACCTATAATGCATTGGTCAATGGATATTGCAAGGGAGGGAATTTGGATGAATATTTCCTTCTCCTCGAAGAAATGAATGAGAATGACTGCATGCCTGACATAATTACATACAATACCATAATTTATGGGCTAATAAAATAGAACAAGATCTTAGAGTCTTTGAAGTTTCATGATGAAATGGCAGACAAGGGTTGTGAACTATATATGAAGATAACACTTATTTGTGGTGCCATTTCTAGATCCTTATAATGAGTGGTCGCATTACTTGTGAGACGATTAACTTTCCCAGTCAGTAGTCGGCTCAAGGTGATCTTGGGTTGTGTGTTTTTAAAACTATGGTTACACCTAGGCCTCCAAACTTTGATTACATCATAATATATCAAATCTATGTTGGATAAAACTACACTGAATCAATGATCAATGTGGACTTATGGAAACTTGCATGAACCAGCAGTCACTAAAGTGCATGATGGAGGGCCATTTTGGACAGCTAGGAAACTTCTTAAGATGGACTTACCTCTTTATTTGAACTGTGACGAGAATGGGCTTCTGATAAGAAATAGTGAAATTATATTATTCAATGGTGATAAAACACAATTGTTGAGTTTTCTTACTCAAATTTGTAATGCAAGTGTTAAGTGCAAAGTTTTAGGAGTGGCAGTGCAGTGCTTGAATTCAATTGAACTTTTTTTGATTGAAGTTTTATCCTTAGATGCTTTTAGTGCATGTTTGGATGATTTGGTTCTTGCTCATTGTGATTCTCAAAGAAATATATTTATGAATGAGCTAGGAAATGATATTGGAAATGCAATATCTGCTAAGAAATTAGTTCAACAACTTGCCTTCTTAGGGCTTGAAATGTTTCAAGGGAGGAAAATTTTTCCAAGAGATTAGCTTAAATAGATTTTCATGATAAGGATTTCGTTTTGATTAATGGTCCTCCAAGTGTCCACAAAAATTGATTACATGGATTATAATCATACGTACATCTGGTCTCTATAATGATTACTAACCCTCTAATATGGTGGCCACTTGGTGTAGATTTTAATGGGGATTCCATTCATGTTTTTTATCCCCAATATTTAGGATCTCGAGCTGAGCTTTATCAGCCTCTAAGTGTGGATCAAAAAATGTTTAGTTCCCATTTTGGAGAGGCAAGAATAGAACTAAGTGTTGATATTTGATACATTGTTGTATGCCAATCTTTTAACCATTCACATGATGTAGAATCATACCATCGGGGTTGGAACAAAGGCCTTGGGCTTTGGAGGCACGTCACTCATGCTACCCCTCCTAAGTTGTAATGGAGTATATGACTATCTTACGATTACTACATCTTCCCATTGGTATTAGTTGTCTTACTGATGCATATTTTGACATATCCATGGCCATGAAAAGACGTAGTAATACCAATGGGAAGACGTAGTTGCATAGTTTAATAGACGACCTAGTCACTTTATTGTATATTATTTTAGGTGGCCAAGTATGGCGTAAGCAATTGTGGGCCCATAACTATCTAATCGTGAAGGAACCAAACCTTATAAGTTGTTTGTACATAGTAAATACACATCTCATGAGTTATTTGTAACATCATATTGATTCATTTAGTGATTGATTTGTTTAGCCTACATGCACCCATATTTTAAGTTCTCTTTTCAAGTTGGGTGTTACACTTGGTCAAGGGATTATTTAGTGCCATACACTATATTATCACACAAAGTGTCTAGGCACCATGATAATGCTCAGAGTAGGGGTTGTCACTCTGATTCCTACTCACTCTGTTTAGACTCTCTGCTAGCTAATTCAATGGGGGTAGTCCCTAAGGATGATGAAGGGAATAAAATTTTGAGAGTCAATAAGTTCTAGAAGATTTGAAGGCAAGGAAATTGTTATTTCTATGAATCAGATTAAAATTAGCAAGATATATTATTAGAGGGGGAATGAGATAGATTTGATGAGATTATAAAGACACTTAATGAGATAATGTTTTTTTTTAGAGACCAGTGCCTTAATAATAATGTCCCAAAAGTAATATACTTTCACAAATTAGAGATCACAAGTTATGGAAACAACAATACTGCCCAGAAAGGTTAATGCAAGATACAAGGATGAGAGCAAAAGATAGCTTGCAAGAATGAAAAAGCAAGGTACTTCTACATTATAGCAATATCACATGATGTAACTTTGTTCATAAATTAATGATATATTAATGAGATGCAAGCTGCCAAAATGCTTCAATGTAGGAAATGTTACACTACTTGCAACTAAACTATGAAATATCACCAATGAGATAGAAAGCTATGTTAGGCTGCCTCAACCAAGAACAGTTATAACAAAAATGATTTGCAGTTGAACTTATGAAGTAATACTTAGGAGGCAGTGATACACCCAAGGATGTAAGCACAAGTAACTCGAGATTTGATGAAATTGTTAACAATGTTCTATGTAAGAAAAAACCTTACAGTAGGCCTATCTATTCAATGCAGATCTAAGAAGAGACATTCTTATAATATGAGCAATCAAACACTAATGGTCATTCTTCAAGTTGCCGAATGTAGATGCTAGAAAATCGAAAGGTAATCAGCGAAAGAGAGCACCAACTTTAAATATGCAACTGGAAAGAATATTAATTGTTGCATCCCACTGTCAATCAAGGAAAATCCACAGATATTTAAGGACAATGGTTAGAATTATTTCCAAACTTCTTGTGAATAATGTGAGATAAATTTTAATTATTTTAGGCCTCCAAACTGAACTTGCATGTTACAGAATATTATCAATCAATTTATATCAGTCCACTAGAAAGCAAGGAATAAGATTTTAAAAACAAAAACCTGTAAAATGATGTGGAACTAGAGATCAAAATTTAAAATTGCCTTTGAAAACCAATGACAAAAATCCAAGGTAAGCATCAGAATTTAGTTCAAATCTTGATTAAGTTCTAGTTAAATTTAAAAGGGAAATAGGAAAATTCCATGGCTTGTATTCCCAGAAACTTATGTAAAAAAATTCAAACTTTACAGACCCCCTGCTCCAAGTGAAAGAAACCAGCTTTATGCCCAACGCAACAGAGGATTGAACCTATAAAAAATAGAAAGTTAGTCTTTCAAAGCACTTTTGTACAAAAAAAAAAAAAAAAAAAGCCTCACTGCCAACCCAGAATTTATCATTTTTTTTTTTTTTTTGTCTGATTTCTGAATAGGGTTTTTTTTTGCAAGGGTGTTATAAGTGTCTAGGCACCGTGATAATTCTCAGAGTAGGGGTTTTCACTTTGAGTGTTATCGTGGTGCCTAGAAACTTTGTACGATAACACACTCACTCTTTCTCTCTCTCACACAAACACTTTTTTATTGCAGGTTGTAGGACTTGTTGGTCTATACATTCAATTCTCTTCCTCTCTCTTGTGATCTCAACATCCTTCCATTCCTTGAACCTCTTCTTTGGTTTAAATAAAAGGTTTAGGACCACCAAGGTCTAGCTATCCTCATGGTTTTTTGTAGTGGCATTCCAGTAAATAAGTAGCGAGGCAACAAGAGGTCTTTCTAGGCAGTGTGCATCATTGAAGCATCAAAAAGGATAATCTAATTCCAAAGCTCATATGAAGGTGTGAGTTCCAACATGCTCTTTAATCCTTTCACTACTGGGAGTGACATTGGGTCTTCCACCAGACCTACACTTCATGCCAATTTAGGAGCACACACTATTGATAATGATACTGGATTGGTGATTCTACCTTGCCTACTTCTTGAAGACCATAAATAATTGTAGAATATTTGAACTAGTCTCTTCAATACCATTTGGGGGCATAGAGGGTGGAGGAAGTATAAGTCTAGAATTGAAGCTGGGGAACTGAAATTGGGAACAGAAATAAGAAAATTTATGCTTTTCAAATTTGACCTTACCTCTTGAAGCTATAAAGTAGATCTGGAGAGCTTGTAATCAAGTTTGTACCTCCATTGTGATGTATCCCAGTGTAACTGTAATTTTAGGAGTTACATTAACCAATTTTAGAATATTCAGATCATTTGACCAAGCAATAAAAAAAGGATAGGGGGGTAAATTTAGGATGGGCACACTAGTGTTTTTGATGGTCCATTTCCTACATTTTTCATGCTATTTTGAATTAATAGCATCTATTTCAGTTCTTCAGGTTGAATATCGTCTCTTTTCCTTAGCTCCTATGTCCATATTGTTTCATTGGAATCCAAAATATCACATTACATAAAAAAAGAAACTATATCCTGCTTGAGAGAATCCCTCCCCACTCTTTATAGTTGAGCAAACCCTATATTATGATAGACATATTGCACCATACTCAGCTTGACATATTTTTGTAGTATGCCTACATCTCTTATATGTATTGTCTTCAACATCAAACAATAAATATATATATTGTCATTTTGCAACATTGAAAAATCAATTTTCTCTAGGAGAGTTTTCATAGGGGTGGAGTTAATGTGACTTATCTAGTCATTAGTGTTCCAACATTATATCTAATAAGATCAAGTCTACTGATTGTATTGTAAATTAAAGAATGAAGTTGTTCACAAGTGACCAAAATATCATCTACTATACCTCAATAGAGTGTTGAAGGTGTCTTCGAGCTAATTAGTGTCTTCCTAAAAGGATTTGAAAAACTAATTTTTCTAGTGTTTATTGTCCAAACGTGCCATATATCTAGACTCTAGTCTCTATTTAGAAAGCTCATGTGGGGTGTTTTTGTTTCCCACACCAAGGTTTGATTTCTCCAGGTGACATGTTCACCCCTTGTGTGCTAGCAGGGAGAAATTTGATTAGTAGAAGCTATCATGGAAGTCAAAGAAATCTGGAGGTCAGGTACCATTAAAAAGTGGAATGGCATCCCATCCCTTGGTAGATGGTAGATGGTTTTCATTCAAAGTACCAAGGAAACATTCAATGAATTCCATAATGTTTATCGGACATGTAATATCGTAACAGTTAATTTTTGGTATGCATTTGTGGGCTTTGGGTGGGGTGTAATTATTAGAAATAGGATGCCTTGTAGCTTATGGTTTTTGTGTATTCAGTAGATTCAGGATGCAACCATTTCTCTTATTTTCCATGTAGAACTTCAAGGCCTTGACCTTTTTAGTTCAATATCACTTTGTTTTGGTTTTATTACAGGATAATTTTCTTTCAGGTACAATGGTTCAAAATGGGGAGTAAGAACATCCTATGACATGTAGTAAGAAGATGACCTCCAGGAGGTTGTCCCAGTAACGAAATATATCCTTCCTCTAGTGGAGTTGGCTTCACATCCATGATTTGATATCATTGATCACTTTGTTTTGGTTTTATGATAGGATCATTTTCTTTTAGGTACAATGTTTCAAAATGGGGAGTAAGAACATCCTATGACACATAGTAAGAACATGGAATCCAGGAGGTTGTCACACTAACGAACTATATGCTTCCTCTGGTGGAGTGGGCTTCACATCCCTGATTTTATACCATTGGGTTGGGGAAGTTCACGGGAAATCATCCAGGGGATGAGGTGGGGAAGAGAGTCTAACTAACTCATGCCATTGGGTTTGGAGAGTTCATAGATCGAGCCATTTTTATTATGATTGTGACATTGTATTAGTTGATTGAGCAACATGAAGGTCAATGGGTGTTGGTGAGGCTAGCATGAGTACAAAATTCTAATGGATATGATTCTATGAATAGCTTAACATCCTGCCTACCTTTCTACCTAGTAATTTTTGAAAGTCCCATAGATTAATTGAGCAATAGAATTTCTAGTTTCAAGTTCCATGCCTGAAATACAAACTTTACTGAATGTAGATCCATATGGTTACAAGTATTAATGATTGTGAAAATTAGCATCTTCTGGTGGCAGTTCTACACACCTATTGGTTGCATGTGTGCTTTGGCCAGATTCTCATTCTTTTCTCCATATTTTGCGTTTAACCTTGACAGCTACCAAATGAATTTGTAGCTGCGAAAACAGCATTGAAAGTAGGTGTAATATTCCCAAATTTTCACATTATATTTGGAATATTAGAGTCCTTAATTTTCTCAATGAATTAAGTAAATAAAAGGTTGGAGGGACCCACAATCCTCAATAAGAATAAATATTCACTTCGTGAGTGTGAATGTGGATTAATTTAGACTAGATCTGTAAAAAGAGGTAGTTGAGCAACTACTAATGTGAATGGTATTGGAGATCATGTCTCATTTAAGGAGAGAGATTGTGGAGGGTTGATTCAGTCAACTAAGATCTTGAAGATGTCAAGAAAAGGGTCATTGAGCATTAATGATCAAGTGGTGGAGGATAATTTGCAAATGAAGCACACATGATGGAGGAGGTGTACATTGCACCTAGACTATTTGGTTGATTTGGTCAAACAACGGAGTCCCACTTGGAGGATATTTTCCACATGAGACTGCACAGTTGAGATTAGGTCCAAGGTTTCGGATGGATTAATAATTATAAAGGATATGGAGGCAAAGGTGAAAGGCATCTTGAAGTATTTGATGTATGACCTTTTAGATCTGGAATTTTCAAGTGACATTCCACTGCATCCTTGAGCTGTTTAGCATAGATTGCAGGTACTGTTTAGCACAGGGTGTTCCCGGCCGGGAATCCCACCTCTCTCTTTGAGTGATCTCTAAGGGAGAGTATTCTACTTCATTATACATTAGGCTTTAAGTGCCATTTCCTTTTTCTATTTTCTGCAGAACATTCATATTCAGAAAACTGCAGTTTTCTGAAGATCAGTTTGGAAGGTGGAAGTTGTCTTTAGTACTTCAGCTGGAGAACAAGGTGAGGGATTATTCTCATCACTTGGGATTATATATTAGCACTCCGAGAGCCACATTGCAGATCTGGCATCAGGCCAAAATTTATTAACATCATAGTAGCAGTATTCTCCTCAATAATAACGTTGTCCATATTGCAGATCTGAAAGGAGGAAGGAAGTTGCTAGTACTTCAGCTAGAAATCTAGTGGAGGGTCATTCCTCCACATTGCCATCAGTATTGCCATCAGCCTGGAGTTTATTGCAGCATATTTTAGGAGTCAGAAGGCCTCTCTTTCCCCTACAACACAGTTTCTGAAGGAATTTGTGTTGCAGTAGTTGCAATCATCTTTCGGAGGATTGAGAAGCTACATCTAGAGCTTCTTTCTCATAGATCTGAGGAGGGGATCAACCCTTCAAGGATAGATCTGATCTGAGCACACATTTCAGCCATCTATTCTTCAGATCTAGCTTCAGATTTGTATTTCCTAGTAGATCAAGGATCAAACCCTGGGAAGGTGATTTTTCCAAAGTTGTAGATCTGGAAAATCCTTTCTAGGGTATCTTGGGAATCCATCACATTGGCCAGATCTTGAATCTTGGCATCATCAAAGCTCCAGTTTTGAGTAGATATGAATTTCTTTTTTTAGCCTACAACTCCATGTTTATGTCTTGCTGAAGAGACAGCGCAATATTTGATGTAAAGCCTCTCTAGTTACATTGTCCCTGTTGGATGCATGTTTTTAGGGTGATCCTAGCTCATATTTTTGGCTAGATCTACCTATATCTTGTACTTGTGTAACTAAATCATCTCCAATATAATAAAATGGCTCAACTCTTTCTGCATATTTTGATTTGTACTTAGATTTATTGTTTATCTTGTTGTAAGTTCTTATATTGTGTGGAGTATTACTGCATTCTCCCTTTTGGGATATTACATCAGGTTCAATGTTTTAAAATCTTAAGTTTACTCATTGCACCAAGAGGAGGCAAGGTGCATTCTACTGCCTGATATGAAAGAGTTGTCTAAGGTCCATGCATCAATCAAAATATTAAAAAAAACTGTAACGTAAGAGACTTTAAGAAAAGAATACCTAACATTAATTAACACACACACCAGCATATATTCATCTTAAGTTGGGATCTTTTAGGCACCAAGAGATTTTCATCTAAGTTCTTTTTTATTCCTTTTCTTACTTAATCAATCCAGAGTTAGGATGAATATACACTTTCCTTTAAGTACGAGAATTTTCATTAAGGTGGTAAGGTAGACTCATAATTTAGGACTCTAATTTTAAACGACTCACAATTTAGGACTCTGATTTTAAACTTGAGCATGCTTGAACTTTAAGGGTGAATATTGGTTATAGAATGATAAATTTAAAATCTCTATTTCTTTCTTGTTTTTTATGAAGGCAGTTTGAGGGAACAACCAAGAGCACATCCTAGACTTTTAGATCATTCAAACCTGAAAACTTTAGGGAATTTTGAAGTTGATTGGCCACAATTAGGCTTACTTAGGTCTTCATACAAATTTTGTTGCTTGATTGGAGAGAAAATGTTTCATGAACTTCCCTTCTCAATTTTGTCTAAAGGAAACTCTTGTTGGAAATACTGAGAGGGGGGGGAAAGAACTATCTTCGAATTAGAGCATTATTTAATCTTAAATTATTATCAATGTTTGTACAATTATAGAAACAAATAAGAGGAACACAAATGCACACAATTTTTAAGGTGGAAACCCACTCCGAGACAAAAAACACCTAATTCTTTTCTAATAATTCTTTAATATTCAACTCCAATTGAAGATAAAGCTCCAACTTCCTAGAATCTAGAAAATCATTATTCTCCAGCTCCCACTGGATGGATGCTCCAACGCCCGAGATTCTTTAGTGGTCAACTGAATGGATGCCCCAAAACCCAATGAGCTACAACTCACCCTAGCACCACCCCACAACCCTATTAAAGAATAAAAGAAGAATGGACTCCTGTACCAAGGAAAATGGTCCAATTTACAATGATATAGAATGATGTAGAAAAATAAGATATACTAGACCATAACCCCAACTTTGACACAACCACCTAATGATGAGCCTAGACCTCCCAACACTACCTCTTCAACCGTTGGCAGATAGATACTAGTACAATTTGTACAATAATGTATTTACAATGACTAAGTACAATGATACCTTTACAATGATTGTATGCAGTGCTGCCCACTTGAAGACTTCATATGATGAACTTCTTGCTGCTATTATGCACCTTGGTTGCTGCTCTTCTCATGCTACCCTCTACTACACCTTGCTTTTCTTTGCTGCCGTAGAAATTCTGGTCCTTTGCAACCCTTGACAACACATGATCTAGCTTTTTCTTTCCTTCTAAGAGCTTGATATTGAATCTAGTGTATCTCTATTATTTCAGATCCTCAATATCTAATTTTCTATCCTATAGTATTCCTATGAGTCTTCTTTCCAATGCCATAGGTCTGACCCAATTTTGATTCTTCAAGAGAGAGTTATACCTAATCCCTCACAATGCCGTAATTATGGACTGTTTCAGCAGAGTGCACTTGTACAGCATGACACGTGTCATTTCTTCTTCATTTGGCTTTGAAATTGATAGAGAGAAAATTAAATAATGTGCGCTATCTACCAATTTTTATAGAATTCCAATCTGATACTCAGAGAGAGAGTTATGATGAATTTACCAAGGTCACTTCTTTGCGATGAATTTCAAGAGCCTGCAAAAACCATGACTTCCACAGATCATATCTCCAAAAATATTGCGCACCTTGATCTGAAATTTTAAAAAAAGATTCCTCAGAATTTCAGCTTCACCTCATAGATATATTAGCTTCTAAACCTTCATAGAAAAAAGGTTAGAGCACAAATTCTAGGATGACCTGTTTTAGATTGCGAAATCCCTTGCATAAGGAGGAAATGAGGATCACAATTTATATAAATGCTTAGGTTGAGAGGGGCTTCAACAAGTGAACGTGGGAGGGATTTTAGGAGATTAAAAAATATTAATTATGACTTTTCAATGACCCATGCCCCAACCCCATGGGGTTTTAGCCCACTAACTGGGGTTATAAACTTTAAACATGAATATCTCTCAAATCGTGAAGAATTACATGGAGTGCCATATATCAATGGAAACATATAGACAAGTAGAAACCATAAAAAGCATTATTTATCTAGAATATATTAATTTTTTAGGTCAAAATTCCATTGAAATATTGGTTGAGCCCCTCTTGCTACTTGGTTTGACATCAATGACAACCGCTGATCAACAATCTCCCCCTTTGGCATTGATGGCAACACAAGTACTCCCCCTACGATCATGACACCTCTTCCTACAACATTCTATTCCCCTCGACATCAATGGGAAAGGGTAAATCCCCCTGAAATACAACCATCCTGCAGACCTATACACACTCCCACTCCCCCTGACACACTACCGTCCTGCAGACCTATAATCTAATGAGAACTTGGGAGAATCCCAAGCTTTTGATGAAGATATTAAAATGCTTCACGATGTAAAGGTTTAGTGAAGATATCAACAATTTGTTCTTTTTTACAAATATACTCAAGTTTGATATTATTTTCAGCAACTTGTTCTCTAACAAAATGATATTTTATATGAATGTGTTTTGTTTTTGAATGCATGACAGGATTCTTGGAGATGCTGATGGCACTAGTGTTGTCACAGAATATGGGAATAGGCTCACTAAATTGTACTTGAATATATTGCAAAGTTTGTTTCATCCAAAGGAATTGAGTACAACATGATGTTGCTGCAATGTATTCTACTTCCACTTTAGATAACGACATTGAAGTTTTCTTTTTGCTCAACCATGATACGAGACAACCACCTAGATAGAATGCTACTCCACTAGTACTCTTACAATCATCAATGCTTCCTGCCCAATCTACACCTGTAAAGGCTTGAATAATGAGATTTTTCCCCTTGGGATACCACAAGCCATATTCTTCTGTGCCCTTTAGATATCGAAGAATTCTTTTGACGGCAATAATATGTGATTCTTTTGGTGCTGCTTGGAATCTTGCTACTTTCCCAACTGCTTGCATAACATCTGGCCGAGAGGCTGTTACATATAGAAGACTACCAATCATAGATCTGTACAACCTCTGATCCACATCCTTAGATGAGTCATATATGCTCAATTTGCAACCTATTAGGTCCATCGGAGTAAGGATGGGTTTGCAATCTTCCATTTTGAATTTCTTCAGCATTTCCTTGATGTACTTGGCTTGAAATATAAATATTCCTTTCTCTTGTTGAGATATTTGAAGCCCTAAGAAGTATGTCAGCTCACCAAGGAAAGAAATCTCAAACTCACTTTGCATATTTGTAGAAAAGTTCTTACTTACTTGATCATCATTGCTACCAAATATTATATCATCCACATATACCTCAACGATTGTTAAATTATCTTTATCTATTTGTACATAAATATTGCTATCAACAATACCTTTCTTGTACCCTTGTTGACGTAGATATCCATCAAGACGATCATACAATGCTTTGGGATCCTGCTTGAGACCATATAGAGCCTTCTTTAACCTGCAAACATAGTCTTCTTTTTGTGATAGTAGAAAACCTTCAGGTTGTTTGATGTAAACTTCTTCTTCTAATTATCCATTCAAAAATGTTGACTTAACATCCATTTGGTAGACTTTGATTTTTCTTGAAAATGCATAGGCGAGAAACATTCGGATGGCTTCCATTCTAGCAAATGGTGCAAATATTTTGTCGAAATAAATTCCTTCCACTTGTGCATAGCCTTTGCAAACCAATCTTTCTTTGTTTCTGGTAACCTGCCCATCTTCATTCAATTTGTTCCTGAACACCCATTTAGTCCCAATGAAATTTTTATCTTTTGGTCATGGAACTAATTCCCAAGTGTTATTCTTCTCAATTTGATCCAATTCTTCATTCATAGCTGCTACACAATGTTCATTCTGGTTGGCTTCCTCAAAAATACTAGGCTCAAAGGTTGCTAGAAAAGCAAAGTGATTTTGTTGTTATGAACGAAGCTGTCGACCTTCATTTATGTCACCAATGATTTGATTTGATGGATGGTTCTTTTGAATCCACTCTTTTGTTCTCCTTGGAGGAGCTTCTTGTTGTTGTTCTATTATATATTGATGATCATTATTTACTTCTTCCTCGTTTATAGTTGCTTCTTGTTCTACAATTTTATCTGTGTCTTTTTCAGCCTCTGTCTCAAGTTTCAAATATTATAGATCCTCATCATTACTCGCTAGAACACCATCTTCATCAAATGTAACATTTATGCTCTCCACTATCTATTTTCATCTTAGATTATAGCATTTATAGGCCTTTCTTTTCTGTGAGTAACCAGAAAAGATACCTTCATCAACACATGATTCAAGCTTACCCAAATTTTGATCTTGTCTTTTGATATAACATTTTCTTCCAAAGATTCTAAAATATTTTACATTAGCTAGTTTTCCTTTCTATAATTCATATGGAGTCTTGTTGCAATTATTTCTGAGAAGACTTCGGTTGATAATGAAGACTGTCGTATCAATTGCTTGAACCCAAAATTTTTCATCCAATTTTGAGTCCTTAAACATTGTTCTACCCATTTCCTGTACGGTTCTATTCTTTCTTTCAACAACTCCATTTTGCTGAGGTGTTCATGCTATTGAAAATTGCCTTTTTACTCCATTTTCATCACAATATTGCTAAAATAATTTGGAAGTGCATTATCCACCATTATTTGATCTTAAACACTTTATTTTCAACCAACTCCTTGTAGATATTAAAGCACTCAAATGCTTTAGATTTTTTCTTTAGGAAACTGACGACTGTCATCCTGGTATAGTCATCTATCATTAACATGAAATGTAATTCTCTGTCTAAGCCTTTTGTTCTCACAGGACCACATAGATCGGTATGTATCAATTCCAATGGATGTGATGCAAAGTGTTCTTTTGTTTTAAATTGGACTTTTGTCTTCTTTCCATGACGACGTGCCTCACATAGTGTGTTGGAAGGTTTTGAGATTTTTGGCATTTATCGTACTGCTTCCTTTTTGCTTATCCTGACAAGATTGTCAAAGTTTATGTCACCCATTCGTTTGTGCCATAACCAGCTTTCATATTCTTTAGCTAGTAGACATGCTTTAGTTGCTTCATTCAGAACATATATGTCATTTGGAGCTCGACTTGATATAGCCACAATTTTACCATACTTGCCTTTCTTGATTTCACATTTTGTGGAGTTGAATAGCATTGTGTGTCCTTGATCACACATTTGACCAACACTGAGCAGATTGTGATTCATGTTTTCAACCAAAAGAGCATTATTAGCTATAACATCTTTTCTTCCGAGAGTGACGATACCTGATCCTATAACATTTGAAGATCCATCATTTCTAAAGGATATGGTTCCATCCTTCTTCTCTTTCATAGATAAAAATTCACTTCTAACTCCAGTCATATGCGTTGAGCAATCGTTGTCAACATGCCACACATCTTAATTTTTTTGAGCCTTGAGAGCGAGAGCACAATTATCAGTCTTCTTCTTCTTCCATGTTTGTTCATTCTGTGGCTTCAAAGATTCTTCTGGAGGATTTTTCAAGTCTGCAGTCTTTGGCTATGTGTCCAAAGTTCTGACATTTTTAACATTCCATATTATTTCTTAAATGTTCAAATCTATTGATGTTTCGTTGAGCCCTGGGATGTTCATATTTGAAGAATCTCTTGGAATTGTATTGGTTCCTAGGGTACGTGCGACATTCTACAGCTTTATGACCAAATTTTCCACATGAATAACAATAGCCATGAAAAATATGTTGGCACCTGGATGAAAATCTTCGTCGAGAAATTGTCTTCCAAGGATGTGCTTGCGAATCTTGTCCAATGAAATCTTCATGTATGTCAGATCTCATAGGTTCATTGTATTTTGTTGTAGAAGGTCCTAGTTCTTCTTCTTTGTAACCGAGGCCAGTTCTGTCATTGTAAGATTGTTGAATGTTGATGAGTTCTTCTAATTCCCTTGAGCTATTGGCATATTTTTGGACAGTTTTTACCTTCTTCAGTTCCTTACGCAGCGAGACTACTTAGGCTTCTAATGCTTCCCTTCCTTTGTTTCTTTCTTCCAACTTCTTTTGAAGTGACTCTTCAATACATTTGTGTTCTTCAACCTCAATTTTGAGACCTTTAAATTGTTCTTCAAGAGTATTGGAACTGATCTTCTCAGCATTGAGCTCTTTTATAAGCTTGATTTCCTCCTCATTAAATTCTTCTATGGTCAACCCTTCTTCTTCATTGTTTGATACTTCTTGTTTATTGTGCTTGGCCATAAACAATACTTTCTCATTGGCTTCTTCTTTGTTGTCACTTTATTCATCGGATGATGAGCTACCTTCTTTAGAGAGAAAGTTCCTTTTGGATCCTTTCTTTTTGCCTTTCTTGTCGAATTTCTTAAAGCCTTTCTTTCCTTTTGAGTTGCCATCACTTTTTTTCGGACATTTTGCTACAAAATTCCCAACCTCACCACAACCGAAACATATCAATGGAAGTTTAGCTTTGAATTTTCCCTTACCAGGCTTTAGTTTTCTTGTGAAGTAAGCATATTCTTCATCTGAAAGACCTTCTCCATCATCTCCCTTTTCTTCACACTTGCAGGTCCATGTCATTTTAATTGAAGGTTGTTTCTCCTTATTGGTTCGCTTAGATACAACGAATGCAGTTTCTAGATTTGAAGTACCCTTTTCTTCATCAAGTCTCATTTCATATGCTTTGAGAACTCCATGTAATTCTTCCTTGCTAAGTTTGTCCAGATTTTCACTATATTCTAAGATCGATACCTTTGGGTTGAATCTCCCTGGTAGCATTATAAGAATCTTTCGTATAATAGTCTTCTTGTCAACTGGCTCTCCCAATCCTTCTAGAGTATTGGTTATTTCATCAACGTATTGGAAGTATGTAGCAATGTTGCAACATTATTTCATTCTGAGTTGCTCAAATTTTTCTCTATAGATTTGAAGCTTTGCTTCTTTGACATTTGAGTCACCTGCATATATATTCTCAAGCTTGTCCCATAAATTTTTTGTGATTTTACAACCCAACACCTTATGATAAGTAGATTCAATAAGTCCACTTATAATAATATTCTTTTCTTTTGCATCATTTACCAAATTCTTCTTACCTTGTTCATCTGCGGTTGATGTAAATCCATTTTGAACAGTGTTCCATACTTTGTAACCTTGCGCCAAGAGATAGACCTCCATTCTTCCTTTCCAAAGTGCATAATTATTTTCATTGAATAGAGGTACACCATTCT
This sequence comes from Pinus albicaulis, assembly GCA_034641835.2. NCBI lineage: Eukaryota > Viridiplantae > Streptophyta > Pinopsida > Pinales > Pinaceae > Pinus > Pinus albicaulis. The sequence continues at coordinate 1,699,068,164 of CM076584.1, read as the reverse complement.
TGGTATGCTCCATGACCTCCTTCCAACTGTTAAACTGCTATTGAAGGAACCAAGCTCTGAAACCAATCGTTGGAAATACTGAGGGGGGGGGGGGGGTGAATCAGTATTCCTTTCAATTAGAGAATTAGTTAATCTTCAATTATTATCAGTGTTTGTATAGTGATAGCAACAAACAAGAAAAACGCAAATGCACACAGTTTTTAAGGTGGAAACCCACTCCGGGACAAAAAACACCCAATGCTTTTCTAATAATTCTTTAATATTCAACACCAATTGAAAATAAAGCTCCAACTTCCTAGAATCTAGAAAAGCATTCTTCTCCAGCTCCCACTAAATGGATGCTCCAATGCCTGAGATTCTTCAGTAGTCAACTGAACGAATGCTCCAACACCCAATGAGATACAACACACCCTAGCACCACCCTACCACCCTATAGAAGAATAAAATAAGAATGGACTCCAATACCAGGGAAAATGGTCCACTTTACAATGATATAGAATGATGTAGAAGAAGAAGAGATACTAGAGCATAAACCCAACTTTGACACAACCACCTAATGATGATCCTAGACCTCCCAACACTGCCTCTTCGACCCTTGGAAAATATATAATAGTACAATTTTTACAATAATGTATTTACAATGACTAAGTACAATGATACCTTTACAATGATTGTATACAGTGCTGCCCACTTGAAGACTTCATATGATGAAATTCTTACTGCTGTTATGATCCTTGGTTGCTGCTCTTGTCATTATACCCTCTGTTGCACCTTGCTTTGCTTTCCTTCCATAGGAAGTCTGGTCCTTTGCAACCCTTGACAACACATGACCTATCGTTTTCTTTCCTTCTAGGATCTCGATATTGAATCTGGTGTATCTCTATTATTTTAGATCCTCAATATTGGAATTTTGGTCCTATAGTATTCCTATGAGTCATATTTACAATGCCATAGGTCTGACCCAATTTGGATTATTAAAGAGAGAGTTATACCCAATCTCTCACAATGCCCTAATTATGGACTGTTTCAGCAAAGCACACTTGTACGACGTGCCACGTGCCACTTTTTCTTCATTTGGCTCTAAAATTGATAGAGTGAAAATTAAAGACTGTGCACTATCCACCACTTTTTACAGACTTCCAATCCGATACTCAGAGAGAGAGTTATGACGAATTTACAAAAGTCACTTCTTTGAGATGAATTTCAAGAGCCTGCAAAAACCCTGACTTCCACAGATCATATCTCGAAAAATGTTGCGCACATTGATATGAATTTTTACAGAAGCTTCCTTAGGATTTTAGCTTCGCCTCATAAAAATCTCAGCTTCTGAACCTTTGTAGAAAAAAATCTAGAGCGAAAATGCCACGATGACCTGTTTCAGATTGTGAAATCCCTTGCATAAGGAGGAAATGAGGATCAGAATTTATATAAATTATTAGGTTGAGAGGGGATTCAAAAAGTGAAGGGGGGAGTGATTTTAGGAGCCTAAAAAATATTAATTATGACATTTCAATGACCCATGCCCCAACCCCATGGGGTTTTAGCCCACTAACTGGGGGTACAAGCTTCAAACATGAATCTCTCAAACCGTGAAGAATTACATGGCGTGCCATATATCAACGGAAAAATATCGACAAGTAGAAACCATCAAAATAATTATTGACCTAAAATATATTAATTTGGTAGGTCAAAATTCTCATGAAATATTGGGTTAGCCCCTGGTGCTGCTTGGGTTGACATCAATGACAACCACTGATCAAGAACTCTTACTATCACTAATGCATGTATGCTATCTATTCTTAAACAACGTAATAATTCTATGCCTAACCATGACCTTCTTATTGAATATAAAGGAACATAAATTCTTAACATCGAAGTTGTCATTTTCATGAGATTTCATTGATCATGACACCCTGTTGGGAAGGTAAATCCCCTCTGCGGACAGAGGCGATCCCTACTAGCCCAGCAGGGGTCTAGCAACAAACAAACAATGCTATGACGCAGGCTCCTAGTTACGAATGAAAGATTTGGGATAAGAACCTACCTGGATTCCAGCGCTCGATCTGAAAAAGAGATGCCCCCGTCCTTCAGTCCTGGCAGATCACAATCCTTCCACGATCTCCGTGGATGAACACCTGCACACAGAAAGAACAAACAGATACAAGCATAGGAACCAGCATACGTAACTAAACATCGGTCAGAAAAGACATTACTCGCATTAACATAATGGAAAAAGGAGTGGAACCATAATCATAGTCATCTATTAAAGTGGTAAACGAACAGAAGTTACAACCAAGTTCTGACGCTGCAGCCTCCTTCGCGCGGGTCTCCGGTCGTCCACGTCTCGCAAAGCTCGCCGGGGGAAAGGGAAACCTCTCCAGGGTCTCGTGACAATGGTCTCCTTGCTCGAATGGGCCTTAAGGGAAAGGAAGGATTCTTTTCAGCACAAAGGCACTTGGGAATAGGAGATGCAAAGCTTCAGCACTTCAAGACTAGCTAGCCATGGATCTGAGCAAGCTTTTATAGATGGGGAAGGAGGGAGTTGGGATCCCTATTATTATGGGATTGGCCCTATCAACAAGGAAGGTTCCATAGAAGGTGGCAAACTACTTCCCTTCCATAGAACTCCCGCAGCCAAACCTCCCAACTCAAGATAGGCAATGGTTGTGAGTTTGTTTGAACTCAACTTCCGCCATCCATATTTAAAAAACAGTCCCTAAAATGGGTGGCGCGATTGCTGCTCTATGACAGAGCGCCAAGTGGCACGACCTCTTTACAGGATTTCCCTGATTGGCGCGAGCACTGAACTGTCTACCCACGCCAATGCAAAAAGAGTTGTTTTTCATGAGTTTTGCAAGGAGATGTCTCAAGGGAAAATGAAGCTCATACTCAGAGGGATGCATTGATGATGTTTTCAAGGCATGACAGTGTTCACAGGTCACATAATGGGTCCTCCATTGTGCGGGATGGGGAATGGTAGGGACGGTGACAAATTACTGTGTAACAGATGCCCCCCAAAGCATGAGGCCCGAGAGAGAGAGGGGTGAAATGCTTTACGAGAACATGTCCAACTGAAGGCCCGCCGTCGGAAAACCTGCACAGACAGATACAACTGATATCTCAAGTACATGATGTATATATATGGTATGGACGCAGCCATCCGAACAAAGTATGCTATAATCCGGATCCAGGGTATGGGCGCAGCCATCCAACTAAGATCAAACAAATAGACTCAGGTATGGTCGCAGCCATCCAATCATTGAGTCATGTACATAATGACAATAATCCACAATCGCAGCCTGGATTACAACAGACACAATCCAGGGTCTTGCGCTCCATCCCGACCCAAATAAGTACAAGTTCTAGCATGCGAATATGTGAGCTGATGTCGAACATGCAAGAACATCGTCTGATTACCAGCCAGTGATGAAAGCCGTTAACTGACGCGAGAGGAACCACCAATAATGACAATGGTCCTCAAGGTACTACAGGTACAATCCACGGCGTGTGAATAAATGAGCTGACGTCGAACACCCGCAGAATCATCCGATCGGAGGTCAATAATGAAAACCTCTCGTCGAATGCGACGAACCCGCCATTAAGGCATGCAGGCCCCAAGGTACCATCAGGAGTCTCTAGACCAACTTCCTGGATAATGAGTTGAAGTCGACAGGAAGTGATCTTGATCGAAGGTGGGCCATAATGATTCCCACATCATCGACACGAGACAGAGGAACATACTGTTTTGTTGTGAATTAGGATCATATGAGAAACAGAGGAAGGTTGATATTCGCAGAGGCCAACTTCTCTTGAACATATAAACGGCACGGCAATGGACTTGGCAGTATTTGGCATCAACAGATCAAAGGTCATGGCGACGAGGCAGTGAACAGATGAGAGGTCAAAAGAGATTACCCAAACCCATGGAAGCAAAGTGAAACAACGAGATGAGATGTCCCCAACCCGACACGAATGCATACAAGTGCCATGTTCAAGAGCGACATACTGCCGACGACAACGACGATGGTTCCATTTTTCCCCCACCATTTCTGGCGAGTACCCCAATTATTTTTGATGACAAGCTTGAAGGGGATAGCATATGCTTGTGATATAAGTCCGCCCTTCGGGCGAATCTATCCTAGTGCATTTAACGAGTCCTAGGAAGGAGAAACTCGGAGAACGTCATTTCGACGGAATCCAATGTCATCAGGGTTTAACGAGTCTGACAAAGGAAGAACTCGGCGTCTTTTCATGTTTAGAGAGTTTGAAAAGACAGCGGAAAAGAAAACTCCACCGGTCCCTTTTCGTAAATAGTTCCCCAGATCCGAAAAGGTAGAAAACAATATCCGGGAAAAACCTCCTAGTCGCGATAGGCTAGGGTATTCCTTTTTCGTAATCGATCCAGCCCAGCCCGAAAAAGGGTTAAACTTATACTGGGTGAATGTCGATTCGTGTCCATTTTAACGAGATCGAAAAGACAAGGGCCTCGGCAATCTTTTCATGTTTAGAGAGTCAGAAAAGAGCTGAAAGATGACTCCTCCTGGAGGAACGAGTGGTATAAAGGGTAGCAACTGGTTCCGGTAATGGTGGAACTGCTCAAAACAAGATAAAGGTCAAGAGGCTGGCTAACAAGACCACTCATCACAGCGGTTCCTCAGGAATGGGTAAAACAACCAAGTGAAGGCATATGATCGGCCAAGTAGATAGTGACGATGGAGTGAGAAAACCAAGGTTCATCTAGCAAAAACAGGCTGATAAAATGACAATCAGAAGAGGTAAAATGGGAATGGTTTCATTTTTACAAAAGCTTGAAACAAAGATAAACTATGCTTGAAACCGGTTTCATTTTTACACAAGCTTGAAACAGAAACAAACTATGCTTGAAAAAGTAAGCATGCCCCCAGCATGGTGACTCAATTCGAGGTACATGCCCCCCAAGCTTCATTCCATATGAAAGGCAGATGGAGTGAAGGTTCAAATTACGAGATCAAGAGAAAGACTCGATTGGGATTTTACGAGATCTAAACAGAGACTTGAATTGAACGGGAACGTGTTTCATTATTTCAACGAGGTTGACACATTAAAAGAACTATCCTCAAACACCTTGTTTCATGGTTTAGGGAGCTTGACACAAGACCAGGAACTGTGCTCCGACAAACCTTGTTTCATTTTTTAAGGAGCTTGACACAAGACAAGGAACTCTGCTCCGACAACCTTGTTTCATTTTTTAAGGAGCTGGACACAAGACAAGGAACTGTGCTCCGACAACCTTGTTTCATTTTTTAAGGAGCTTGACACAAGACAAGGGACTGTGCTCCGAGATCCTGGTTTCATTTTTTAAAGAGCTTGACCCAGGGAGGAAACCGTGCTCTAATCGACTTACATCAAAATAAACGAGAAGGCGGTGCTTCCAAGAGTTCCACTCCTGATGGAAGGGAGACATCCTGGAAGTCAGGACCCAATGCCCCCAGTACATTATGCACAACGGCATCATCACTGAGCACAGGCACGGGGTAAGTAGCCACATAGTTGACCTGCGGTGGGGCAGATACAACAGGTGGATAAAAACCAGGAGGGGGTGATGGCGGACTAGATGCTACATTGGGACCAAAGAACGACAGCTGATCAATGGTCACAATCCGTCCTTCATGTGGAAAACAGGCCACACGAAAAAGGGAGGAGACAAGCGCTCCCATGGCATAGGTGTAATCGCGCCCTAGGAGCAGATGAAAATCCAAGGGGCCTGGAACGACCATCACATCCATATGGACGGTTTTCCCTCCCAAAGTAATTGGTAACCTTGGAAGGATCCCCAATGGTTGACTGGTCCTTCTATTGAATGACAACAGATTCTGCGTAACAGGCGCAAGCGGTGGTGAACCGAAAGCTTGCCAGGTAGTTGAAGACAGAATACTAACAGACGCACCTTCGTCTATAATGGTACTGGGTACGACCAGACCAAGAGCCTGTACTGTGATCTCGAAAGGCACATAAGACGGAAGGCGAAATCCCGCAAATCGATTCCAATCAAAGGAAGCGACCAAACTACTCGGAGGGGTTACCATCGAAATGCGAAGGTCTTCCCCTGATGTTACGGAAGCAGAAGCCTCCTCCATGACCTCCATCTCGAAGGCGGGAGGAATATCCTCTGGAGCCTCCATCATGGGAGGCGGAGGAGCGGCTTTTTGAAGCACAGGGACAGGAGAATCTTTCTCCAAGTCCGAAGAATCTGAAGAGACCAGAAGGACATGAGGGGTGTGAGATCCACTCTCGACAGAAAAGACCTGGTGCACCGCGGACGGGGCCAGTTCAACCGATCCGACGACCAATGGTTGGTCAGGGATGGATTCGTGAATTTGAATTTCTGGGGGAGTGGGATCGACCAAGGACGATTCTTGACCGATCATAGGATCAGGTGGCAGAGAACTCAAAGAAAGCCGATTATAACCAGGTGGAAGGCGTGGTGTAGAATCGACTGGGTTGTCCAAGACTTGCCTGGCTTCATCCATATAAGGACAAAGGTGAATGGCATGGTGCCCTTCACACAACGTACAGGGATTGGTGATCTTACCCTGCTTCTTAGAATTCTTATCAACAACAGCTGAAGACGTGCCCCCAACTTGACTCCCGGAAGCCAAAGGCAACGGTGGGCGGTCGTTGGACCATATTTCGAGCACCTTGGGAATGCCAGGGCAATCTCGAAGCAAATGGTCTCCCGTGCACAACATGCACGGGAACTTGACTTTCCGAGGAAGGTTGGAAGGACTATTAAGAGGAGATTCCTCGGAGGCAGTAGCTGTACATTTAACCTCTCGCTTATCAGACTTCTTCTTCTTTGTCTTCTTCTTCTTCTTCTTAGCCACCTGGTTACTTGAATCCAGACTTTCACCAGGCGAAGTAGAAGAGGAGGACGCAAAAACAGGCGAAGAAGGGGAGAGGTCCACCTTGGAATCAACATGAGGTTGTTCAGGTGGAGGAACTGATTGAACAGTAGTGGAGACATTCGGGACAACAGAGGTCGAGAACAACCAAACAGGCAACCCAACAGTTAACCCAGGAAGGGACAACGTCGCCATGTAAGGAGCACCAACATTTCCAAAAGGAGAAAAATGACCAGGATTCCCTTCTGAGGGGATTCCTTGGTTGGTGAACTCTGAAAAAGTTGCCATCAAACTCAAAACCACACACGGGCTGAAAACAAGTTAAGACACACAATCAAACGGTCAACAAGCAATGTCTAAACAGGCGTGTAATCGTGGGCGATTAATTTTACCACATTGGAAAGTAAGAAATTCTACCATTTCATATTTTAAGAGTCGAGAAACGATAAAAAGATGACTCTATCTCTTTCAGAGTTGACACAAGCGTGAAAGGACAAGCTCTTGATGGTCTTTTCAAGTTTAGGGAGTCAGAAAAGACCAAATGACTGCTCAGGAAATACTAGGCACAAAGGGTGTACCAAATATCCGTGAACCGCAATATACACCTTGGTTTCAATAATGAAACAGAAATCGACCAAGGACTTTCCGTACGTGCAGGTAGTCTCCCCGAATGCTGTGTTCGGTGTATCACGGGTATAGGGCGGCAGACTCGGCTTCCTGTGGATAAAGGATTGAAAACCTATAGGGGTCTCCTTTTATATACGCGACGGTACGGGGAGCGCAAGTCCGTACTAGCGCTGTCTAAAGCCAACAGGCGAACGACAGCTGCTAGGTTTAACGACGCCGGAACACGTCTCTAGCCTAGACCTTCTAAATATGTTGCGTTAAGTTCCAATGTTGCCTTAGGTTAATTGAATGAATTTTACAGTTGATCTTCAATTAAGTTTCAATTTCCAGGCCTTATCGTATGTAGTGTCTCCCAAATGCAAGCTATATGCCACGATGCAACATTTCGTTCGATGAAAACTAGTTAAATGAGAGTTGAGAGCTTTAATACAAACGAAATGAACGGAATACAAACAAGAATATCTCTAATGCAACTAATGCAATTGCACATTTTTCATTCAAACACTAATCACTAGTGATACGGAAAAGATGACAATTTGCACTAATTAAAAAAAACAAAAGAGATTATATTTTTTTTTTTTAAAATTTTCAATGTCTAATGGTTAATGTGCACTGAAAACAAAAGGAACAATTAGAGAAATGATAACTAAGAGAGCAAAGCAAACAACATTCACTCACCAAGCAAGCAACCAAATCTCTAAACCGACCCAAAGTCTCTCAAATCGAAGAAAGACTCAAAAACACCCCAATGGACCGTGTGATCTGGGTCCAAAGCAAGGGCAAACGAATCCTGAATGAAAGAACGAACAAACACTCAAAAGACGCAACAAAACAATCAAAGACTGCTAAGAGGGCATGGAGGGTTAAGCAACAAGTCGACAGGACAATCAAGGCACCAAAGCTCCCAAGGAGGGCTCGATTCACTATGCCACTAGATGCCCTAGGGCTCAAATCGTGAAACCGATAGATAGAGGCAAACAACCAAAGGATAGCGGTGAATTCCAGTCAAACCAGACTCCAATGCACTCAAACAATCAGGAAATCAAGAAGAAAAGTATTGGTCAAGCTCAGAAAGCCAAAAATTGAAGAAATTCAAAAAAGTCACAGGGGTGGCGCGACCGTGGCCTTGAAACTAGCGCCAGAGGCCGAGTGGCGCGAGACAGACAAATGCAACACGCGCCAAGTGGCGCGACTGTCAGGTAAAAACCCGCGCCAGTCGAATTCTTCAATGAAAACTAAAAAACAAGCTAATCTGAGAAAAAGACCAACACAAGCTAAACAAACCACAAGGCTAAAATAATGAAAGAACCCAACCCAGAAGGTTCATCAAGCAAGGAGAAACAATCAAAGCGAACCAATCATAAACGAGACAAGGAAAACCGGACGATCCCCAGCGGAGTCGCCAATTTGTTGAGAAGGTAAATCCCCTCTGCGGACAGAGGCGATCCCTACCAGCCCAGCAGGGGTCTAGCAACAAACAAACAATGCTATGACGCAGGCTCCTAGTTACGAATGAAAGATTTGGGATAAGAACCTACCTGGATTCCAGCGCTCGATCTGAAAAAGAGATGTCCCCGTCCTTCAGTCCTGGCAGATCACAATCCTTCCACGATCTCCGTGGATGAACACCTGCACACAGAGAGAACAAACAGATACAAGCATAGGAACCAGCATACGTAACTAAACATCGGTCAGAAAAGACATTACTCGCATTAACATAATGGAAAAAGGAGTGGAACCATAATCATAGTCATCTATTAAAGTGGTAAACGAATAGAAGTTACAACCAAGTTCTGATGCTGCAGCCTCCTTCCCTTGTAGCTTATGGTTTTGTGTATTCAGCAGATTCGGGATGAAACCATATCTCTTATTTTTCCATGTAGAACTTCAAGACCTTGACCTTTTTAGTTCAAGATCACTTTGTTTTGGTTTTATTATAGGATCATTTTCTTTCATGCATAATGGTTCAAAATGGGGAGTAAGAACATCCTATGACACGTAGTTCAACAACAAAATTGAGCAACAGAATTGTCAGTTTCAAGTTCCATGCCTGAAATACAAACTTTACTGAATGCAACTCCATATGGTTACAAGTATTAATGATTGTGAAAATTAGCATCTTCTAGTGGCAGTGCTACACACCTATTGCTTGCATGCGTGCTTTGGCTAGATTCTCATTCTTTTCTCCATGTTGTGTTTAACATTGACAACTACCAAATGAATTTGCAGCTGTGATAACATCATTGAAAGCAGGTTCAATGTTTTAAAATCTTAGGTTTACTCATTGCACCAAGAGGAGGCAAGGTGAATTCTACTGCCCGATATGAGAGAGTTGTGTAATGTCCATGCATAAATCAAAATATTAAAAAAAAACTATAACATAAGAGAATTTAAGAAAAGAATACCTAACATTAATTAACACACACACACACACCAGCATATATTCATCTTAACTTGGGATATTTTAGGCACCGAGAGATTTGCATATAAGTTATTTTTTATTCCTTTTGGTACTTAATCAATCCAGAGTTAGGATGAATATACACTTGCCTTTAAGTACGAGAATTTTCATTGAGGTGGTAAGGTAGACTCACAATTTAGGACTTTGGTTTTAAACGATTCACAATTTAAGACTCTGATTTTAAACTATAGCATGCTTGAACTTTAAGGGTGAATATTTATTACAAAATGATAAATTTAAAATCTCTATTTCTTTCTTGTTGTTTGTGAAGTCAGTTTGAGGGAACAACCAAAAGCACATCCTGGACTTGTAGATCATTCAAACGTGCAAACTTCAAGGAATTTTGAAGTTGATTGGCCACAATTGGGCTTGCTTAGGTCTTCATTCAAATTTTTTTGCTTGACTGGAGAGAAAATGTTTCATGAACTTCCCTTCTCAATTTTGTCTAAAGGAAACTCTTACTATAACTATGCATATTAGGATATTAATGCATGTATGCTATGTATTCTTAAACAACGTAATACTTCTTTTCCTAACCACGACCTTCTTATTGAATATAAAGGAAGGTAAATTCTTAACATATAAGCTGTCATTTGCATGAGATTTCATTGATCATGACACCCAACAGCATTTATGGCTCCCTTTTTCTCCTAAATGACACCCTCTACACACATGTAATTAAGACATATCCATAACCCACACACAGATATTTTGATAGCATCCAGAAGAAGTTAAATCAACCCACAATAATGCTATAGCCAGCAAGGAAATTTGTCTAGCAACTCGTCCTTAAACATAGTGTCTCTCTTAGGAGGTAAAAACTTTAGCAAATGAGAAAAATATCAATCCTGCCTTCCAAAAACACGCCCACAAGACAAGGAAAAATTCAAGCTCCCTTGTGATTGGTTACTGTACTTCCTTTGTTATAGAATTCGACTAGCTGAGTGTAAGAGTGAATATGGACCTCTTGAGTGGATAACTCGACCCCTTGGAAAAATTGAACTTGACCCATGGAACAAAGGATTTCAACCTCTTTCACAATACTAAACTTGTTCTTCCTTGTGAAGAACTTGACCAACAATGAATAAGAATGAACTCAACCCCAAATTCAATGTTCACTTCCTTTCTAAGAATTATTGAGAGGTTGGAGACTTAGATTTTGATGTCGACAATCCCAGCTACATTGATCCACACTTGATGTTAATGCCCAACGATAGCCTTTTCAGTAACAAGGAATATCTGTGTACATAGAATTGTCAAATCAAGCACAAATTAGCATATATGGTCATTGATAATGGAAACCAAAATAACCTTCCCTTGCTTCAACTGGAAAAGGAACAAAAGTTACCAACTTCAACTCATCCCAACTCCAATTAGCTTGGATTGGTCATAAATGCACATTATCTTGTGCTAATCACTTGACAATAGATTAGAATGTTGCTAGAGGATGGCAAGATTTTTCCCAATATCTTATATCGTCCTACAAACAGATATGACAAGACTTTCGAAAATAAAATGATGATAAAAAGTGTAACTAAGTGCGTAAAGCAGAGGCTTCGAGGTTCAACCTTAGGCATGTTCTCTCTTTCAATCCTAATATTACTTGGAGTTATTTCTATGGTGCATGTCAAATGTTGGGTGATTATGTTGTTGGTATTGTCCTTCATTATAGCTATGATCATTAATTCTAACTCAAGATTGGAACTAGTAGCGGTACTAATATTCGTGCAAGGTAAGTAGCCCTTTGGGCCCTATTAAAATTTTCTATGGTTAAAGGTGTTTAGAATATTCAGGTTGTTGGAGATTCAAAAGTGGTAATTAGAGTTTTAAATTATATGTGACATTGGATAGTCTAGTTCTCTCTCACTGGCAGCACTAAGTTAAGGAACTCCAAGAAGCTTTTCATTCAGTTTCTATTAAACATGTTCACAAAGAATTTAATTCTCTGGCACATCATCTTTCAAAGGATCCCATTTCAATCAAAAAATGGATTACACATGGAGAATCAGAGGGAGGGTTTTGGTTTCAAATTTCCGAGAAATATTGTTTTAAAAGCATTTTACAGGAAGTTTTAAGATATTATTTTGGGTTGTCTGCAATGTTAGCACTATAGGTGGAAATATTCTTTTGATGTTCAACATTTATTAGAAATATGTTTTGCAGAATCTGATGATAATATGGAAATTGTTTGAAAGGAGCTCTTATGCGTAGGCACAATCAATGTATAATTTATTTTCTACTTGAAATAACTGATGCCAAAAACACATTTGTTTTCTTGGAAGAAAAAAAACACATAAATGAGGAAAATATTATGTGGAAGAAGATATGAAATTTTCTATTTCTTTGAAGATATAAATTGGTGTATCCTTACCATTTTTGGGTTGATAAAGGCCAATTGCACCTGATTTCCTGGTCAGGCCAATAGTTTTATTTGCTTAGTGGTTGGTGGTTGAACCAACGGGTCCCTTGCTAAACCTCTGAACCAACGATTCCCCTGCTATTTGTCCCTCTATTTTGTCCAGTGTAGGCGAAATTCATTCGTTCCTTGGATGGGTAGTTGAAGGAATCACAAAGCATGGGCCAAACATCTAGAGAAACTAATTTGCTTTGAATCAACCAGTTGAATGAACAATCCAACTCTCCTTTCTAGGATCTACTCTCGGCATGTAGGCATAGACCGTTGAGATAATGAAATTGATTAGGTAAGAATTTTTGGAAAAAGGGCGGTAAGGTAATTAGGCTAAGCATTGTTGGAATTTAAAAAAAGGGTGCTATTTAGGCTAAGCTAGGGGTCTCAAATTCCACAAGGTAACTTACATTTCACCAAAGGAAATTTCAAATAAATAATTATTTTCATATGTATCCTGAACTTCATAAAGCTTCCACAAGTAAAAGGTTCAGTTTAATTCTTACATTGAACACACCTATCCACGTGACTCTTGATTCGATGAGTGTGTGACAAGTCTCCTTTTCTTAGCAGTTGTTTTCCATTTTGGGTCTAGACAACACCCCTCCTCGGGTGATCTACCTGATCGATGTAACACCCTTACATTAAATATGATCTCTATAAACACTTTTGTGTAATTGAGCATCTCATCATAATTTTAGATTGCTTGCATGGAAACTCGGTGTGGTTAATCTAATAAAATTATTATAGTAAAATTTCATTCATGTTCCTATAATGATATTGAGGCATGGACATGTGTTACTATTCATTGTGCATCAATGATTTAATCATGTATTAATGCTAAGTTAAAGAATAATGCCTTAAAATAATTAATGTCAATTGATTAATTATTTAATTTTTTTATGTTATATTTATCAACACACATGTAATAAAACATTTAAGTGACTCTTAAAAACCCAAGGAAGAGGCACACAGGTTAGAGTCTGAGCAAGTTAGCCATTAATGCATGGAAGTGTCATCTATGTTTCATTCCCTAAAAGGGTAAATTGTTGGGTAATGAAATGCAAGGGAGGGGTAAGAGTGCCCTCTCAGTCACATTTGGAGGCAACCCAAAACAACATTAAATACAAGAGATGAGGAGAGCAGGGGGTCCAAAATTTTTGATGTTGAAGAGAATTCTCAAGAAGTAAACTTATGCAAGAACATTACACAGGGGGGATTACACCAAAGAGTGGCTCCTCCTTCATTAGTTTTATTTTCCCATATATAACAAAGCTTGAGCGTGAACAACGAGTGATTGAACATACAAGTGCTTGCTAAGATTGATAAACCATGGTGCTTGGTGCTACTGATAAACCATTGTGCTTTTCTGTTGAAAATCACAATAAGAAATTCTTAATTTTATTTCCCCTTGATTAAATTGAGAAAATTTGAATTTTAGCATCAACCAAGGGGGGTATGAAGGGCAGTATCTAATGCTCTTGTGCATATGTGGTTAAACAAAAAATCCCCCTTTCATTTGCATTAAGTGTTCCTGATACAAAATCCATATTATAGTCGAGGCCCTAAAAATTAGATGAAGTCCAAGTACATTGAATGTATTGTCTATAAATAACCTTTCTAACAACTTGACACAAACATACAATGATGTCATTTATAATATTGGTGGTGTAAATTTCTTGATGAATTGTATTACAACTTTAATCACTAGAGAGGCCTTGTCTTTTTTAGTGATCTATTCATTTCCAACTCCTTGTGTGAGAGAGCACTACAAGATCCATCTGAACATGAAGTGTGGATATTGTGAGTGATTCAAATCGAGGCTTGGAAAATTATCTAATTTTTCTATATTTGGTATACATGGTAATAATGGCATTACCCAAAAACACATGATACCCTCATAACCAATACCTAGTTATCTAAAAATCAAATGTTTCCAATATGCTCAATTAGAGGTGAAGGATTCTCCTAGGAGGTCAATATGTTGGTTTAGGGTGTTATTTTCAGCCTCAGATACTTAGTGGTTAAGGGCTTCAAGGGTAAAGGGTTAAGTTCCAAGGGATTTAGGGTCAGAGGATTTAGGCTTAGAGGATTTAGTGGTTAAGGACTTAAGATTTAGGGGATTTAGGTGTTTAAGGGATTAGAATTTAATTAAGGTGTTTAAGGGATTAGAAGTTAATTAAGGTGTTTAAGGGTGAAGGGTTAGGGGTTAAGGGTCACAGGTTAAGAGGATAAGGAGTTATGGCTTACAAGGTTCATGGATTATAGCTGTTTAGGGGTTATTTTCTTAATATTTAATGAGTCAAGGGGTTTATGGGTTATGAGTTATGAGTGTAGGGGTTAAGGGATTATGGATTGGGGGTTAAGGGGATATGAAATTCAATAGCTATGGGTTAACGGCTTATGGTTTGTGATCATTGGACTCATAATCCCTAACTTATCACCACTATTGGGGGTTCCCCTATCGATTTCTCTCGCTACCTTCCCTCTAGGTCCCCTAGCCCCTTCTATGAAATTAGGTCCTAAGCGCCCTTCTCATTCTCTAATGATAGGATTATAGATCATAGTAAGCCATGCTTGCACCTCTAAATTATACCCATCCATGCAACCCTTGTGTCCCCTTGACCCATTATTTCACATTCCCCAAGGCACAGATCAAATATTTGGATGTATCTTGGATGACTTGTCACATTCCATGACTAGCTTCACACATGAATTGGAATTCCCATCATTTAAGAATTTTTTGGAGGGTTTTCATGGCATAGTCAAGGGACACATTTACAAAAAAATATCATTTTATAAGTATATGTTAGATGGATTAAGGACTATAGGGTTGTTGACAGGGAAAAATTTCCATATTTCCAACAAGGGGGAATTAATCACTCGATCGTAGGTCCCAACTAGACCTACTCTCATTTTGAATGGCCAATCCCAACAGGTTTTAAGTACTATTATAAGGGTTAGGGGAATAATGAGTTAGTGGTTAAGGGATTAGGGATTAGGGGCTTAGGGGTTCGATGAATAGGAGATTAGGGGTTAGAGGTTTAGGGTTTAGGGGTTAGGGATTAGGAGAATAATGAGTTAGTGGTTAAGGGGTTAGGGATTGGGGGCTTAGGGGTTAGGGGATTTAGGAACATTTAGGGGTTAGAGGAGTAATGATTTAGTGGTTAAGGGATTAGGGATTAGGGTTAGGGAGATAATGAGTTAGTGGTTAAGGTTTTATGGATTGGGGGTTAGGGGTTAGGGGATTTAGGTGCATTTAGGGGTTAGGGGTCGAATAATGAGTTTGTAGTTAAGGGATTAGGGATTGGGGGCTTAGGGGTTAAGGGATTTAGGCACATTTAGGGGTTATAAGGTACCTAAATAATGAGTTAGTGGTTAAGGGATTAGGGAGTGGCAACTCCCGTTAATAAGTCTGCCTGATATTATGTTTCAATAAATATGTACAATCTACAATAATTATACAACCAAGCCTGCGTAAACCATTTATGCTTCTTTCCAAATGTGCTTGTATAACCTTGGACTAGGCTTAATAGCTCCCCAACAGTGCAAACAATCCAAAGCAACCCAAAAATTCCCTTTTAGAACATGTTTCTGAAGTTTGCATGAATTCTGGTTCAAGTGGGTCACTCGGGTCACAGACACCCTCGACACCCTGAATGTGTTTTTGCATGCGGGTCACCAGTGTCATAGTTTGCACGCGGGTCACCGGGGCCACGACCTGCACGCGTCTCCTGAACACGTTCGGGTCGCGTTTGACCCGGCCCGACCATGATGAACGACCTTCGCGCCTTCAAACATTGTTCCGCACTTCCTGAACATGGACGCGCTGAATGAACCCGACTCGAACTAAACGCGCCTGCCCTGAACACTATTCTGCACGCGTCCTGTGGAAGGAACCTAACTCAACCCTACCCTGAACACTATTCTACACGCACCCTGCAGAAGGAACCTAACTCCACCTGCGGGTGAACGCTGAACGCGTTTTTACCTGACTCGACCTAGACTCTATTTCCTTGCTGCGGCTTCGCCCCGACCCGAATGCGTTTAGGCAGGCACCGTCACATGGCACGTTTGACCGAATGAATTAGGCACAAGGGAGAAACCAGAAAATGGGTTGCACAAATGTCATGCATAGGCCACCCATGTGGTCACAACTTAGCAAATTTGATACGGGCGCCCTCAACCGAAACGACTCGACGAGAACGCATTTGGGCGGGCACATACACGGCGCGACACGACACGCCCAACTGAACGAAGGCACAAGGGAGCAACTGGAAAAAGGGCTGCATGAACTTACATAGGGCACCTGTGTGGTCACAACTTAGAAAATTTGATACGGGCGCCCTCACATGGCATGACACAGTGTTCCCAACCGAACAAAGGCATAAGGGAGCAACTGGAAAATGGGCCACAAGAACGTGCACAGGGCACCCATGCGGCCATAACTTAGCAAATTTTATAGAGTGCCCTCAACTAAAACGACCCGACCCAAACGCATTTGGGTGGGTGCCCTCAACCGAAACGACCCGAACCAAACACGTTTGGGCAAGCGCCCTCAATTGAAATGACCAGACTCGAATGGGTTTGGGCGAGTGCCCTAAAAAAAAATGACACGTCGTGCCTGACCAAATGAAAGCACAAGGGAGAAAACAACAAATGGATTGCACGAACGTGCACAAGGCACCCGTGCGGCCACAACTTAGCAAATTTTATATGGCCGCCCTCAAACGAAATGACCTGACCAGAACGCATTTGGGCGGGTGCCCTCACACGACGCAACACGGTGCACATGACTAAATGAAGGCACAAGGGAGCAACCAACAAACAGGGCGCACAAACGTGCACAGGGCACCCGTGCGGTCATAACTTAGAAAATTTGATACAGGAACCCTCAACCGAAACGACCCGACCCGAACGCATTTGGGCGGGCGCCCTCAACTAAAACGACCTGACTTGAATATGTTTGGGTAGGCGCCCTCAACTGAAATGACCTGACCCGAATGGGTTTGGGCAGGCGCCCTCAAACGAAACGACACGACATGCCTAACCGAACGAAGGCACAAGGGAGCAAATGACAAATGGGTTGCACGAACGTGCACAAGGCACCTGTGCAGTCACAACTTAGAAACTTTGATATGGCCGCCCTCAAACGAAACGACCCGACCTGAACGCGTTTGGGCAGGGCCCTCACACAGCATGACACAACGCACATGACCAAACAAAGGCACAAGGGAGCAAATGGAAAAAGGGTGGCATGAACGTGAAAAAGGCACCCTTGCAGTCACAATTTAGCAAATTTGATACGCCCGCCCTAAAACGAAATGACACGATCCAATCCAAACGTGTTTGGGCGAGCGCCCTCACATGGCACGCCCTACCAAACGAAGGCACAAGGGAGAAAACAGTAAACGGGCCGCACAAATGTGCACAAGGCACCCATGCAATCACAACTTAGCAAATTTGATATGACCACCCTCAAACGAAACGACCCGAACCAAACGCGTTTGGGTGGGCACCCTCAAACGAAACGACCCGACCCGACCCAAATGCGTTATGGTGGGCGCCCTCAAACAAAACGACCCAACCTGACCCGAACGTGTTTGGGTGGGTGCCCTCAAACAAAACGACCTGACCCAACCCAAACTGGTTTGGGTGGGCGCCCTCAAACAAAATGACCCGACCCAACCCGAACTCATTTGGGCGGGTGCCCTGAAACGAAATGACCCAACCCAACCTGAATGCATTTGGGTGGGTACCCTCAAATGAAACGACCCGACCTGACCCAAACGTGTGTTGGCAGGTGCCCTCAAATGAAATGACTCGATCTTAACGCGTTTGGGTGGGCGCCCTGACACGGTGCGCCCGAATGAACGAAGGCACAAGGGATCAAATGGAAAACAGACCACACGAACGTGCAAAAGGCACCCGTGCGGTCACAACTTAGCAAATTTGATACAACCTTCCTCAAACAAAACGACTCGACCCGACCCAAACGCATTTGGGCGGGCGCCCTCACACAGCGCGCCCGATCGAACGAAGGCACAAGGGAACGGATATCGAAAATGAAGACTACAAAAATCAGTTAAAATTTCTTAAAAAAAATTGGTTAAAATCTAAGGGAAATTACAATGTTTACTATCGTCGCTCTTACGACGTTTAATCAACACGTCGGAACACCGACGGTTATCCTTTAATCATTGCAATATCGACGTTTATCCTTTAATTGTCGCAATATCGATGGTTAAGCCCAATTACATCGCACCACCTCTTTAATTGTTGCAATACCGATGTTTATCCTTTTATTGTCGCAATACCGATGGTTAAGCCCAATTACGTCGCACTACCGATAATCGCTCTAAACATCGAAATAGTGACGTGTTCTCCAAACCGTCAGACTACCGACTCAAATCTTACAAACGTCGCATTTCTGACGCTGCATCCCTACATGTCGGTGTTCCGATGACTGCCCTAAACGTCGGAATACTGAAGATTTCCCTAAACGTCAATATAGCGACGGTTGTGGGCGAGATTTGAAAAATTGATAAAATTAGGGAAATTTCCGACAATACGTCAAAAGTGTCGAAACTAAAGTGTTGGAATTTTGACCCAATGTACTAGTGAGGTGATTTGGTAGCAAAAACTGACAGTTTATAGTTATATTTGCTGCAAAATTCTATAAAAACAGAGAGATGGCCATTTTTAAAATTTGATGACTATGCAAGTGAACCCAATATGACCCTATTGACAAGACTAATGAACTGTCTATGACCTATAATAAACATGATTAAGTGAATTTCTCATCAAATGAATGATCTAACCTAATGAGACAAGGTGAAGCTTATGATGACCCTATAAAAAAAAAAAAAAAAAAATTGAGAGTGATAACAGTGGCTCCCCTGGGGATGGCATGCCCTTGTGGTACAACAAAGAACTAGTAGTTCCAGTGCCACCTCCATTGGGTTGCTCTCATCTTCAAAATTAAAACTTGCAACTTTCTCTAACCTGTAACCTCGGCACTGAAAACCAATAGATGCTAAAGAATTGAAAGTACATATGCTAAATTTAATACTAAAACTAACAAAATGCTTGATCCTCAAGCTTATTTATATACAAATGATCCTAATCTACTTGCTCAGCATAAAAGCTTAATCAATTGATCTCACACTTCCAATGAATCCAATCAAGAAGTTGGGTACTGGTTTGGAATGGGCATTCCACTTCTCTGATCACAAAGCCATTATGAGATATGATAACTTGTTACACCATCTCAATTTGTCTACATAACTGAAGATAATTATGAAATTCATTTCTATAGAATATTCTAGCAGAGCTGCGAAAGGATCTTTGAGAGTATGCACAAATAATTCTTATTGATCAACAAGAAAATATGAGTAAGTATGATCCTTTGATGTTGTTCCTTGTTCAAATTTTTCATTATAACTCTTGTGACCATTCTCAAATAAAAAAGAAACAATCTGTTGATCATTATTTTCATTTGGGAGGAAGAAATACTTAGAATATTCTTAGACACTTTCAAAAGGAACTACCTCAACATGTACCACAAGAATTTCTAAAATTAACTCTTCATATGATTCAGCAAGCATATCCATCTGATTGTCTAACATTTTCTCTTCAAAATTTTCTTCATTTTCTATAAGCTGATACAAGGAATGGCATGAGGAATAAATTTCTTCCTTTACCTGAACATATAGAAACTATATACCACCATTTCCTCCTGTTGTTGGAAATGATTCTTATATTCCTGATCATCAAAATATTGACAATTATGCTGCAAATGTTCATCAAACTCAGAGGATGTAACATGATTTTCATAAATAAACTCCTACTAGGTTTCATTTTCATCTAAGAGAGAGGCTACCCTTTCTTCTTGGTGATGAAAGGTATTGTCATGAAGCGCCTCTAAAATTTCCTCATCCATGAACTCATCATCTTCATAAAAATTATCCAAGTATTCAATAAAACTCACAAAATGTTTACAACATTCTTTGAGCAGCAATAAGGAAGAATGAGATTCTTTATACATCTCATAAAATGCAACATGGAAATCAGCAAGAGAATGTAAGGAATCATTTGGCAGGCTTTCGTACCAAGACCATGCTTTCCCCTCTAAAGTGACCATAAACATCTTCATGAGACAATCCTGAGGAAACTGAACCTTAAGTCTGCATACATGCATATGGAATCTAACCAAGTGAAGAGCAACATTGTCTTTCTTTTCATCTTTAAATATGGGAAGATAAGTTAACCAATTGACTTTTGGCATAGGATTTGGAAAACCAAGGATGTGAGACCGATTCATAGGGGCATACCTAGCATTATTTCTTCCAATGGAACTCATCTTGGAACTTCATCAAGCTGCTAATCTTCAAGCAGTGGAGTCACCTTCTAATTTATTATTTGATGTGTGGAGTCGCTAGAGCATAAATACAACCAATATGTGCCTAAGTGTCTGCTGCTCTCAGACCTTAGAACTGAAACTTTGTCATTCTTCCCAAGGAAAATTTACACCTTTGTTCCCCAGCAACGACGCCAAAATGTTATCACCAAATTACGTCCTCTTGGACTGCTTCAATGGTCAACTTGGAGTAACTATTTCAAACCAAATTTTGATTGAAGATTAGCCTCTTCAGTCTGAGAGGGCTCTCTTAACATAACTTATGATTTTTTCAATGAAAACTCTATTAGATGGCTAACTCTATGATAATGACTTGATTATATATGATTGCAGGTGGGAAATGTAGAGGATTTTCTACCATTGGGCTTATGGAGTAAGAATTAAGAAACTCAATGAACATAACCCTTCTTGTGGAAGTTGAGGCAAATAAACATTTCAATGAAGAGATAACACACATACACATGAAATGAAAACAGTTCAACATCTAAAGGAAGTCAGAGCATGGTTTCCATGAATTATGAGTAATTAGACATAAACATACTACAGATAAAAACATGAAACATATAAGACATGAACTCATTGAACCATCATTCGAATCTCAAGTGAAGAAGGCAAAATATCCACTGTATATTACTGAATAAGAAATATTTTACAAAAGTAGCAGTGTGACATAATATTCTCCAACCCCTTCTAACTATAAAACTATCTCAATTATAGAGTGAGTACCCATACAAATGATTTTCCACCTTGCTAGCTTCGAATTCCCACCTCAGAGACCTATTTCAAATATGATTACATCACTTGGAGACTTCATAGGGATATTTCTATTTTGTAGAGTTTGAATACAAAAAGGACTCTTATTTCATTAAATAATTCAAAAAATCCATTTAATAACCATTATCAACTGCAACCAAATAATTTTTTGAGTGTACTGGAGTGTTGATGTGTCATTATGCTACGTCGATGTTGATTTGGACCTCCTCCAAGTCAAATTTTACAATTTTTTCATAAATCTGGTGAGTGAAAATTCTGAAAAATAGGCTTCAAATATGAGTGTATAACTTCCAAACCCTGATGTATTTACAGAAACTGAGAGAGGTTTTTGTAGATGGGCCTATTCTGAAGAAAAATATCTTTCATATTTCCAAAATTATTTTTCATTTGGTCAAAAATCAAACTTGAAGCTGACTGCTAAAACAATCATGTACAGAAAATTTTGTAGCGTTCATTTCGTAGAAAACTCCAAAATCCACCTTTTGCATAACCTTTGGCCTTTCTGACTATTGGAGGATCTTCCTTGGGGCTAATGAGCTAAATAAAATTATTTTTCAAGTAAAAAACATCCTACAAAAATTTTGTAGTGCATTTTGGTAGTGAATTTAGTTCACCAAATTATGCCACTTGTTAGCTCTCTTTGTTGACATAGACATGTTTATTGGGTTTAAAGAGATAAAACAAAATTTTTCCAGGCCTTGAATTTGAATTTTTCCATGGTTTTGAGCAAAAAAACACCTACAGAAATTTCGCAGCGCATTTTGAGCTTTAAGCTTGGAAGGCACTACGAAAACACCTAATTTGACAGCAGATTTTGAAATTTTCAATTTCCACCTCCAATAATGTCCATGGCTATGTGAGATGATAGGATGAAGCATGATAAGAATTTTTTTTTTCAAAATACCTCTTATCCTCCTCAAGAAACAACTTTTTCACGTTCAACAAGTTTTTTAAAAATGACTCCGTTTTTCTGAAAATATAGGGTTGAGAGATGAGTTCCTATCTCTCGATCGTTGATAGATTTTGAAAAATGGGAGAATTTTTTTGTAAATAATATCATCTTGAAGAAAAATTTCTCTTTTTTTTTTAAAACCAGCTCTAGTTATCGAGAAACTGCATTAGAAAAACATGTCTAAAACAAGCAGAAAAATGCACTCTGAAAATAATGCCCAAATACCTATTCAAATCTCCAAATTGGCAGCACCTGTGAGAAAAGTGAAAGATGTTTTTGTTCCTTGTTCTATGCTTGATAATAAACTATCTCATTATTTCATAATTCATCTCCATTTATCTAGAATCTTCTCTTGAAGTTGACTTCTCACATAGTCCAAAAACACAACAAATTCCCTTGTAACTCTAGCAGAAATGCAGTAACCTGTTTGGATGAAAACATGTGTGAACCTGAGGTCCTCCGTGATCAGTTTAAGGTCTATGGGTTCCTATATAACCATAGATCCACCTTTTATTTTTTTTCCTGCTTGGCTATATCCCTTTTATACTACGTTGCCTTCATGAACTGTGACACCTGCAAATAAATTATTTGGACAATAAGCTTCTTTGCAATGAGGTGGACTCTTCCAAGGTGAAAATCGACTGATGCATGCAAAGGTGGGAAGGTTAACGAAAGAGAGGAGCTTGGGTGATTTTTTTAAGGAATAAAATTTAAATTTGAGAGGGATCATGACAAAAAATGAGGAATGAAGTGTGATGATGGTACGAGTTTATGAATATGTGTGATGCATGACTCAAACAACCAATCATGTGACTTTGGATTAACCCTAGAACTTTAAAAAAAATGACATCTCACCATTTCCCTTTTGAACACAGGAAAAAAACGTTTTCGTAGCAGTTTCAGTTATAATTTTGGCAGATTTGCTACGAAAATTTTAGGTGATTCGGTAGCAAAAGCTAATAGTTTATAGTTATATTTGCTATGGAATTCTGTACAAACAGACACGTGGCCATTTTTTAAATTTGATGACTATGCAAATGAACCCAAGGTGGATTATTGTGGATATGACCCTAACAAGACTAATGAAGTGCCTATGCCCTATAATAAACATGATTAAGTGAATTTCTCATCAAATGAATGATCTAACCTAATGAGACAAGGTGAAGCTTATGATGACCCTATCAAAAACAAATTTGAAAAATTGAGAGTGATAACACCAACCATTATCGCACTACGCCAACGGGCTACAACCTTGATTCTTGAAGAGTTACACGCTGAAGGTTTATTTAACTTTGATTTAGATTCGGTGATGGGAACAGAGGGGGCCAGTCCCGCGGGCCATCCCTCCTCCACGTGACCGCAACATATAACCATAACCCAACGCCTTCCACTAAGCGTGTTTAATGCATCCTTATCCCCCAGAATTAGAAACAACACCATTTTTGGCGAGAATTTCCAAATTTGTCGGAGTTAGCTGGAGTCCTTCCAGATTTGGAGGAGAAATTGGGGGAATTTTTTTTTTTCCATAACTGAGTCAATGTTTGAAAAAATCAAGCTCAGAAAGAGTCATTATTGGCTAATTGGCATGCTATGAACACATTGGAATAGGTTGCAGAGGCAGAGGAGCAAGTTTACAAAGGTTTTTGTTGCCTTGAATAATTTTGAAGCCCAGGGCGACCAGGAGGGAAGGCCATGCCTAGAGCATCTGAAGGCCAAAATGAGTAAATAAATAGTCATTTCTGATATCGACAATTTTGAACTCATTGGAGCATGTTCCAAGAGAATTTGATGCATGTAAACATAAATTTGAGCATAATTGAGCTAATACAGAGGCCCAAGCCATGGAAGCTCGACCAAGGAGATGTAGCTCAAGAGGGGTGAACTCCTTCATCAAAACTCCATTTTATTTTATAGTTGGGATGGTTTGCTTTTATTTATGTTTCTATTGTTCAACCTTTTAAATTCATGCTTTATGCTTTCAAATTCACTCATAAAACTCATTTTTAATTACCTCTTTGACACACAGAAGCAACAAGGGAACCTGTACATCAAGAATAAGATCAGTAAATAAATTTTATATCTGAAAAATGAAATTAGCACAGGAAAACTAACATTCATAATTTAGATCAAGTTTACCAATTCCTTTTGAGGTAGGTTGATGAGTATGAGTAAGGGTTGTAGTAGTGGAAGAGGATGAAGATGAAGGTGAAGATGGTGGTGAGGATTATGGTGGAGTACATGGTGTCTTATCTCCATTTCCATTACCTCCTCCTCCTAGAGAACCCTCTCCTCTTGGAGGCCTGGCGCTTTCACCCTGCAACCTTGTGTTCCTCTCTTCATAAAGGACCTTGACCATCTCTGTCATGTCAAATAAAGCCTTCCTAAAAGCCTTCTCATCCTCTGACATGTTATCATTTCCTCCTTCATGAGACATTCTTACTAAAGTTTCTACTACAATTGGAGGTGAATATTGTGGTGGAGATCATGGCAAATGTGCCCTCCTTCTTCTTACTTCAACTAGAGAACCTGCACCCATAAGCTTACCTTCTCTTCTCTTGAGCTTCAACCTTGTAATAATTTAAACACTTGCAAAACAAATTAAATCCTTCTTGTACAAGTAAACATAGTTCTCTTATACCAACTTGATCTGAATGGGAATATTAGTTTTGTTGTTCTAAGATCCAATTCAAAATATAAACAAAGTGCTTGAGGATTATGAGGTTAATTGCAAGTTTAACATGAGTTTTTATGTGTTTTTATGTGAATTTCATGAACAAATGACCATAACCAAAACATTGAACAAAAACATCTAATAGACATGAACATCACCATAAGCAGTAACACAACAACACATGATGAATGAGTTCACCCCGCCTGGGCTACATCTACTTGGTCCGGCTTCCAATGGCTTGGCCCTCTTCTATTATGCTCAAAAGTGTGATTACATGTGCTTATAATGCTCAAACAGCTCTTAAACCTATTCGATCAACTCCAAAATTCCCAAAAATGTATGTCTAGCCTCGTTCTGCATTGAATTTTGCCAAAAACTCATCAAGTTATGATCTCCCCTAGTTCCTCCACTATTCGTTCTACAAAACCCTCAAAATCCAGCACGAAGCCCACAATTTCACCCCCAAAAGCACTAGCAGAGCACTAATTCCACTAAAAACAGGGAAAAATTATAAGGGCATTAATTTTCCCAATAACGCCTAAAATTCAATTAATTAACCATAACACATGGTTTAACAAAAAAAATGTTTTTTTTTTTTTTTTTAATATGCCGCGTGGTTTATTGACTGCCTCCTTTGTGGCTTAGGTGGTCACATGGTCGGAATTTTCTGTGATGGTTAATGTTGGCGGTTGGGGAGAGTAGTTAACACCGCGACGGATTTCGACAATGGACACATGGCATCGATTAACACCCCGGCCCCCACCCCCTAACATGCATTTCATATAGAAACAAAACCAAATGGTATTCATAGTATTGTAAGTAACAACATGCGGATGCAATGGTAATGTGTTTGGCTTGGTACTTGGAGGTCGCGGGTTCAACCCCCAGCGCCTATGCTCGGCCTCCCACATAGATTTTGGTGGCCCTCGGGCTGCCACGTGGAAACCCCTGGTTGGGCCACGTGGCAACCTGTGATTCACCACCCTATTAACCAATAAAAATATGATATATCCAACCAATAAAAAACATGCCACTTGGCACAATACCATTCGTTGGAGAAAACCATTGACCAAGTCAACTTGTATACTCACCTTGCCATGTAGGCATGCCCAGTCAACTGTACAAACTGCTGAATGGGTTGTCCTGCATTTTATTTTTTAAATTGCATGTTTAAAAAAGTGGAAAGAACGTGTTTCCGGGAGCATAAGGTGTCGTTTTTCCATGAAACAAATTGTGTCAGATTCAGAAAAAAAAGATATACGTGGTCGTTTAGGTTCCACACGATTCCAAAAAAATTCATTTTTCAGCATAATTTTGAGCACTTGACCACTTTGGAAGTATAAATATTTTGGGTATTTTTCCACTGCAGTATTGATCAACTGGGAGTAAAACTCCTTTCATAGTATAAAAAAAAAAATCTGGAGCCAGTTTGGGATTCTTTCTGGAGACCTAGCCCATAAGACTCAGGTCGACGAGATGATCGCAGTGGTACCATTCCCTTATAAGCCCAAATTTTTTAGGCGGTCCCAAATCTGTACTAGTGCATGTACGAAACCCAATCTCAAGTTTTGGCTGCAAAAAATATGGGAGATAAAATAGAAGCACTTCAACAAAAACTATTTGAGCTCACTCAGAACCTTCCCAATCTGGTCACGCAATATATAGCTCAAATACAACCACATCGTAGGGAAGAACCAAGTGTTGACACACAAGAAGAAGGTGAATCCAACCATCACCTTCACTTCCATGGAGGGTCCCACTATTCGGGCCAACATATGCCCAAGCTAGACATGTACCAATTTGATGGCTCGAACTTGGCAATATGGGTGGCTCAAATGGAACAATATTTCAACCTTAATAATATCTGCGATGATGAGACTAAATTACGAGTGGGAGGACTTTTCTTGGACTAAGAAAGATGGCAGTCGTGGCAGTGGCATCCCAAATGTTACCCATGGAATCTCACTTAGCACATGTTCTTGAAATCCCTTTGTGACTGTTTTGATAGGGATTCTCATTTTTTGGTACGGCTCACTAATCTCAGACAAACCGGTACAATCAAAGACTACATTTCCACTTTTGAACAATTGACCATTCGAACTGATGAACTAGGAGATGGATTTTATTTGGAATGTTTCCTTAGAGGCCTGATGGAAGCTATCCAAGCCCATGTCTGAATGCAACACCCCGCTATTTTCTTGGACGCATGCTGCAATACCTTAGACGTGGAAGTTGTCTTACAATCCCAGTCCAATCGCCCCACTTTTGTCACAAAGGCTCGTCCCACCCAGGCTATGGGTCCCACCCAAATACTAAAGCTTTAGGAAGTATATCCCGCAAAAATGGTTGAGCGAAGGAAACAAGGACTTTGCTACTATTGTGATGATAAGTACTGCCCATGAAATAAATGCAAGGAACCAAAATTATTCCAAATTAATGTGATTGACAACACTTCAACAGAGGAATTGGTTGAGGAAAAAGCAGAGGAAACTCAATTTGATCCTGACCATGATGTCGCAGCTACGCTAGATGATCAAATTATATCACTTCATGCCCTGGTAGAAATTTCTTCCCCCCCAAACTCTCAAAATATGTGGCTTCATTAAACATCGGCCTGGAGTAGTGTTGATTGATAACGGAAGCATTCATAAATTTATCGATAAGTGATTCACTGAATCAATCCATTGTTTTATAAGGACGGTCTCTAATTTACAAGTACTAGTTACTAACGGGGAGGGCATGAAATGCGAAGGATGTTGTGAAAACATCAAGCTTCAAATGGGGGATAATCACCTTAAAACTCACTTTTTTTCCATTGAAATTGGTAGTTGTGACATTGTCCTTGGTGCAGAATGGATGTGCACACTAGGCCCTATCACAATGGATTTTCAGGAGTTGTATATGAGCTTTAAGTAGGAAGGCCACCCTCATACACTACGGGGACTCCAAGAAGGTGCTCCTACTATCATCAACTCGCATCGAATGGAGAATATTTTAAAAAAGGGCCATCATGGGGTAGTAGCCAATTTCATGCCAACCAAGCCATTAAATCCACTCTGCTCCCTATTCATCTTGAGATGCAATAGGTCCTAGATTGCTATCAACGGTTCTTTGACAAACCCACGAAACTCCCACCTTCTTGGGGAAAGCATGATCTTAACATCTCTCTAGTCCCGGGGGCTCAACCACCAAATGCATGCCCATATCAATATCCTTTTTCCCAAAAGAATGAGAGAAAAAATCATCAAGGAGCTCCTTGAAGCAGGGGTTATTCGTCCAACCACCAACTCTTATTCATCTCCTGTGGTCATGTTTTTAAAGAAGTATGGATAATGGTGCATGTGTCCAGACTTTCCAACCCTTAATAAACTCACTATGAAAGAAAATTTTCCTATTCCAGTAGTTAATGATTTGCTTGATGAAATACATGATGCTAAATTCTTTACCAAGGTCGACCTCCGCTTATGCTATCATAAAATATGCATGAAGGAAGTTGACGTCCCCAAAACAGCTTTCCGAACTCATGAAGGCCACTATGAATTCTTGTTCATGCCATTTGGTCTTTGTAATGCCCCCTCCACTTTTTAGAGCCTCATGAACCACCTTTGTAATGCCCCCTATTATTTTTCAATGACATTCTCATCTACAACATCACATGGGAAACTCACCTTCAGCATGTTGACCATATACTCCAGTTGCTCCAACATCACAAATTATTTGTCAAAGTATTTAAGTGCTCCTTTGTCATGGAATAAGTTGAGTATTTGGGACATATTGTGGGATGTGATGGAGTAAGGGTTGATTCGAAGAAGATTCAGGCAATGCAATATTGGCCCCACCCAAAAACCTTGAAGATTTTGAGGGGATTCTTGGGTCTCAAAGGTTCTATCGCAAAATTTTCAGCAATTATGGATGCAATGCACTCCCCCTCACTAATATTATGAAGAAAAAATCATTCCTATGGACTAACACAATGCAACAAGCTTTCTTGGCTCTCAAACAGGCCATATGCTCCACTCCAGTATTGGCCTTATTCGAAAGAATGTCAAAACCTTGTACATTTTGTGAAACAAATTATAGATGGAAACCATTAAATAACCCTCATCAAGTATCTGACAAATTGTAATTTAAAATTGTTCGAGTTTCAAGATTTCTTATCGGAAAACGATATTGACTGCTCATACTTCTTCCCTCAACTCGACATAATTTTTCTTGCAGAAAGAGACACCTCCATGGAAGCTTGACAAACCCTCAAGGTCGAGACACAAGGTGAAGGAAATTTATACAACAAATTCAAGGTTTAACACTCTCAATACCTATCTTCTCTGAACTTTGTGGTGAAGGGTCGCAGAGCCCATCCTCCATATCGCTAGGGTTGAAACGAGTTGAAGCATCATGCAGGAAAGGGAGAGGTTGTTACCATTGTAAATTCCAACCCCAACCATCGAAGATCAAGCTTAATACACCATCGTTGGATTGCTTCCAGCAAATACATGCACAGATAATTGTGAGAGCTATCAAGACAATAACTCTAACTCTAAAAATATTTCTTATTAATCTCTTATCTTTCTAACGTTCAATAAACCATATAGATCTCAAAAATGTTAACCATAATCGTATAAATCATTATTTTATTAGATAAATAAATAAAAGTAATTTTAATTTATATAATTTATACCTTATATATTAAAACGGAATATATTATTTAATAATAATAACGGTGGATAAAATTACTTGATTTATTTTTAAAAAATTACTTTATTTTTTTTAAATTTTAGAAAAATATAAAATTACTATTATTTTGACGAGTTAAAAAATAAAGAAAATTTACATTATAACAAATATTTTAAAATAAAAATTACTAATACATTAATTTTTTTTGGAAATAAATTGTGGACTATTTTTACACAATTTACTTTTAAAAATGTTTAATTACATTATGATCAACTATGAAAATCTATAATTTAGAAGAAATAGAAAATTATATATATATATATATATATATATAATTTTCTATTTCTTCTAAATTATAGATTTTCATAGTTGATCATAATGTAATTAAACATTTTTAAAAGTAAATTGTGTGTATATATATATATATAGATCCATTTTAATTCAAGATCCATCAAGAGCAAACATTTTCTCAAGTTTTGCACTAAAAAAAGAGGATCTTTTGAGGTGAAAACATTTCCTGAAGTTTTGCACTCAAAAAAGAGGATCTCTTGAGTTGCAAACATTCCCTGAAGTTTTGCAGTAAAAAAAGAGCTTTGCAAGTCAAGAGATCTGATCCCTCTGGGCCTTTAGTTAAGATGGATCTAAGTTGATTTAATTTAATTTTTAAAAAAATAACTTATTTTTTTATATTAAAGTATTTCAATTACTTTTAACCTTTTATTTTAATAGTATATTCATAAAATTGTTAATACAATTATACTAAATATTTTTAATACAATTATGTTGATGATCACGATAGTCTAATATTGTTAAGATTTACCTATGTATGTAAGAAAACTTATTTTTCCTATGTATGCAATAAAACTTCTTTTTTAAGCATTAACAATCTTAATACATTTGTTTTAACAAAATGGTTTATGATACACAATTAAATTAACAATTTTAAAACTTTAAAAGGATAATAAAACTTAAATTAAAAGGGATCCATGGATTTATTTTTATGCTCATATATATATATATATATATATATATATATATATATATATATATATATATATATAAACCAAACCTAATCTCTGGATGTTTTCTCTAATCAAATGAACCGAATGTCAGATAATTTGACATAGATTTTGGTGTGGATTTAAAAGTAGGAAAACAGAGTCTAATTAAAAAAAAGGCTTTAAATTAATTTAAATCTATGTATTTTTCCATTGTTATTGAATATTTAATGTATTTTTTGTGGAATAAATTAGATATTAATTTTTACTTAATAATTGATATTTTGATATTTTGTTGTTATTATTAAAATTTGAAACTTAATACCAATTATCTTTCATCTAGACACTATCACACAACTTAATTTTTATGACATTTTGAGATTTTGTGTTTATTATTAAAATTTGAAACTTAATACCAATTATCCTTCATCTACCCACTGTCACACAACTTCTCCCAACCATTACACAACTTCTAGGAGCCATAAAAATTAATTGTATTTTTACAGATATAGATATAAGATTACATAGTTTTTTAAATATGTGCACAAATAGGAGTGTACTTTTCTAAAATGATGCCCAAAAAAAATTATACTTGAAAAATCAATATAGATATAGGATTACATAGTTTTTCAAATGTGTGCACAAATAAAAGTGTACTTTTCTGAAAAGATGTCCAAAAAGCTTGCCCAAAAAGCTTATACTAAAATTGTGAATGGTGACGTCGATCTTTTCTCTAATTAAATATTTCTTTTTAACCAAATTGAATTTCTCTATGTTTTCTCTAATTAAATATTTAATTTTAATTCTCTAATTAAATATTACCTTTTAACTGAACCCAATCAAACCAATGGCAACACAACATAATTTGAAAACAAAAAAATAGAAAAAACATAAAATGCACACTAGGAGTAAGAGAAATCGAAATCATACCTATAAATCAATAGCTTCTTACTGACACCGAAATCCTTTCTCACAAATATTATTTCCCACTTAGCATAGCTTTATAAATCCTTCCTCAGAAATATTATTTCACACTTCACATTGTGCTGAAATGTTTCCTCACAAATAGAATTCCACACTTTGTTTTTAATGTTATTTATAAAGATAGATAGAGAAGTCATTTTTCATTAGGGCGGACATTAGTTAAGCTTAGATTAAATTTTTACTAAATGTTACTTTAAATGTTAAGCATTACATATTTACTATATGTTTACATTAAATTTTTAGTAAATGTTAATCATTACATGTTTATGTTTACGTGAGATATACCCCAATACACATTACATGTTTACATTACATTTTTACATTTAGATTTAAGTTTATGTGAGATGTTTACGTTTAAGTTTTTACTTAGAGGTTTTCTAGGTTTAGGTTTACATTTACATTTAATTTTACTTGAGATCTACCCATATACTCAATTAGATGTTGATTTCTAATCCTATTTGATATATGTTTATTTATTTACCATACCTCTTTATACCTCTTTTATATTTATTCATTTACCATCCCCTTTTTATAACTATGGTATTTGGCCTATAAGTTTCACCTAAATAATTTATTTTTTTGAATTCTCATAAATATAAAAAGTGGTTTATGGAGTAAATATAAAAAGAGGTTTTATTTATTTACTATAACTTTATTTTATTTTTATTTTTATTTATTTACCATATCACTGGAGTAAGTATAAAAAGATGTTTTATTTATTTACCATACCTTCGGTTTATTTATATTTATTTACCATATCTCTTTTTTAGTGTTCGTGAACCTCTTTACATTTTAAATTTATATTGTGTTTATACATAATTAAAAATAGATTGATTTTAAAATAGGGCCAACATTATATTCAAAATGTAATGTTAAATGTTAAACATTAAATTTACCTATACATGTTTACATGTTTAAGTGAGATCTACCCAGCCCCCATAGGAGCAACCATATTAGGTTGTAGAGTACCCCTCTACAAACCAAAAGGAAGAAAATATATATTGAGTAACATAAAAGAGAGGTCTGGTAAGTGAATATCTTACAAAACTATCCCAATACAAAACAAAATTTACAACGCCTAATGCTACTAATTGATTATGAAATATTTCCTGAAGACTTGTCTCCATGCATGTGTTTCATAGGGTTGCCACAAAGTCTGTTGGCCCCTAAATTTTCCATTTTTATATTTTCTTGTATCTACCAATTTAACTATTTTTTTTAACAGACTTCATCCAAGATTAAAGAATTATAGCATGTTTGATTTGTTCATTTATTTTTAATTCACCTATCTTCAATTTACACCTATGGTAGTCTCTTAGAACATGGAAATTTTCTTTGGATAGGATATCTTTTGTTGCTTCTTCGGAGGGAGCTTTCTACCAGATGAGAGAATTTCTCATAATCAAAAGTGTGTCCACCAGATCTTTTTTTAGGTAGCAAAAGTTTTTGGTAGAGACATATATATATATATATATATATATTCAATTTACACCCATGGTAGTCTCTTAGAACATGGAAATATGCTTTGGATAAGATATCTTTTGTTGCTTCTTCTGACGGAGCTTTCTACCAGATGAGGTAATTTCTCATAATCAGAAGTGTGTCCACCAGACATTTTTTTGGGTAACAAAAGTTTCTAGTAGAGACCATATATATATATATATATATATATATATGTCCGTGTGCTTTATTATTTGCCATATGAAATATACCCTATCACTACGTGATTTTTTTGCTAAACCATCCTAGATCCATCTTAACTCTGGATCTATCAAGCGCCGAGAGGGATCAAATCTCTAGAGGAGAAAACCTCTTTTTTGAGTGCAAAACTTGAGGAAAGGTTTGCACTTCGAGAGATTTGATCCCTCTCAGCGCTTGATAGATCCAAAGTTAAGATGGATCTAGGCTGGTTTCAGTCGTGTGCGGCCAAGGAAAATCTATCAAAAATATGAT
>CM076584.1:1698935992-1699034263 GCA_034641835.2 Pinus albicaulis | reverse complement strand
AGCTCTATCAATTCGTGACATTGATGTTTATTACCTCGAGGAAGGGTGTTGATGGAGTTTGTGTTCATGATGAAATTCGATGTTGAGGTCTCATGCCTCTGCAGATTCTTGCCATGTTGGAGTTTAATTTTTCCTTTGTTGTTTGAAATTGTGAGGTGTATGCGTTTGTAAGAGTGTTGTAGCGATGAAATGTCGGGGAATGCATAGTGAAATATGTTGCGGGGTGTGCTCTAGTGTTCCACTTGTCTTTGATAGCATATTTTCATGTGTAAACGAGAAAATCTGGAGGATCTCTAAACTCTGTGATTATCTTATATCAAAAAAGACCAAAACAAATTGGTGTGGGACATTTTATGGTTGCACAGAGTGAGTTTACAATGTTTTATTTATTCCTAGGATTTTTTAGAGACTGCATGATGTCCCCACACCCACTCATATTGAAATTATTTTTATCTCTAAGTGTGTAACATTCATTGGTGCCAGGGAATGGTTGGTTAATTTGATTGTGTGAAATTGTTATACATTGATGGGACTTGTTGTGTTTCAGGATTATACATTGATGGGACATGTTTTGTTTCGGGATTTAAGAGAGTCAACTACATGTTACAATATGAAATCCATTTGTGTGAAGTAGGTCATGTTGTTAGATCATCTCTTGAACACATTTAGTATTAATACTGTTTGCCTAGCCCCTGATGGATATCCAAAATAGAAATATCTGAGAGATGATGATTGGTATATAGGATGGTTCATCACTTGGCAGCTCTTATTACCGAAGCCCTAACCAACCTATTTGTCAATATTGTTGATCTTGCAAAGTTCATTATTGATGGTGAGAAGTAGGTGTACTTTAAATGAGTAGTAAGGTAAGCTCGAAAATGTGGAGAGAGAAAGAGCGGAGTCGACACCACTAACAAGTGGGTAGAGTCCAATAATGAGCAAGTAGATTTGCTGATGAAAATGAGTGAGACTAAAATAATTTTTTCATTATAATATGTGCTATAATATATATGTAAGAATTAAGAGAGAGGATTGGAAGTTAAATCTTTCATATTAATATTAGAATTAGTTGCAGATTT
This sequence comes from Pinus albicaulis, assembly GCA_034641835.2. Classification (NCBI taxonomy): domain Eukaryota; kingdom Viridiplantae; phylum Streptophyta; class Pinopsida; order Pinales; family Pinaceae; genus Pinus; species Pinus albicaulis. The sequence goes on along the minus strand of CM076584.1, from coordinate 1,699,033,184 downwards.
GTAAGTGGATGTTGAGACAATATCTCAACCTCCCTATTCATATTTAGAATTGGTTGGATCTCACCAATTATTTGTTCTATGTGTGCACACCTCTGTTTTTTAACAAGCCTAACAAAATACAACATTAAAACAAATTATGCTATTAAAACTATGTACAAATTCATGTAAAATATCATATAATGGGGATACATCAATTGTATGTACTTGCTAGATCCCAAGGTGCTATCCAAAATATTTTTAGTGATATCGTTAGCAATGAGTTCTTCATGAGTAGGATGAAACCTAAAGCCCAGCTGGTTGTGTTCGTAATCCTCGTATGCATTACTCATCTGGTACAAGGTCGACTCCATTGCAAACTCAATATCTCTTATAATATATTCTATCTGGTTCTATCCATTGAGGGTCAGTACCGAATTGTTCTTATTGATGGCCTCTATGTCTCTCATTCCAAAGCTTTGATTATAGATTCATAGTAATTCGTCTGTACTCGACCACTACCTATGGGAAATGAAAGGAGATTGGATGACGTATTACCAAATATGTGATTATAGCAACCCAACAAAGCTTGCTGGCATAGAGATATCAAAAATTATCACTTCATGTATAGAGGGAAGAAGAGAAAAAAAAATTGCAGCCACTAAAGCCACCATTTACCCATAAATCGCTTGAAGCATAAGCCTCAAACATGTATGACAACATATTTAAGATAATCTAGCCCCGGGAAATGTAACAGTTCCAACAACAATAATCCGAAATCTTAACGCAACACCTTCGATGTTGTTCTCTAGTTTTGTGTTCCATGTTTGTAAGTATTCCTTGGGCAGCCCTTTAATGGGAAGAGTATTGGCTCTAAGCAATGTTGGGGAGTGCAACAGCGATGCATGGAATCTCAACCCATGAAAAAATGTAGCACTCGAGCAATCCTAGCCACTGCCCAATGCGAGGAGACGAGCAAATCACTACTCAACGTTGCACGTGATGTGATGTTATGTCATTTAATTGGTTATCCATCTGATCATATAGAAGCTTGTCGAAACATTGACCTTCGTTAAAGGCAAACTTCCTTTGACCTTTCAGATCTGTTACATTATTGTAAGTAACCGCTATATTTGATCCTTTGGTTTCCGATCTTTTCACGAGTTATATTTTGGTATTTTTGGTTGTTTTCAATAGTGCCTCTCAATATATTTGTAAATTTTGATGGTGAAATATCTCATTATTATTGATTCATTTTAATTCCACATTTATATAGAAAAAAATTAAATACATTTTTTTAATATAAAATTTATTTATATTTTGATTTTGATTCCTTTAAATTTATAGTATATTTAGAATAAAAATGAATCTATATTTATTTTAAGAAATATAGTAAAAAGACATATCTTTTAACTATAAGTATTTCTTTACCATGGCTTGTATTACATAATAGATAAATGATTGTCATTAAAATATTTTATTTATGTTTCATATTAAAATATTAATACATATCTCCTCATAACAAACATATATCATATTCTTTTTCTCTCTCTATATATAAAGTAAATATTTTACTTGCACATTGAAATATTTTATTTATGCGTTGTCAATTATATTATTTTTACCTGTCATCTATGGATTCCATAAATTAGGTAGTGGATGGATTACATATTTCCCTCATTAAAATCATTATACTTTGGTCATCTTTCTAAATTAATTTGATGCAAAATTAAGGTAGAAATTGAAGTAATTTTTTTTTTTTTTTTTGTCAACATTGTTTTTTTTATTATTAGTATTTTCTTTTTTTTACTTTTTTTTTTTAACTATTGCTTCCATATAAATTAAATGGTTGATAAATGTCCATATATATCAATTCATAATAAGTTTCAAAACACTTAATTTATGATAATCTCACGTTATTAAAGTAAAACATAAAAGAGCATAAATTATAATAATTAATAATAATAATAATAATTAACTACTATATAAGTTAAACATATATACATTTAAAAAAACATGTAACAAGATTCTTAAACATGGATATTAATCTCCACTTTATCAAGAAGCTCCTTATTTTGTAGATAGACTTTGTTACAATATCATGGGAATTTACTATGGCTTATCAATACCACATGCTCAAGAAACTAATAATTTTTTAATTAATTAATTTAATTCAAAAAATGAAAATATCATAATGACTTTGGAGATAAATCTCAACATTTAGTTTGTGCACACTATTATGAATATTCTAGAATGTTCCCTCAATATTAAATCTCAACATTCAATTTGAATGTAAAATTGAGGTGGAAATTGAAATACACTATTTATGGTTGACATTGATCTTTCTTAATTTTTGGAATCTAAGCTTCTGTGATCCATAATATAAATTTGTAGAAATTCTTTCGGTAGTAATCACATGCAAAAGAACGAGGTCGACGTGTTTCGAACCAACCAGTGTGGTTCATCATCAGGACTATGATAGGTAGTCACGATGATGAACTCTGATTAGCACAATCTTTCTAGTTCCCATGTGATACCTCTTAGAAAATTTCTACAAAAATTGATCTTTTTTGTTAATAGAAGTTTTATATTTCTTATTAAAAAAATATTTGTATATTCTATTATTTTTAATGTAATGTTAGATGACAACATCTCCCTCATATTTTCCTTTTCAATTTTTTTTACTCATTACACTTTGATATTGTTGGTATTTTTTGAATAAAGTATGTATCATATTTGTAAATTTGATTATGTAATTTATAATCAATGTATATCTATCTGAATTTCATATCTATCAATCATGATGAGAGCGATCAAATCTTTGAAAATGAAAATTTCTTTTGGGTACAAAATTTCCTCTCATCTTCGGGCATATCTAGGGTGAAGATGGATGATAATTTTACGCAACACATCAATAACATGTTTTAACTTTAAGAAATTTCCTTTTCACTTGTTTTATATAATATACACATAGATGCATGGTTGTCATCAAGATATTTGATTTATGATTCACGTTATTCACATTAAAATATTAATACATGCTTACTTATTCATAAAATATATCATAGGATATAATTTCTATATATATGTGTGTGTGTGTGTGTGTTTATGTCTGTATATGTTAATAATATTCTTTTTATCTGCCTCTATATTCATGTATATGCTTATATATAGAATTAGATATTTTATTAATATTTTTAAAATGTTACATGTCATCTCCAACTCTATATTAAATATTGAGGCAATACAAATATTTTTCATATATTGAATTAGTAAACATATATTACAGAAATAAGTCTACATTAATGTTTTATTATTGATATTTTTTAATTTTTATATAACAATTACATATTAAGAATGAAATAAATTACACAAATTTGTCAATAGACAATGAAAATATAAGAAAAAATTTCATTTAAAAAACATTATTTTTTTCAAACGGTTTCACTAGGAAGCAATACCATAGGAGGTATGTTCAAATTGGAGGGTATATATTGAGGAAAAAATGACATAATATATTGGGTGATATATAGAGGTAAATGAATTTTAATATTGGCAAAGTATAAAAAATGGAGCTCAAAGTTAATGAAAACATATAAAGAGGTATAAAAAATGTTAATTAATCAATGGATACCAATAATATATAGCTAAAGTAGGGGTTTTTAAATTGGAAAAACCTTTAAAGATGTATTGGGCTCATATTGGTAGGGGGTTACATATTGTGATTTTTAGTGGTATTTTGCAATATGTAGTTAAATTAAGAATATTGTTTAGTATGCCACAAACACATGTGGAAGTTGGTTGAGTGAAATCCCAGGGATTGTGATTTTTGTGCATTATAGACATTGGAATAATTTATTAAATGTTGAGATTCATTTTTTTTAATTAATGTATTTTTTCTTTAAATATTATATGTAAAATGGACATCAAATAAATTACACATGTAATACCAATAATATTATTTTACATGTCATCTATCAACTCCATATTTGTCTCATTAAAATTAAGATACTTTCATTTACGTTATCTCTCAATATTAATTTAATGCAAAATTAAGGTGGAAATAGAAGTAAATTATTCAAAAGTCATACTTTTAAAACACTAAATCTATTTGTATGTTTGAAATACATTTAAAATATGAATAAATTATAATCTTATTCAAATTTGTAATATTAAACAAAAATATAAGTACTTTTATTTTGGAATAAGCCTTGTAGTATTTTAATTTAATTTTCTATAATTATTAGATGCATGATAGATATTTAATCTATACGTATTAATAGTAGTAGTAATTCCAATGTTTAAATTTATCTCAAAAATAGATTTGTCATTTTTGTTTAAGAAAAAAAATGTAATATGAACAAATATCATATCTATGATTTTTAAGACATTTGATATTGATAAGCCATAACAGTGGTTCATCATATTGTAACAAGTAGAAATCTACATAATTGAATGAGTAATTTGTGATTACTAATCTCATTACATATTTTATATATATATTTTATTTAATTTATATATTAATTTTTTGAATAATTAATAATAATAATTTAAAATACAAATTATAATTTAATTATTTTAATGATTTTTTTTAATCTTGACCATATGAAATTTATTATAAAATAATTTTTTTATGGATTTAATTTGTATCATTCTATAACTATACTAGTATTTAAAATAAATAACCATATAAAAGACAAATAAAACCAATTAAATTATATTTAAATTATATTTTAGATATGTGATAAGTTCATATTTTTATAAAATTTAAATAAAATTTAATAAGCTTCATTGCAACATGTGTGGTTTGAACCAATTTTTTTTTTCGTAAGTGTCAGTGTTTGTGTGGATTTGTATGTTTCATGATGTGACTGACAACTTAATCAAATTGTCCACATCAAAACTTTTAAGGCAGCATAATGACATCTACGCATTAAATATTTTCGTTGATTACACCAATAGCGTCAACATCAAACTCGTTACGCACTATAGATGCATTCACTGTCTCGAATTAACAACCACGACTTATAAAGATAGATAGAATTCAACGTCTAAACTTTAAAATTGTTAGTTCCAAATCACTCTCACGAATTAATGATACTTCGGCATTTCAAGACACGGTTCATAGAAGGGCGCTCAAAATTTTCGTGTTGATAACCATTTTTTAATAAAAACAAAAAGTGGCGTTAGTTTAACTATTAGATATATGTGTTTGTTTAAATTAGATTTATGATGGTATATAGTTATTTAACATTTGAAAAATTACAAATAAGATTGTGGTGAGTATATAATTTAAATTTCTGATTTAATAATTTTTTGCAGAATTATAAGCAAATTTAACCAGAAACTATGTTAGAAATATTTTCAAAACTTTTAATAAAAAAACTCCAATGAAAACATTAAATACTCACTTGAAATTTTTTAAGTTAAACTCCCAATTTTTTTTTATTTTGTATTATTTAATATATATTTTGGAATATATAAAATGATTATATATATACATATATATATATATATATATATATATATATATATATATATATATATATATATATATATATATATAATATTTAATAATTCAAAAATATAATTTTAAAATTTTAATTAAAATTATAAAAATATATTACATATATTTTTATTTTGGATTTACCATGTTTTTGATAAGAAATAAATTTCTAAGGTGTAATATTTTTTTCAATTTTAGAGTTAAAATTAAATTTATATTTTGATAAATTTGATTCCTCTTAATTATTAGTAAATATAAATTAAAAATGAATCTATGCTGGCTCTTAATAATATTATTTATATTTAAATAAATTTTACATCTTTATATACAAAAATATTGTTATTTCAATTTAGTTAAAAATTTCATATATATATATATATATATATATATATATATATATGGCTCTTAGTAATATTATCTATATTTAAATAAATTTTACATCTCTATATACAAAAATATTGTTATTTCAATTTAGTTAGAAATTTCTAACTAAATTGAAATAATAATATTTTTGTATATAGAGATGTAAAATTTATTTAAATATAAATAATATTATTAAGAGCTAGCATAGATTCATATTTACTAATAATTAAGAGGAATCAAATTTATCAAAATACAAATTTAATTTTAACTCTAAAATTGGAAAAAAAATTTGCAATACACACACACACACACACATATACACACACAAAAATTTAAAAATAGAAATATAACAACCTAATATTCACGGATCAATAAGGGGTTTTAGGGTTGAAATCGGTATTTTATAGGCTTTAACTAAATGTGTGGATATCTATCTTAAGGCATGGTAGTGAACATGAATCTTCTCAATGTAACAACATCGGTAAAAACAATCATGTAAAATATATAAGACCACAACCATGGGACATGTATTCCAAGTTGAATGTTAGGCAAGAAAACCCTAGGGAATGTTGATTCTGTTTATTATGGCTAAGGAAATTGGCAAAGGAAAAGACATTAAACACACTAAAAGTATTTTCAGAGCATTTATTTATGAAAACAATGGAAAATAGGAGAAAATGAAGGTGAAAGGTCAGAGGTTGCATGTGAGGAGAAAAATGAAAGAAAATAATGGAAAATGAAGAAATTAGAGACATTAATGGTAAAAAGGATGTTGAGGATCACTTGGCAATATTTTTTCCCTCATTATTCTCTCTCTCTCTCTCATACTCTGAGACACTTTAAGTATTCTTGGAGCACTCTTGGTGAGTGTGGCATCCTTGGATATTTTGGGGCAAGAAAGAAAAGATCAAGCAGGGAAAAGCAACATGAAGCAGCTACAATAGGATTCTTGGCAGATATCAATTTGCATGTGTATTTTCCTTACTATATTTGGCATGCATGGTATTGCACGTGGTTCTTTATTTTCTTGGCATGTGTTTTGTCAGGTGTGGTAGTATTTTCAGCCTAGCCTTTCCATTTCTGTATAGCCTTGATGAGATGGGCTCTCATACCTCGGATGGGTTGGATGGTCGGATTGGATTCAAAGCTAAGTGGGGTGGATCACCGAAATGAAAAACACGTGGCCTAGTGGTCGCTGAACCAGAATGTGGATCATGGTAGAGCCAGTGGCCTAGTAACCCCTAAGCCAGACTGTGGGTTGCGATAAAGCCAGATTATGTGCCTCAGTGGGCCTAGGATTCCTTGTCGGTGAATGGTAGGATATGCGGTAAATCTAGGAGGTGGATTTCTCTCTGTTGGGCATAGTAGTATGTGGATGGAATGTATGGTAAATCCTGGAGTGATGGTCTCGATGTAGGGACTAGTGACCCTTAGATCAGACTGTGGGTTACACTAAAGCTTCAAAAACTAGGAGGCACTCAAATTCCTCATGATGTATGCGGATAACTTCGATAGCATTCATGATTTTTTGGTTCTTTTTCAGTTGGTCAGGAGTCCCACATTCACTCTTGGAATATGGCATAAGGGTGATTGGCTGAAGTAGATTTGGCTCAGCCAATCTATGGTTAGGTGGAACGTGGAATTCCCATCTCCGGTTGGTTCTTACATTCTGTAATGAAGAGCTCATTTCTCGGATATTCAATATACAAATGTACTAGTTTATGTATGTATTTTATTTCTATTGTATCCATTGTATTTTTGTTATTAATATATTGGTTATGAGCATGAATTTTATCAATGATGATGTCTGGCTCTATTCATGATTTTTCCTGTAAATTATTATCCCATGTATCTATGGTAAAATTTATTATACAATAGCTTATGATGTAGGGGAGAAATTCTTCTTAGCCTTTCTCATATAAGAAAGAGACCTTGATGTTTAAATATGTTGTTTATGCATGTAGATGTTATGTTTGTAACATGTTTGGCGAAATTCCTGTCATAGTTGGGTGCAGTCGAATGAGTTATTGATGATGTGATTTCTTCCATACATTTTTTTAATGTTATTTATGTGCTCCTGAAGTTACACGAAGTTATAGGAAGTGACCTAGGCTCAGGGGTTGAAAATGTGGCACAAATCCTGGAGCTACATGTAGAAAACTAATTTTTTGGGCCTTAGCCGCTACCTTGCCAAGGCTAGCATGCAGCTATAGGGTCTATAGCCAGTCCATTTCCCTTACAAGCCTGTGGCTACTCCTAAAAGTGGATAAAAATATGTCCTCCCTGAAGGAACATGGCCCTGGAACCTCCTTGGGATGTCAATGATTCAGCGTAAGGTGTGTTTTTGGTGTTTCCATTAGTTCCACTTCCTTAAGACCATCTAGGAGGTTGAATCTCATATTATTAGCCTCTCGTCACATTTTTACCTCGGTTGGTCGGTTACTTGGGTAGATATGGGAAGAGGTTATTACAGAGTGGTATCAGAGTGTGGTTGTCCTATCCTTGGGTTATGTGTGTTGATTGTGGATTCATTTCAATTGCATATGTGTTTCTCATGCTTATTTTCCAAGCGTGCTTGTTTCATTTTCATGGTGTTCAGCATGGTTTTAGATGAATTTTTTATGCATGTCGGTGTCTAGTTCAAATTCTCTTTGGTTCATATATAATACCAGAGAGTGGTATCAGAGCATGGTTCAACCCTCAAGCTAGATGGACAGTGTGTTGGTCATACATTTATGTTGGTTTCATTTGTGTTTAGTATGCTTATAGTCTATGTGTGCTTGTTGCATCCATGTTTTTTTGGGCATGGTGGCAATGGTGTTGCCATGGAAGAGCTAATGGTGTTGTTGTGAGCATGTTTTCATGTGTGTATGACTGGTTATGTTTGCTACATTTTTCATTGTTAGTGCACGTTTTCTTACATATTTTTAAATGTTGTGTATGCATTTATTGTGTATGCTAGGTCACATATTGGTCAAGCTTAGGTGTTTTCCATGTATGCTTGTATATGTGATGCTATATGTGAGACATGCATTGGTCGTTCATGATTGAGTATACATGTCAAGTGGGTGCATGTGGTCAAGTTTTCATTGGTTTGATTGAGGTTTTTGTGCTTAAGGTCATTGTATGAAATTAGGTTATCATGATGATATCGGTATGTTATTTTAATAACCAGATTTAATTTCATTAAACATAAAGACATTTTAATTTATAATTGAAGTTTATTTTAAACAAGAATGTTAATCAAGTTATGAACTAAAGTTATTTTCTTGAATAAAAGATTTAATTATGGTATGTTTCCATAAATTGATGGTAAAATTTTTCGAAGATTCTAGAGTAGCTAGATTAAGCAGTTTCTCGACAGTTACCTTCCCTTTGAGGGTAAAAGGAAAATCCTAGAGAAGGAAAGGGGTTTTGGGAAGGAGAAAAGAAACAACTAGAAAGATGAAATGAGAGAGCGGCCATAGCTGGTAGAAACTAATGGAACTCTGCTACCTGTCATTGGAGAAGAGACTAGAGAGGGGTCCTAAGGACTACCTCCTTGAGAAATGCTACACAATCCTACTCTGGTGAGGAGAACGGGGGGAGATGATGACGTCATTTCCTTTACCATGGTTGGGAGGATGCCATCAGCCTTAATTATCTGAGATAAGTACACCAGACTGGAATGAAATGGATAATGTTTTCTTAAATATGTTAAATCCTATGAATATTTTTTTGAGTATGTGAACACTTGTTACAGGGATAAGTATTTAGATTCTTTCGAATGTTGTATGAAAAAATTTACTTCCTAGAATTATTACTGTAAAATAAGCCTTGTGGAAAGATAAATGACTAAATATTATTTAATGATATCTAGAAGAACAATAGGGAAAATCCTACCGTAAATAAAAATAGCAGGATGGACAGTTAGTCGATTCAGGGAAGTAATTCCCCAAACGGGACAGCCTGTCCTATAAAGGAAGACCAAGTAGATACTTGGACTGAGGGATGGGTGTAAACCGTCTCGAGGTGGTCCGGTCACCCATGTAATTCCTTCTACTACGAAGAATTATTCTGAAAGTAAAACCTGGAAAAATAAATTGAACAAAAAAGAAAATACTGAAGAACTGAATGCCATAATTAAATTATGAGTAAATAAAATGTACATCTATTCATTAAGTAGGAAAAAAGGGGAGCTGTAAGTATTTAAATAAAACTCAGTTACAACAGTATTCCTCGCAAGGAGGAGAAAACCTATATAATAAAGGTACATCTAAAATTATAAACATGAACGGTAGCATAAATGTTGAATATAGGTAAGCTAAGTAAGAATGGAAAGAGAAAGAATAGTAATGAAATGCTTAATGAAAATTATTAACCAAATAAGGGTCTTCACTAACAATCATTGTGAACATTATTGACACATTGGGCGAAGTGTCAGATTAGTCGGATTTGGGATGTCTATAATCCATATATATATTTAACATAGAAAATACCAGAATTAATCACAACATCAGACTCCATAATCCCTCACACCCAAATTGTCTGTTGTGACAATGACTGCAAATATACTGAAAAACTACACTATTATGTGAGAAAAAAGGAAAATAAAGAAGAGAGGGGTTGAACCCAAATCACCTATATAAAAGAAGTACCCTTACGAGAATTAATTATTGCATAAATCACTGCTAAAACACCAATGCGCAGTTCAAAATAACAAGTACAGTTAAATCAAACATTTATTAACTAATTGCCTGGATTGACACAGAGCACCTGTAGTGGAAAATGTGTGTCATTAGACAGGGAGGTCGGTGCGATAACCAGAATGTTGTGGGTTCAAGATTTCGGGGTTACCTTCATGCCATACGATACAAACCTTAAATGCAATGTTATGAACCCAAATAAATAGAGTGTGAATGAAAGCCCCAAAATTGGAAGCAGTGGAGAATTACCTTGGAGGTATACGGGTGGCGAGCTCCTCGCACTTGTTAGAAGCAGTGGAATTTAACAAAATAAGATACATTGAAGTAAATAACCCATTCAACTGAGATAAGAAACTTAAATGCCTAAAAAAAAGGATAAATTTCTCACTTGTATCAACTGTCGAAGGCGTGTTTCCATTGAAAAAATATATGGGAAGTATTTCCCCAGAATGAAAACAGTTCAGAGAACACGTAGCTCGAGGGAGAGCACAACTATCATGGCTATGCCGACCGTGAAAACGAGCAAAGGATCAATGATGAAAAGGAGGAAAGGAAAAACCATTAACCTCAACAAATTCCATAGCAAGCATGCCTGAAGATGAAATAAAACTCACGTGGGAAGAAATGTAATGACGACAAGTTTCCATTATCATACCAGTTATCCAGAATGCTAGGAAAGGAAAATAAGGCAAGTTGTGCCGGAGTTGCAGAGAGGAGGCGGCCAACAATGACGCCAAGTGAGATAATTGGTTAGGGTTCGGGCGGTAGGGAAATACCCTAACCACCCCAAGACCCATTACAACTGTTGATTTGGATGGAGCATCAAAGATTGGTAGGCATCACATATGTCCCACCATTAACTGAATTGTGAAGCCCAAGATTACGGAAGATCCAAGAAAAGAATTGAAAATGAAAATACGCATATAATAATTGTTGCTAAGGAATGAGATGCATAGCTGTGTCATTATATTTTATACATTAAACCTCTAATTATATGAACTCCATTGTCCTGAAAATCTAAAGAGAGATATGAAATAATTCCTATCTGAATCTTTATGAATACAATATAGCATAAAGTTATAAATGACATTTATTAAGTCATATAAAAATGTTACGTTTAACATTTAAGACTAAAAAGGTATAACTTAGTGGATGATGCATTAATTAGATAGACTTGTTGAACATGGTAATTATATGTGTTTGCATCAATGTAAAAACCTTATGTTGTTAATTACTTAAACTAATTATTAGGATTATCTGCTAGGAGTAATTTTATGGATGAACATTACAGGTCAAATCATAGCAACCTTCAAAGGATGGGACCTAAAAGGGTAATCTAAATAACAATTGGTGTGTGTAAAAGTGTGAACAGAATTAGGAAGAAGTGCTAACAGAGTGCGATGAGGGGATTTACATCAAACTTCCGCGACTATGGGAGAAATTCATCCTCAGCCTAACAAAGAAATGAATCCAGAAATGTGGTTGCAGCTGATTGTAGAGCAGCATGAGAAAACCAGTATATTTCTCGAGGAACAACAATGGAAAACCAACAGGATTCTCGATAATGTGCAAAAGTTACAAGAGGAAATGGTTCGAGTAAGAAGTGATAATGGGAGGTTGATGCGGGAAGAGGAGAAGATCATTAAAAGCCTATCAGATAAAAAAAATCAAGGGATAGCTCAGCCAAACCCAAAAAGAGACACCAGAGAAGAAGGTGAACAATGATAGCCATCAAATGATAAGCTGGAAGGCAGCCAAACCTAACGAAGTAATAAAAATAAGTCTTATAACGAAGTAGATTCAGGAAATGTCTTAGAAGAAAAAGGGATAAAAAAGCAGAAGGTGGAGTTGCAAGGTGAATTCTGAAAAATTAAACCTCCCACATTCGATGGAGAAGCTGAAGAAGTAGCAGAAGCGTGGATAATTAACATGAATAAATATTTTCAAGTCTAGGAATACATCAGAAAACTAAAGGCTCATTTATCCATTTTACAATAGTGGGAAAAAGCCATATTATGGTGGGAAGAAGTTAAAAATGTATGAGGAATCGAGAACCAGAATGTGACTTGGGACGAATTCCAGGAGTACTATAAAGATAAATATCTAACAGAGCATTTTTATGACGAAGGATTTCAAGAGTTTCATGACTTGAGATTGAGACAACTATCTATGGACAATTTCTTAACTAAATTTATTTTCTTATTGCGATATGTGCCATATTTGAGGGATGAAAAGGTGAAAGTACATCGATTCTTGAGCAGCCTACCTTCTCATATGAAGGAAAAAATCAAATTTGTAAACCCAAAGACCATGGATGAAGTGATTCGAAAAGCATGTATGTGCTATCAACAATTCAAGGTAAAAGGAGAAGTTGGAGAGAGTTGGCCGCCCAAGAAAGGGTAAAGTAATTAAAACTTTAAAAAGAAGCAAGGAGACATGGAAAATTATATGTAAATTTTTGAGAATATAATAAAACCTTTTTTTTATCAACAAAAGAATAAGAAGTGAGATTGTAATTTAATTCATTATAATAAAGAGTAATGTGGATTATAAATAAATATCTCAGTACACATATTGAGTAAAATATCTCAACATTCAATATATATAGAAATAGAAAGAACATTCCTAATTTATAAATAAGTGCTTTCTAATTTAAGCCATGATGTAAAATTTTGAATTCCTTTTTAAATATAGAGTTGATATGTAACATCTGAAAATATATTAATAATATATATATATAGAGAGAGAGAGAGAGGGGGGAGAGAGAGAGAAATATTTTCTAATGTGGAAAAGTGAACTAAGAGTAACATATATCAATGTCAACTACGTATATATATTATATAAAAACAAGCAAAAAAAAAAAAGTTTCTTATAGTTAAAACATTTTATTAGTGTATTTTTCAAAACCAACATAAAACCATCTCCTAACCAAGAAGAATTAAATCTTTGTAGGTGTAAATCTTTCCTCAAGTTCTCCAGTCAAAAAAAAGTTTTCATGTTGTGAGATTTAATCCCTCCCCACAAATGAATTAAATATGTGTAGGTGCAAATCTTTTCTCAAGTTCTTTAGTCAAAAAAAAAATTCATGTTGTGAGATTTAAACCTTCCGCACAAATAAATAGACAATCTAAAATCCAAAATTAAAATAAATCTACATATATTAAATTTCAATTTTTAAAAACAAATTATATATATATATATATATATATATATATATATATATTAATAACCAAAATATATTTATTTACTCTTTTGTCTTTAATATAATGTTTATAATGGACATACTCATAATTTTTTAAATTTAAATTTTTATATTAAAAATGTTAATTTTTTAAAATATATGATAAATTTAAAATTAAATAAATTGGTATTAATAAATTAAATAAATTAATAAACATACATTTTGGAAAAAATATATAAAATAATATATTATACATTATAAAAAAACATATTATCAAATATTTACCAAATATATCAACAAAGACACATTTTATTATTCACCAATATCAAAAACTCTCTAATGGATTAGAGAAATTACAGTTTCTGTTTACACAAACATCGTTAAACTCAATTCATCACTATAAATATTCCCCTAACATCATTATATTAACATTAATATTTTATTAAAATGTACATGAACAATGTTTTTTTTGAAAGTGTCATTAAAATTAACGCGCTCTGATATTCCAGACAGAATGTAAATCCACTTGAGGAGCTGTAGAAGAATCCAGTTGATCAAGTGGCTGATCGAATCGATTACAGACAACAGAGGTTGTTTCATCAGTAATGTATGAACTCAAACAAGTAGCCCCATCGGGCTCTTGAATAGGCTGAGCCAACATGTTTTGAGAGAGGCCATCGCCAGTCCACCGAAGGCTGTTCACACAATTATTAGCTCCGACACTACTGTTATTGCTTAATGTTTTATGGTGTAAACTAGAGCTAGAAAATGGCTCCACTGGAATTCCTGCAGACTGGCTAACGAGGACCTTCGAAGCCACGTTTGAAGAGTTAAGAGCAGAAAAATATGCATCTGTGGAAAATCCCAAGTTTGAATAGTTAGAGGTTAGGCGCATATGTGGATCGCATACTATAGAAGGCACGAAACCTGGCAGCTGCTGAATCCCTGGCTGTTGATCAAGTTTTGACCTAATTTGATCCCGTCTGATATTGGATACTGAGAAAAGTGCAGTTGTAGGGATCTCATTCATATTAATTCTCTGATCATTTACCATGAGATTGTGCATATATGAAGATTCCTCCTTCAGTCTATCCATTTCAGATACTTGATCAGAATAATTAAGATACTTGGAGCTGCTGCCACTTTGAATCTGATGAAGATGGTTCCCCAGTAAATTAGCCCTAGGTTCCATCGGCATGGAGAAGCAGGACTCATCATGAACATTCGCAGAAGTGCCGGCTTGCCTTTCAGAAGATTTTTTTTTCTGATCATTCCCTGCAGTTATGTTGCGAGGGGACTCTAAGAGTGAAGGCAACGATGGAGAGCCCGGTATATCAAGATATGGGTAACTTCTTATCAGCCCTATGGAACTCCTCTTCCCGACAGCACTCTTCTTAAAAATTCTGCACACCGCCCATTCACCCTGCACCAAGTCCAAGGATATACATATTAGATATTATAGTTGTTTGGGTTCAGTTTCCTCTTTTGTTGCACCAGGAGAGATATTTTACAGCTCCCGTAGGGCAGATGCGGAGTTTTGTAATGTCAATAAAATTATAAAAAATCTTAAACGGACTATCATTTATCGATGTGAAAACATTAATTCGGGTTTAGAATTTCAGTTTGGCGAGGTATTTTACAGCTCCCGCAGGGAAGATGCGGTGATTTGTAATGTCAATAAAATTATAAAAGAGGTTAAACGTGCTATTATTTATAGATGTGAAGACATTAATTCCGGTTCAGAATTTCAGTTTTTTTAATCTCTGTCGATGTGAAAACATTAATTCGGGTTTAGAATTTCAGGTTTTTTAATCTGACACCATCTAGATTTATATATATATATATTGATTGTTGATGAATGTTTTTGGGAATAATTATATTATTAGAATTTTTCTCTTTTTTAACTAACTATTGTGGTTCATTTGCAGGACAAAGAGGAGAAGCTAATTGATCTTAATGAATAAATAGAGTTGTATCATTGCTCCTTAATAGTTTTAATAGCCCGTCAATGATGCATCTCTATTTATTCATTAGGATAGATTAGCTTCTCTTTCTTGTCCTGAGGATCAAACCAAAATAATTGGTTGCAAACTTCAACAAAATCTTAATAATGTGATCAATCTGAAAAACATTCATTTACATTATCGATCAAAAAGTTTTAAATATAACATATTTATATTTTTACTAATGATTAATCAGAAAGATATAATTAAAAAGACATTCATTTACCTAATAAATCACAAAAGCTTTAAATATAACATATATATATTTTTACTAAATTTTCTGAACTTACCTTGCATTTTTTGAGAAGGGGATGATAGGATAATAGATCACAAAAGCTTTAAATATAACATATATATATTTTTACTAAATTTTCTGAACTTACCGTGCATTTTTTGAGAAGGGGATGATAGGATAATTTTCCTTGAAGACGATACTCATGCATTACCCAGTTGGTTTTCTCCGCTTTGGAAGCTCTGCCCTTGTAGAAAACCAGAGTTCTTTTGATTCCAACGGGTGTGGATGATCGTGAACTGAAAACCTCTCGATCCTTTCCGGTTGTTTTCCAGTACCCAGTCTCTGTGGCTCTATTGGTGCGAAGGCCTCTGGGATACTTGCGGTCCCTAAGGCTGAAAAAGTACAATTCCTTCTCACCAATTTTTGCTTTTGCTGCACATATGTTATGATGAATTGTTATAGCAGAATACTCCAAATATAAGTTCGCCTTGGCCTCTAACGGATTAGAACATTAAAACAACTTATGCTATTAAAACTATGATAGGGGGATACATCAATTGTATGTACCTGGTAGATCCCAAGGCTCACACTTGTTCAAGTCGGCCTCTGCAACTGCACAAGTGGAGAAGGTGCTGTCCAAAACCTTGTTGGTGAGATAGTAAGTAACGAGTTCCTCATCAGTAGGATGAAACCTAAACCCCGGCGGCAGCTCATCTTCGCATACATTACTCATCTGGTTCAAGGTCGACTCCATTGCGAACTCAATATCTCTTATAATATAATATTCTATCTGGTTCTATCCACTGAGGAGCAGTACCGAACTGTAAAGCTCTGGTTCTTATTAATGGCCTCTGTGCCTCTCATTCCAAAGCACTACTACCCTAGGGAAATGAAAGGAGATTGGATTCAGTACTCATACGCATAACCAAATATGTGATGATAACAGTTCGCTGTGATAGAGATATGAACAATTATCCCTTCATGTATAAAGCGGAGAAGAGAACAAAAACTGCGGCCACGAAGGGCAACATAAACAGGATTACAGTTTGTTACCCAACAATCGCTTGAAGCATAAACATTGAATCATGTATGACAAGATATTTAAGGTCATCTACCCCGCAGAATAATAACACTTTCAGCCATTATAATACGAAATCCGGACCCACCGCCTTCGCTATTGTACTCTATTTTTTTAAGAGTAGTTTTAAAAACTTCACAACTTAGTCTTGAAAAAATAATGGTTGGAAAAGTTTTTTTATAAATTTTTTAAGTGGTTGAAAAAGTTTTCTAGAAATTTTTGAAAATTCAAGTTATAGTTGTCCAAGGTCAGGATTTTAGGTGTAAAATTTAAGTTATAGTTGTTAAAGTTCAGGATTTTAAGTGCCAAATCTAAATTATAGTTGTCAAAGTTTATGATTTTGGGTGCCTTATAAAATTTTTAACAATGCTAAATTTATTTTCACAAATTATTAACAACACATTAAAAACACTATAACATTTTAATTTTTTTGAAATTTTTTTATTTTCACAAATTATTAACAACACATTAAAAACACTAACATTTTAATTTTTTTGAAATTTTTTTAACAAATTCAACCAACAAAACGATAGTCGAGACAATTCTGTCCGGAATATTCTGTCGATTCAGTAGACAAAAACCCTATTTTGGTGATCCATGTTCCTCTTATTTTAAAGTCAACCCGTCCGTGGGCAACTATTCAATGGGAAGACTATTGAGCCTAGCAATGTTGGGGAATGAAACAGCGAGTCGTGGAATCTGGACCCATGGAAAAGTGCAGCAATCAAGCAATCATAGCCGCTGCCCAATGCAAGAAGACGTACCAAGTCACCACTCCATGTCATGAATCATGTCATGTAATTTAATTGGTTATCTATCCGATCGTATAAAAGGAATCATAGCCGCTGCCTAATGCGAGAAGACATACCAAGTCACCACTCCATGTCATGAATCATTTCATGTCATTTAATTGGTTATCTATACGATCATATAGAAGGTTCTCGAAACTTTGGGCTTCGTGGAAGGCCAAGTAACCGCTAGCTTCGCTCCTTTCCTTTTCGATCTTTTCCAATATTATATTTTTGGTATTTTTAAAATAAATTCTGTATTTTTTTAAATTTGATTGTGTAACTTGCTATTAATATAAACTCATTTCAATTCAAATCTAACTAGTGTTGATTGGAATTATTTTTTTTTCAAAATGCATTTTTTTTCAAGTGTAATGCTTTTATTTTAAGATATTTGTTTCTACTCAATTTCAAGTAAATCTGGAGTGAAAATGAATCTTTATTTGGTCTTAATATGGATTTATGTTGATTTTGAACAACATGCTAATAACATATTTTAACTATAAACAATTAATTATGTTTAAGTTGTTTCTACAATATATGTAGAGTTTTCATTAAGATATTTTATTTATGATTCACATTCTCCACATTAAAGTATTAATATATGCCTCTTTATAGAAAACATATATCCATAAAATATATAGATGCATAGAAAGAATTATTTTTTGTTAATAATATTTTTTAAAATGTGACATTTCAACTTCCCTCGTATATTGAATCAAAAAGCAAAATCAAAAAGTTAATCTAAGATATATATATATATTATTATTATTATTATATGATGTATTTATTTATATTATTTGACATATATATATACATATGTATATATATATATAATCTATAATGTATATTTTTATTGTTAATTAATATTTTTTTTAGTTTTATATTTCAACTTGATATTAAGAATGAAATAAATTACACATCTCCTTTCCAATAGAATATGAAAATATGAGAATTTTTTTAATTTAAAGTTCAAAGTGCATAGTCTAACTAATAGGCAAAATGAATTTTTGGTGAGAATTCCCAATACAAATTTTACTAAGATTGTGACTTTTTATTGTTTAAAATGCACTTTTGAATGCATAAATTTAGTAAACACTGTTAGAAAACACTTAAGGCATTGGACCTTTCCAGATTAAACAACTTACACCAATGGTTCATTTTGATGGTAGTTACTGATATTTCATCTTTTTAACTGTAAAATACTAGAAATTTTAAAAGTCGTCATTGACATCTAGTTAACTTTTAAACCATCAATTCCATTAAAAAAAATACTAGTATATGTGTGTGTGATGTCCATTTATATATGTATGTGTGCATGATAGAGAGATATATCTATTACATATATATTTATAACTTTATACATTAGATATACACAATTACAAATTGGACTATTGAAAATAAAATAAGTTAGGAAGAACAAAAAAAAGTAAGATAAAACACACATTACATGGTGGTCGTAGGCTTGACTACAAGGAAAGTACCCATTAGAGGAGGTTTTTGCAAAAGTCCCTATAAAAATAGCCAAAAAAATTTGTTTGTAGTTGAGGTCAATTGCGGAGATGGGCAAACGAGTGTTTTAGCCCTTTTTTTTTTAACGGTACATCGATAATACGCTAACACACTGGGGCATTACTATAGATAGATGCAACGATGGTTAGTAACATATGGTGCATCATGACAGAGTTATTTTATAGAAATAAAAAATAGTGGTGCGCTAAATGTGAACATTTGTTGATGGTATTGGTGGTTAATGAAGGAGTTCATTAGCTGGTACCCAATGTGAACATTTGTTGATGGTATTGGTGGCTTTCTAATTTGCATTTGGCTGGAAGCCAAGCTGAACATGTATATGTTGCTTATGGTGGCTGTGGGTGAAATCTGGTTGCTCCGTTTTTTATCCTGTTTTACTGTGATGGGGTTCAAGGTGAGGCGAGTCAGCTAGGTGATGGCGATATGATTAGCACTTGTTTTTGGAGGCATGGGAGTGGGGGTTGTTTTTGGATGCATTGTCAGATGGTGCTCCCTCTGTATATCTGGGGATTCTTCTCTCTCTAGGCAGTCTACGGTGCCCTGGGGACACGTGAAGCGCGGGTTGCTGCTCACAAAGCCATTGCGTGATGTTTGGTGTTGACATCTTCGTTTTCTGCATTGGATGAGAACGGATTGATGTGTGGTTCCCTGGATTGTGATTTCAATGTATCAGTATGTGGCGCGTGTTATCACTGTGAACAAGACCGTGTTGCATCCGCTGGATCCAGGGATTAAGGGTCTCTTTTCGTGTTGTGGGGTGCTATTTAGGCCTTCCAGTACTCTGTTTGTGTTTTCTGCATCTGCTGAGGGGTTTGGTTTATCCGGCTAGCCATCCTTTTCCGGCTAATTTGAATTATTTTTCCGGGGATCTGGCTATTTGAATCTCCCGCTCTTCCGCCTGACAACGTCGGCGATGATTTGACTTTATGGCCGTTGCGGGAGTTCTGTCTCATTTATTGTTATAATTTCACCAACTCAACTTAATGACATACGTTCCCCTTTATCTTTTTGACCGATCGCCCATTCTTCGGTGACCGTTCGTCGACCGTCAGTCTCTCGTTATGGGTACCTCTTTTTTGGTGTTGCGTCTGGCCTCAGCTATTTTCCTAAATCGGTGTTCCCGTCTTGATCTCATTTGGAGTTAAGAGCATAGCATTTTGCTCTACGGGAAAGCTGATTTACTGATCTCTGGACTTATGTGTCCTCTGCCTCAATTTCACTCTCAGAGACCCCTTGTAGTCTCTATGGATCCCAGTGTATTTCTTGGTTATGATCTCTTGATTTCTGCTGCATTGGGTAGTAGCAGGGTCCGGGTGGCAGGCGTATACACTTCTCGTCATGATATTTCTTTTCCATTTGATCCCGGGTCTGATGGAGTGCCGGTCTTGGCTGGAAGCAGTTAGCTATTGGATCTCCGGATCGAGGTGGGGAGCCGGATCTCCCCCAATCAAGGGGACCTTTGTCATCTTTTTGCGGGTGCTTCTTTGGTTTCAGGACAGTTCATCAAGCGAGCCTGTTTAGTTGTGCAGGGGTTTTGGTATGTTCCAGGGCTGTTTTTTTTCCTCTTCAAGTGGATCAAGCATTAGTATCAAGTGACTCGGATTTCAAGCGAGCTTGATCTGGTTTTTGCCTAGCGATACAGCCTTTTATCTGTCATGGAGATGCTATGGATCTCTCCTTTTTGTTTGCTTTCTCTCTTTTCAGTTTTCTTTTCTTTAATTTCATGAATATGATGCTGCATATTCACTCTGCTGGCTCTTTTACTATGTATACAGGGATGATCTCGTGGATATGTTTTATACTATCCGTTATGTTGTTTGGCCATGACCATCGAATTACTTCTCTTCAGAAGTGTATTCTGGATGTATCTGGCATATGGGGTTTTCTCGCTGTTTTAATTAACAGCTTGAGATTATATTGATGATCATGTACTGTCATATATTTCTTCTAATATATACAGCGTTTTTTTCCTTCTGAAAAAAAAAAGTATGCTACTTGATAGTAGCAAAGAAGTGTTAAATTTAAAAAAAAATTCGGTTGTAAAATTGATTGTGCCAAGTTCGGTGCTACACTGTCATGATGCCTCAGTGCTAAACCAATGCATATAATATAATATGTGCATCGATGCATATAATATAATATGAAGCACCAGTGCATCAATGCCCATATTATATTATGTGCATCGGTGCACATATATTATATTATATGAATCGATGCTCATATTATATTATATGCATCAGTGTCGTTAATTGAACTAAAGTCCCTGGTGCTTAAAATCAAATGGTGCATTGTTGCAGGGTAATTTTTAATACAAATAAAAACAATAGTGCCCTATGTTTATAATGTGCACCAGTGCGTACACTATATTGTCATGAAGCACCATTTTTTTCCCTATTTATGAAAGCCCTAGTTCGTAAAAAACATGGTGCATCTGGTAGAGTTTCTATTTACAGATGGAGATGTGCTTCGTATAAAACAAAATGGTGCAGTTAATTGAATTGTATATCCGGTAACAAACAATAGGGCACCCTGGCATGATTATTGTTAATTTATAATTTATATAGGTTAACAATTTCATAATTTATACCTTGTGGACGATATATGTATGCATTATTAAAATAATTCCTTATCACATATCCTTATTTCTTATTATTGCCAAACTTTCGTATGATATATTCATGTCACCATTGTGTTAAATATTGATTGAAAAATATTTATATAAAAAACTCTAAACCTCAAAAATTTGATTAATCAATTTGGAATCCTTGAATATTATTGTGAGACTAGAAACAATGTTGTTGAAATATGAAAAAAATGTTCAATTTCACCATGATCATATTAAACTTAGAATGGAATCTTATTGTGAGGCAAGCGTCAATATCCTCCAAATTTGAAAAGGATGTTGAATCATGTACTCTAACTATTTGACTTTTTTTTTCTTAGCAAACATTGTTTTAAATTTTCGTGGAAATTGTTTCAATTGTAATTGGGTATAATTTGTGTGTGTGTGTGTGTGTGTTTTTTGGTAAGTTAATCTATTTTATTAATTCGAAGAAACAGAAGTTACATATGCTACAGGCGGGGTTGGCAGGAAGCACTTATCCAATCCCAACCTTAGTTACTCAGTTTCGAGGCTGCGTCAGAGGAGGAAACCAGCCCAGACAAAACTGAAGACAGAAAATTACAATATGCGCAGTAGCACTGATGTATCTAAGTAGCAAAAAATATGCATAAGAAAAAAATCACTAATGCTGACAAGCTTGACCAAAATCATGGAAGATATGTGTAGCTGCACAAGCCCCAATCTTCATCTTCATCATCACTGTTGGGGACCTCCTCCTCAATGGGGCAAGTAAGTGCCTACGCAACTGCTTCCTCTCAAACTGCCACTGAACACCTGGGTTTGTGGACCGATGTGCAGAGGATGGGGGACTCTGGATCTACTCCGTGAGGGACACATGTCAACTTTCCATCGGAATCCATCACCCAAACATCTGAATCATCGTCTTCCTTCTCCTGAACCAGCAACAGGTCAGTCTTGTGACGCTAGGGGTGTGTTTGGTGAGTGATGGTGGAATTCTATGGCCTACGCCTACCTCTCTACACAACTTGCACAGGGTTTTCTTCCTCCTGCTCAAGGTTGAGGCTCTAGCGCGCAAAAGTTCCGGAGGAGGAGCCTTCCATTGACTCCATCTAATTTTCCTTGCCACAGTGATAATGTCTAGGGAGAGCCCCTCTCTATCCACCTTAGATGGTTCTCTGGCATAAGATGTGGGCCATAGCATAATAAGGCAAGTGGGAGAAGTCAAGCGAGGGATACATAGCAGGGGGAAAAGAAGCGCTAGGGCTAAAGGGGTTGGAAGGGCTGGGAAGAGGTGCGCAGATTGGGATGTCACAACCCAGAGGGGACTGTGGGACATAGCGTTGAGAATAGTGCTACGCGGACTTCTGAAATTAGGGAAGTGCTAGAGCTGAGATAAAAAAACCAAAGGAAGAGGGAAAATACCGTGGGTTGGTCGGGGTTGGGAGCTCATCCTAATAAAGGGGCTTGGACACATCTGAGGAGGATGGAAATGAGTATGCCTCGCAAAACGTTGTGTGCCATGATTGATCGCCTAAGAAGGATCGAGGGGAGGGGGATGAATGATATATGGGTTAATCATGATAATCATTAATGGTGATAGATGCGGAAGGGTTCCCTCGATAGGGTGACACAGTTCCTATCGTCTCATCATCATACCTAATTTTGTTAGTCTCGTGTGGATAGCTAACAGTTTGAGGATCCACAACAGGTGAGGCTCTATGCAAAAGATCTCTGTGCTTTGTGATGTGTGAGATATGATTGTCATTCATGCCAGTTCTTTCACTCGCATCTAGGGGGAGAAGATCCTTCTGAGTGAGAGTGTGGCATTCTTGTCTAAGTGATTCCTCCTCAACCTGAGTTAGGTTGGAATTATACATCTCACAGTTGCTTTCCACACATTTGTTCGGAAGGAGATATGTAATGGAAATTGCCTTCTTGTGCACATGGCCAAAAGTAATGGCTCTATGGTTGTGTATCATCTATTCCAAAACCTTGAGCTTATGTTCAAGCCTCCAACTTTTGGATACCTTTGAGGAAACAGAACCTTGGAGGATTCTTGTGGCTGCCATAGTTATGACTTGCGAGTCTCCCTCCATTTCTTGGGGGAAGTAATGAAACTCAATTGAAATTCGAATACACTGTATAAGCCCCTCCATCTTCATATACTTTTTCTTGTCCCAACCTATGTTGTCGTAGTAAATCTATAGAGGATCACCTTGAGAGTTCCTGATAATGCCTCTAAATCCTTCATTTCTGAGATTTCCTTTGGATGCACCATCGAAGTTGCATTTGAAGAAGCCATTAGGGGGTGGGTACCATTTTTTAGGGGCAGGTGTTCTACCTTCACTTCTAGGATTGATATCTAGGGGGGTGTTTAGCCATTAGGGGGTGGGTACTATTTTTCAGGGGCAAGAGTTCTACCTATGCTTCTAGGATTGATATCTAGGGGGGTTTTTAGACTTATTTTCCAATTGTTCCATATGTGGTGCTCTACTGCAGAAGTGGGGCGGTCCTCCTGACTCTAAGCATCTAAGGCCAATGTTTTAGATAGGTTGCTATGAATCCAGTCCCAGAGCTTCTTTGATGTGGATGATTTCTCTTTGAAGATGCATCTGTTCCTTTCCTTCCATATGTTTCAAATGGGGATGCCCAGAATGATCTGCTAGTGTCAATTCTAGAGAGTGATGGTATAAGGATTGTCCATCCAGTTGTTGATGGTGTTGATGATATTGCCCCTTACTCGGTTGGAACGGAAACATAAGACTGCAATTCTATCCCATAGGAAATTAGTGGTGGGACATTGGTCCAACAGGTGGTTGATGGTTTCCATGTTTTCCTGACATAAAGGGCACCTAGAGGGTCCTATGGGACCCCTCTTCAAAATATTCTCCCATGTGAGGATGCATCGTTTACTGAGAAGCCATAGGAAGCTGGCTACTTTAGGCTAAATATTAGCCATCCATATCTTTTTCTAGATGAGATCTGTTGGGTCGGGGTTCTTCTGAAGAAGTATGTTGTAAGCTTCCTTGGTCGAGTAGTTTACACTAGGCTTATGCCCCCAACGAAGGATGCCAGGTCCTGTATTTACTCTGATTTTTCTTTTGGTGTTGAGATCCTCCCAGATGTCTCTATGGCCCTCATTGTTCCAGTTGTCTTGCCATATGTTCGTGTCTAGCCATTTCCTATACCCTTGGGAGGTGTCGTCTGTCCAGAAGCCCTTTACATTTTGTCTTTTCCTTCCTTGGAGAGTCGCACTCCATAAAGGTTTGGGGAAGATGGAGGAAAGGCTTGGCAACTGCTACTAAGAGTCATCCTAGAATCTTACCTAGGTACCACTTCACAGCTCCTAGAAGCTGTGACTTTGTATCATACTTTTTTGGCTACTTGCTTCTTTCCAAATTTGGGATCCCCTAGAATCTAAGTTTTACTAGATGAGGTCCTCCTTAGGCCAGGAGTGTGCATACTTGGCCTCCCATAGGTTTTCCCATGGAGTGTTAGGGTTGGAGACCCATTTCCACCAGATGCTAGCTCCCATTATTTTATTACTGTGCTCAGGATTGCACAATACTAATCCCCCCTAACTTTTAAGGGTACAAACATCCTTCTAGTTGACTAAGGTCCATTTGTTTTTTTCTTTGGTGTCGCCCCATAGGAAATATATTTGCAAGTTGCGCATGGCCTTGAGGACCCATTTGGGGGTTGCTAGGATAGAGAAGAGGTATATGGGGAGAGATTGCAAGACATATTTAATGAGGACTAGACGACTAGCAATATTGAGGGAGCGATGGGTCCAGTTGGATAATCGGGTTTCCATTTTGTCTAGCAGAGCGCGCCAGGAGGAGTGACTGATGGCAGAGTCAGTTAGAGGATCTCCTAAGTATTTGGAATGCAGAGAAGCGATGGAGAATCGAAGGATGTGGGAAATGTTGCACTATGTGAGAGGGGGGGTTGAAAGAACAATATATGAAAATTTTCAGGTCTAACCTCTGTACGGGAGGCTTCAGATAAGGAGTCAAGAATGGATTTGAGGGAGTGGGCTTCTTGGATCGAGGGGTAACCCATAATCATATTGTCATCAAAAAATTGTTGGTGGGAGGTTGGGACAAGTTATGGAGGGGTAAACCAAGCAGGGCACCTAACTAGATGGAGCTTTTGAGAAGGTGAGCCGATCCTTTAGCAATAATGATGAAGATGAAGGGAGAATGGGGGTCCCTTTGACTGATGCCTCTCAAGGGGTTAAAGCTAGTAGAGGGAATACCATTTACCAAAATGGAGATAAAAGGGGAGGTGATGAGACTCATGATCCAACGTATCCAGGTGTGGCTAAAGACAAAGGCTATGAGAACATTTTTTAATGTATTCCTAGCTGATTTTATCAAAAGCTTTGGATAGGTTGATTTTGAGAAGCATGCCGGGATGTTTGGAGATTTTGAGAGAGAATTAATTCATGGGTTAAGATGATGCCATCAAGAATTGGCCTACCTTCCACGTAACCTGTTTGCTTCGGGGAGATAATTATGGGAAGGAGCTGCTTCAACCTATTAGCAATAAATTTGTAGATAATTTTGTAAATGATGTTGCAGATAGATATGGGCCTGTACTTACTTGGCAAGGTTACGTTGTCTTCTTTTGGAACAAAAGTGATGAAGGTAGCATTTAGCGCTGGAAGAATCCAGTGGGTAGTGCGCGATTCCTCCACTATGTCCTAGACTTCGTTTTGAATGGTCTCCTACAAAAAATGGAAGAATTTGGTGGTAAATCGTTTAGGACCTGGAGCTTTCCTTACCTTTAGCTGGAAGACTTCTTCTTCCACCTTAGCTAGAGTGGTAGCTGAGATCAAAATATTGTTGTGTTCCCCCATTATTAGCTTGGGAAAGTGTTGAGTGATTTCCCCAATGGCCTCATGCCATTTGTGATTGGGTTCCTGCAGAATATTTCTGAAGTGTTTGCGCAAATCCTTAGTGATAGCCTCTTGCGTTTCCAACCTTTCCCCAGTTTGGTTCTTCAGAACTGTAATTTTGTTTTTCATCCTGTGCTGAATGGTGGAACGATGAAAGAATTTAGTGTTTCTTTCTCCCTCTTTGAGCCAACAGATTCTTGATTTTTGTCTCCATAGAGCTTCTTCGTGGTTCTGTCTTTCTTCCATATGAGTAGTTAAGGTCTTCTCCTAACTTTCCGACTTGGCTGAGCGTCCTTCTTGGATGATGTCATTTTTTCCTCCAGTTCATTCTGTTTAGTGAAGATATTGCCAAAGGTTGTTTTTTTCTAGACCTTCGATTTGCCTTTGAGCAGTTTGATATTTGTCTAGAACTGGAGCATTTTAGTGCCTTGTGGGGGTACCAAGGAGGTCCACCATTTGGAAACCATATCCTTGAACCCTAGGTGCGGGAACCAAC
Source organism: Pinus albicaulis (assembly GCA_034641835.2). Classification (NCBI taxonomy): domain Eukaryota; kingdom Viridiplantae; phylum Streptophyta; class Pinopsida; order Pinales; family Pinaceae; genus Pinus; species Pinus albicaulis. The sequence goes on along the minus strand of CM076584.1, from coordinate 1,699,005,856 downwards.
AATATTCAAAGCAAAAAGGTTTAGGAGCATTCTTACTAGGTCGTAGCCATTGAAGTTTAATTGGCCAGTGGCCAGAGCCTATCATAGGTATGATAGTAGCAACTATGTCACCCCTTAGCCGAATGAAATCTTGTGTGATGATGAATCTACCTAGTCTTGAGGCTATCTGATGGGCATCTCCTCTTTTGTTGTTCCATGTGAATATTCCATTAGAGGTTTGTAGATCGATGAGATGGTTACCATGAATGAAGTTCTTGAATCTATTACTATCAGAGTCCAGATGAATTCTTCATCCTTTCTTTTCCTGAATATTGGTTATCATATTGAAGTCTCCTCCTAGGAGCTAGAGTGGAAAGGCTTGATGTTTATTTATTTTTTCTCGGTTGTCCAGGAGCTCCAATTTTTGTTGGGTGTTTTGTGGAAAGTAAACATTTTTGAGCAAACCATGGATATCCATGCCAATCAGGTGAAATTTCACCTAGATGACGTGTCTGTTAGCATGAAAATTTTCTGAGGAGATGATTTTGGGGTTCCAGGTGATTTCCGGGCCTCCAAGTGCTTCATTGGAATCAATCACTATTGTAGTGATACATTTCCAAAAGAAAATGAAGATTGTATCCAGAGTGGAGATCGAACATTTGGTTTCTTGCATGTAGAATATTACAGGGTGTTCCTCAGTAATCCTTTTCTTTATTGTCCTGTGCTTCGTGGGGCTGTTGAGCCCTCTTATGTTCCAAGAGATAATCTTCATGGGATAGGATTGGTGGTATAGGCAAAGAATGTTATCAGCTTGGGGAATTGCCCTGAATCCATCATTTCTTTCCCTATTTCTATAGTTCTTTCCAGAGTTGTTTTCCTACCCCTTTTGCGAGACTCTTTCACGATGTATTTGGTGTTAATGAGAGTGCCCCCTAGATACGAAGAGAGAAGAGCCACTGTGCTCTCCTTAGGATTTCTTCCATCTTTTGGAGTTGTTTCTCCAGGATAGATTTGAATTCTTTCTTATTACAGACATCCTCTAACCCTATAAGATCCAAGCCTTCCAGGTTAATGCTTTTTGGTTCTTCCTCCATGGCTTCTGGGATCGACTCCGTGATCTGTACTTTGGATTTTAATGCATTTTTATCGTCTGCGTGGTTTGTAGTTGGAGATTTCAGGAAGGTATCATAGGGGACCTTGTCCTATTGATCCTTTGAGCATCGGGCCTGCTTTGTGGAGGTATTCCCGGCTTTGATGACTGGTTCATTTTCATTTTCATTTAGCTGATTTAAGGCTGTGAAGATGTTTCTGGTCATTGGTCCTTTTTTATTCTGCTGAGGGGTAGCTCTTTTGTTGTGCCTTTTTTTTCTTGCTACCTCTCTGAATCCTTATGCTTCCTGATCATTGGATTCCTTTTCAGCCATAACTTTCTTGTTTAGGGGACAGTCTCTGAAGATATTCACGTGTTAGTAACAATCCTACATCTGAAAGGAATGTTCTCATAATCTACAGTTTGTGTCCATTCAAAATATTCATGTAACAGAGTTATCTCGCTTGGTAATGGTTTCGCCAAGTTCATGTGGATGCATATTCAGGCATATGCTGTGTAGCAATTGATCTTGGTCTCCTCTATGATGTTGAGAAACTCTCGTAGGGAATTGTCGATGTCTCTGAGGGTTAGCTCATCCAAGTAATCCAGGGGGAGGGAGTAGAGATGGTTCCAGACTGGAGCCCAAGTAAGATCCTGTTTGTCATGGCTGAATCACTCCGTCCAGGGTTTGAGAAATAAACTTGCAGTGTTGAAGAAATAAGGGCCTATGTCCATGATTATATCTTTGTACTCAGTGCAAGTGAAGAGCATGTTGAAGAAGCATTTAGCACATAGTTGTACACCAAAATGGTCTTTGTGTTTCCATTTCGAAGATATCCATACTCTGAACTTTTTTTCTGTGGGCCAAAAGCCCATGAACTTTCCTATCAGTGCATGATCCTTCATGAACTGGATTCTACCATTGATGTGATGTGCTGGGAGTTCGATCATTATTTTCTTAGAGTTCTTTGGTATGCATGTTTTTAACTTTGTATTTGCTTCTTCTGTTGCTGGTATATTTTTCGGTTGCGCTGTGGGAGTCGCCCCTGTAGTTTCTTGAGATGGGCCAGAGTTGTTTTGATTGATGATATCAACCCCTGCCACCACTCCTGTACCAAGCTGGCCTGTAATGGGGGGAGCAGCTGCCCCCCTACTGGAGTCAATCATTGGTGAGTATAAAGCTATCTAGGAGAGGGATCGTGACCTTATAGTCTACGGGTGTAGGTCTACCTGGGGCAGCCAATGCCGAAACCTGCAAACCCTAGGTCATGGAGGTCAGCCTGGTGCAGAGCTCCATTAGGGTTTTTTTTCCGACCCATCCAAGTTATGTCATTTTAGATCTGGATAATTTGTGTGTTTTTGAAGGTGCTAGATATTTTATATATATTAAAATTATATTAAAATACATTATTTTATTGTAAATAATATTTTCAAAATAAAAAAAATAGAAATCAAATAGCTAAATTGGGTAGATACAAAAATATAGATAGTATTTGATATACTATCTGAAAGCATCGGACAAGGGTGAAACTTAAAAAAATGTGGGTCGTAAAATTTATTTTCACCATTTTGGTGCTATCCTCACATAAATCATGGTTCTTTCCAATTTTATGAAATCCCTAGTCTGTAAAAACATGGTGCATCGGGGCAACGTTTTCAATTTAAATAACAACAGTGCACTACTTAGATAATAATCATGAGTGTGATAAAAATAATTGTACATTCCAATGCTTAAAATACAATGGTGCATCGTTTGACTTTTTTTTTTAAATAAAAAATAACAACGCGCTAGGTAAGTCTAGAGCACCAGTGCATATACTATAGAAACCATCATACTAGTGTAAATTTAAAAAAAATATGGTCATAAAATTCATTTTCTTCTTTTCGGTGCTATATCACCATGAAGCCCTGATGCTTTGACATTTTAGGAATGCCCCGATTCCTATACAACATGTTGCATCATTGCAGGTTTTTTAATTTAAAAATAGTGGTGCACTAGGTGAAATGGGACCACCGATGTGTATACTACTAGATAGCACCGAATAAGGGTTTAATTTTAAAAATGTTGGTCATAAAATTCATTTTCACCATTTCAGTGCTATACTCTCACGAAGCACCTATTTAACTCCTGTTTTGACACACCTTAGTGTGTAAACAACATGGTGTAGTGGTAAGATTTTTATTTTAAAAATCCATTCTGCGCTTCATAAATAATTCCCCAGGGCGGTTACTCAAGCACACTCGAACATCATGAAATAAAAAAAAAGATCGAACATCAAACTCATTTTTACCATTTTTGGTGTTGTAGATCTCTCAAGCATCGGTGCAACCTTCCGCTCATTGGTCACTACGTGCCTTTCAAATTTTGTGAAACAATGGTAAAATTTGTTTTATTTTTTCGTTTACTTGGCAACCATGCCTCCCCAATGGGAAAATGTGTAGGTAATGTCTATGTGTCTCCCTAATTTAATTTCTTAGTAGAGTAGAATTGAAAATAAAGTTAAAAAATGGATTGTTTTATATTTCTATTTTCTTTGCGGTGCATTCGAAACATTTGGCTTGTACCATTCATGGTGCACCATGTATATTTACAGGGTGCACTACAAATCAATGCATAATGTCAATGCATCATTAGTGGTTCGGTGCATTGGAAAAAATTAAATGCACCGAGTTGTTAAATTCCATGACGCGCCACTTTAAAAATTATAATTTCTACGACGATGTGTCTAGTAAAATTAACTTCCCGATGTGTTTATTTTTTCCAACGCATTGCACAATATTTAAACCTAAACAAACAACTTAATTTTTCTTTTTCATTTACCTGGAAACCATGACTCTTGGAAGAGTAAATGTCCACGTAATGTCTACATTTCTCCCTAACTTAATTTTTTCAAGTATAATTGAAAATTAAGTTAAAAAATGCATTCTTTTAATTATTTTTTCTTTGTGGTTCTTTTGAAATCTTCATCTCATACCATTCACGGTGCACCCTATCAATTCATAGGGTTTATCTCAAATCGGTGTGTGAATTTAACACACTGTTCGTTGTTCGATGCATTAGGTAAATAGAAATGCACTAAGATATTAAATTCCACAATGCACCATTATAAAAATTATCATTTTTACTACAATGTGTCTAGTAAAATTAACATTCCGTTGCACTTAGTTTTTCCCAATGTATTTCCCAATATTTATACCTAAATGTTTCGGTATGGTGCATCTATGTAAAATGAGCACAATGGTGTGAGACTCTATGTTGACAAACCGCACTGAAAAAGAAAAACAACTAATGCTATGCATGTATGGGAACTGAAGGTATGCCAAGTCAATGTACACACCATTGTCGGTGCATTCGTAGCTTTTATGGCACACCATGTCTGATATGTTCCTATTTTTTTATTTTTTTAATTGAAAGTTACATGTCCATATTTATAAGCACATTTTTCATTTAATAAAAATAATAATCTTTATGTATGAGGTTGTTGTATTTTATATGCCAATGGTGCAGAGACAATAGAGGAGATAGAAGCAATGGCAGGAAGAGTGGAGATTTGACTAGTACAATATCATACGAGGGTGGGAGGCACGAGAGAGGGAGAGGGATGTGTACCCTAACCCTATTATCAGAGAGACCTAAGGCCTCTTGAGGAATGTAGGACTCCTTAAGTACTATGAGGAGACTATATCCCTCATGGGGCAATATGGGTTTTTGGCATAGCTGATTTGCTAGTGGGATTTCCACCAAATTTTTTTTTGTGTTGATCTTGATTAGTTGTTTCAACCAAAAGAGGAGGACATTTATTTTATCACTGGTCTATCTAGGAGAGGGGAATATTTTCTCGACTTCCCTGATGTACCCCATGGTGTTTCGGTAGAGGGTCACCTTGTCTACTCTTAGAGATATGTTGGGAATCATGTAGTTTCTCCAAAAAAAATTCAGGTGTCTAGTGGAGAACTACATATTTCCTCTTTTGGTGTAGAGGAGGGATAATTTTCTATATATACATGATATTAAATTATTTTACTCAACATCCATATTAAAATATTTGATTTATAATGTACATTATTATTTATAATATTTTCTTTTAGATTTATATATCAACTTATATTAAGAATTAAATAAATTACACATCTTCCTTCCAATAGATAGTGAAATTATAATAAATTTAAAATTTAAAATTCAAATTACATAGTCTAACTAATACACGTAATGGTTTTTTGGTGAGAATTCACCAATACAACTTTTGCTAAGATTATGATATTTTATTGTTTAAAATGCATTTTTGAATGCATAAATTGATTAAACACCCTTAAAAAAAACTGAAGTCACTTAACCTTTGAATATTCAACAACCTAAACAATGGTTAACTTTGATAGTATTTACCGATATTTCATCTTTTTAATTGTAAAATACTAGCAACTTTCAAATATGTGGTTCATCATTGACATATAGTTAACTTTTAACCCAACAATTCAATAAAAAATTACTCATATGTGTGTGTGTGATGTCCATTTGTATATTTATGTGTGAATGATAGAGAGATATATCCATTACGTATATATTTATAACTCTATACATTAGATATACCCAATTCCAAATTGGAATATAGAAAATAAAAGAAGTTAGGAAGAAGACAAAACTAAGATAGTCACATATTACATGGTGGTTATTGACTTCACTATAAGGAAAATACCCACTAACTAATGTTTTCGTGGAAGCCCCTATAAAAGTAGCCTAAAAACATGTTTGTAGTGGAGGTCAATTGCGAAGATGTTCGAACGGATGTTTTAGCATATTTTTGTAATGATACATATATAATACACTATTTCATTGGTGCATTAGTATAAATAGATGCACCTGTGCTTAATTGTTATGAAACTAGCTCCAAAAATAGAAGAAAAGGGAGATCAACACCTTAGAAATAATCCACTTCGAGGGGGAAGCATCCTTTACATTACATAAATGAATAATTCTTTGATGATACAAATGAAAAAACCTCCTTATATATATACGTTTCCATGGCATCACAATATAATCCTAGCCGACCTAACAATAATAATATAAGGAAACAATAATAACAATATGGGGGTTACAGGGGTACAAGAATAACAATAATGGGGCTACACTAACAACAATAAGGAGCTACACTAGTAATATAGGGACCTAGCATGCCCCTTTCCTTCAAAAAAGTGTTGTCCTCAATGCTTGAGTAGCTCAGGATGCTTCAGTATAAAATTCGCATCCTCCCATGTAGAATCTTCAGTGGGAAAGTTTTTCCACTTGATTGAATACTTAGAAATTGATCTATTTCATAGCTGTCGAGTTCTTGTTTCTGTGACTGATTCAGGTTCAAATATGATTTTTCCTTCCTCATAAAGTTATTGAAATATTATTTGAACTAGAAGCTTGTCACCTATAAATTTCATTAAGCATGAAACACGGAAAAATGGATGCACTCGCGAAGAAGTAGGAAGCTCCAATTTGTATGCCATAGTACTAATATTTTGAAACACCTTGTAAGGACCATAGTAATTTTGCGATAATTTATTATACTTCTTATCTTGCTTGAGGGACTTTTTTTTATATGGTTGTAGCCGTATAAATACCCAGTCTCCTACATCAAAACTGCTCTCACTGCGATGTTGATCTTCCCATTGTTTCATTTGATTTTGTGCCAAATTAAGGTTGTTGTTGATGCTCGATGTGGTCTTCCACTGCTTGAACCTTATAGTTTTCTCTTAAAGATGATGTGATGGACAGTGGATGATCTCCATAGAGTGCCATAAATGGGGTCATTTTTTTGCAGTATGGAAGGAAGATTTATACCATTTAGCGAGAGGTAACCACTTGACTCATTGTGTTTTTTTATCAGATACAAAACAACGAATATATCCTTCCAAAAAGAAATTCACTATCTTCGTTTGACCATCGGATTGAGGATGATAAGATGAGCTATGAGCTATTTGAGTACCCAAACAAGAAAATAATTTCATCCAAAAGTTTTCAGTAAAAATGGGATCTTGGTCACTTACAATAATCTTTGGGTTTCCATAAATGCAGTAACAACTGCACTTTCTTTAAATGGATGCGATAATGCATAGAAGTGTGCATACTTGGTAATTCTATCAACTATCACCATGATGACACTGTTTCCTTTATAATTAGGTAAACCCATGATAAAATCCATTGAAATATCCTCCCAACATTGGCTTGGGATGGATAAAGTTTGTAGAAGACCCGACATCCTAATTGTCTCAACTTTATTTTCCTTGAAAACCAAACATTTTGCCAAAAAATTTTGAATATCAGATTTAAGACCATCCAAAAAAAAAAAATTCTTCAGCATGTGGTAAGTTTTTAAAAATCCTGAGTGTCCTCCTAAAGGAAAAGTGTGCAATTCCAAAAGAATATTTTGTTTTAGTTGGGAATTATTAGAAAGATATAAGTGATATTTGTACCAGAAGGAATCATTTTTCCAACTAAATGTATCGGATGAACTAGGATATTGCTGCAACTTTTCATTGAGTGTCCACACTTCTCCTTCCTTCTTCCATTCATCCCGTGTGTCATTTATAAAATATGGTTGGATAATAGAAATGGCACAAAGCAATGCTTCCACCTCTTCATCATTTCTTGAAAGTGAATTTGCAACAACATTTAGCTTCCCTTTTTTGTAGATGATTTAAAAGTCATAACCCCACATCTTTGTGACCCATTTTTTCTACTCTTCTGAAGATAGTCTTTGTTCCAAAAAGTGTTTAAGACTATCATTATAATTTGTTACCTTGAAGTGTCTTCGCATTAGATAAGGTCGTTATTTCTTTAGTGCATGTACTATTTCTAACATTTCCTTCTTAAAAATAGCTTTCTGTAAATAATTTCCTTTGATTGGACTACTTACAAAAGAAATGGGTCTTCCTTATTGCATTAAAACAACAACAATTCCATTTCATGAGGCATCAAATTCCACAAAAAATGTTGTTGTGAAGTATAGCATAGCTAAGAGCAGTGCTAGTCACATTGCCTATTTAAGATGTTCAAAGGCCTTAGTTTCTTCAGGAGTACATGAAAATGCATCTTTATTCAATAATGTTGTTAAAGGTATTGCTATTCTTCCATAATTATGAAGAAAATTTTGATAATACCCTGTTAACCCGAGACATCCTCACAATGGTTTTATGGTTGTGGGGACTTTCCATTCCTTAAAGGCTTTAATTTTATTAGGGTCTAGCTTAGCACCCTGATGATCCACCTCTTGTACTCCAAAGAAACATTTGGAGGTTTTTTCATATAATTGTTTGAGCAACCTGTCAACATGTTGAACATGATCCTTTCAAGACATGTTGTAGATTAGTATATCATCAGAAATAATAACCAAAATTTTCTAAGGAAGGGTTTGAAAATGGAATTCATCAAACCTTGAAATGTAGGTGCATTGGCAAGGCCAAAAGGCATGACCAAAATTTCACAATGACCCTCATGATTTCGAAATATTGTTCTTAGAATATCTTTAGTCCTCATTTTAATTTGATGATATCTTGAACGAAGATCCAAATTTGTAAAATAAACTCCTCCATGTAATTCATCCAATAATTCATCAATCACAGGAATGGGAAATTTATCTTTAATAGTGAGCTTATTGAGCTCCCTATAATATGGACACATGCGCCATGATCCATCCTTCTTGTGCACCAATACTACTGGAGCAGAGAAAGAACTTTGACTAGGTTGAATTATACTAGCCTCTAACATTTCTGCAATCATACATTTAATTTCGTTGTTTTGGAAATAAGGATATTTGTAAGGCTTGATGTTTGGAGGAAAAATTCCTGGAATCAAATGAATAGCATGATCATGATCACGAATAGGTGGGATTCCTTTGGGAGTTTCAAACACCTTGGAATGATTGTTCAATACTTTTTGGAGATCTAGAGAAATAAATGGTTTTGATGTTGGAACTTCTAGTGAGCATAATTGTGCAATTACACCTCGTTGTTATTTCTTAGAAATATTTTTCATGACATTAGATATTATTATCTTTCCCAGATTCCCTGCAATACCCCATAATTCGACTTCCTTTCCTTCCGAAAAAAAATTGAAGAAAATTTCTTGAAAATTAAAAGCTACTCTCCCGAAAGATTGTAACCATTATACTCCTAGTACAACATGAGCACCTCCCATTGGAATGGAAAGCATTGGACTATTCAATACATATTACCCCAAGGTTAGCATGATATTATGGAATTTTCCAGAGAAATTTATAGTTCTTCCATTTGTAACCATCACCTGAAATTCTAGTACTGGGTATAGGAAGTAATTCAATTCCATCACTACCTTGCTATGAATAAAATTATGGGTACTACCCGAATCAATCAACACTATCACCTTTTTCAAGTCTTGATATATCCTTCTATCTTGAGAGTTGAGTGGTAATTCCTGCCAATGCATTACATGATATGGTCAGACTCATTTCCTCTTTCTATAGGGTTGGTTCCTGGTGTATATCCTCTTCTTTTGAAGTTTCTTTTTCATTTTCTTCCTCCTCTTCACAATCTATGTAAAATAATTTCTTCTCAGCACACTTATGACATTTAGTGTATTTTCTATCACAACTATAGCAAAGCCCTTTTTCTCTTTTTCCTTCCAATTGTTGTTGTTTCAACCTTGTAGGTTGTGGAAGTCTAGGAGTAGTAACACTTCCATCTTTATAGATGTGAGTGGTAGGCTTCCTTGTCGCCATAATTTTACATTCAATTTTTCTTGGCAACCAAAATGCCTTGTCCAATGAATCAGGTTCCCAAAGGCCAAATTCATGTTGAATGTTATCCTTTAAAGTCCGTATGAAGACATCAATCTTGTGTTCCTTTGGAATATCATTTACCCTTATATTTGATTTTTGGAAGTCCTCAATGTGCTCCACGACTGAACCCTTTTGTTTGAGATTTATCAATTTGCTAAAGAAGGTGTTTCTCTTTATATCCTCATAATGTGCTATCATTTCCTCTGTAAAAATTGACCAAGTAACAATTTTTTTACGGGAGAAAATCCATCTATACCATACGAATGTATTTTGTTATAAACATAAAGTTGTAATGTGTACCTTTTGTGTTTTTTTCACATTATTGAGATCAAAATGTTGTTCCATATGTAGTATCCATGTTACGATATCCTTGCCATCAAACTTCCTCATATCGATATTTTGAATATGGTGGGTTTTCCATCTGTCATTCGATTTTATGAAATCAATATTAAAATTTATTTTGTTCTCACCATGATTTTCCTCTACTATATTTTCGCCACTAGGAATAATTTCTTGTATCAACTTTGTCAAACCTTCCTTCAAACCTTCCATGTCTTCCTTCAAACTTTCCATTTTTTCTTCCATGTCTTCCATGCCATTCTTAAAACCATCGATATTAGCTTCCTTGCCTTTCTTCAAACCATCAATATTAGCTTCCACACCTTTCTTCAAAATTTCCATTTCATTTTTTGTTGCTCTTTGCAAGAGAGAAATTTGGTGCACTTGCTCTTGTAATTTTGATATATCATGTTGCAGTTCTTCCTCTTCATGAGTCATAATAGAGTATTCTTAGGGCTTAATGGTGTTGAATTATCGTTAGTGGGAATTTTAGAGCCCAATACTAATATCTATGCTTCAATATGCCCTTGGAATCACTTAAAACTGATTTTTCAAACAAGACTATGCAATTCAGAAAAAATACACACCTTTTTCTTTCTTTCGAGGAGTTCAATATTGAAAATGAATTATCTCTATGTTTCTATATCTTCAATATCTGAAATTTAGTGCTATAGTAGCCCTCTGAATCATCTTTCAAACGCCATAGGTATGACCTAATTTTGATGCTTCAAGACAAAATTATGCCCAATATCCCACAATGACCTAATTATGGACTGATTCAGTAGAGAAAACTTGTACGACGTGACATGTGTCACTATTTACTCCTTCAGCTAGAAAATTGATACATAAGAAACTATTATCCATGCAATTTCGACTAAATTTTACTGAATTCCAATCCAATGCCCAAAAAGAGAGTTATGAATATTTTCCCAAGGTCACCTATTTTAGATAAAATTCGGGACCCTGAAAAAACCATAACTTCCATAGATCATATCTCTGAAAATAATGTGAGCCAAGGTCTGAAATTTTTACACGAAGTTCCTTGGTATTTTAGCTTCTCGTGGTAAACATTTCAATTTCTGAAACTTCGTAGAAAAAAATTTATAGCGAAAATTCCATGACGATTTTAAATTTTATGAAACCAACTCCAAATATCGAAGAAAAGGGAGATCAATGCCTTACAAACAAGCCAATTTGAGGGGGAAACCTCATTTAATTTACATAAATCAACAATTCTTGGATGATACAAATGAAAAAACCTCTTTCTATACATAGGAGTCCATGGGGTCACAATACAATCCTAGCCGAGATAACAATAATAATATAAGGGTAAAATAATAACAATATGGGGGTTACATGGGTACAAAAATAACAGTACGGGGGCTACACTTACAACAATAAGAGACTACACTATTAATATAGGGACCTAACATTCATAACATATGGTGCACCGTGAAAGAGTTATTTTTATAGAAATAAAAAATAATGTTGCGTTAAAACAAATTAGGTGCACTACTATGTATACTACTTGATAACACTGAGAAAGTGTTACATTTAAAAAAATTTCAGTTGCAAGATTCATTTTTCCTAGTTCTATGATACACTTTCATGATGCCCCAATGCTAAATCAACATATGAACACCGCGATGAATAAAAAATATGGTGAACCATTTTCAGGTCTTTAATTTAAAAATATTTTTGCACATATTATATCATATGTATCAGTGTTGTTGTTGGTAGGAAAAACTTCCCTAAGGTAGTGGTTGACAACCTCAACAAAGCAAAAGAAGATCATAAACAAGAAGCATCTTTTCAAGCATGAAAACCATATAAAATAATAAATATGGGTTTGAGAGGAGTAATCGAAGGTCCTACATTTGATTTCGATCATGTAGGGTCCAAACCCTCTGTTTCTTCCAAAGTGAGCATGCCTACAACAATATTCACAGAAGCATATACATAACAAGTAATTCAAGGTGTATACATAATAAACATGTCATATCATCAATTATAGACATATAAACCATGAAATATCACATAAAAATCATGAAGCATGAGATAAAACCATATTAGAAATGAGAAAGAGATTCTTTATTGATATCAACAAATAGCAGTGGAAAATAAAACTCGATCTAGGGACCAAAATTACTATAATTTCAATATCCTATCTCCTTGATTGTAATTACGTTGTCCCATGGGGTGTATAAATACCACCAGAAATTAGTTGATTTAGTTAGGCCACAACATCCTATACGTGGGCTTCTCGTCAAACCCGTAAACCTCGCCTGATTGGTAGGATATTTTTTAATTTTTTTATATTTTTAATGATATGCGCGGGTTTTGTATTATGGTACCTATGTGTATACACACTTTTGATAGGGCAGAGTTGCTCATGGAATAAAACATATTGTTTTTTAACATAAGATCAAGTCTGTATGGGAAAAGGGTTTCCTAAGGCCATGCACGAGAATCATAACTACAGAAATGATAAATGAAGTTATAATAGATCCCCCTTAATATATGAGGTCAAAAAGGCTACATGATGGTTGAAATTTATTACGTATAAATAGAGAGATCATTTGAGAACCTTAGAGAAGATCACCAGATTCCAACCCATTGAATGCCTATGGAAGGAGTCGGAAAGAAGAATCATGTTTGGGACATGCATACCCATTATCAGAGATAGTAAATGATGCCTGCTGATCAATTATAAAGTAGATCCGACATGTATACATAATTTTATGGAAAGAACATAAGAATACATATTGGATCATCTTATCATAGCCACAAAGGAACAAAACAAAGTTGTATAAATATCACATATAGAAGAAGTTATGATCAATGATACTTAAAGAATGTCTTATCACTAATGTTTCATAAATGATCCTCATAAGTACCAAGTCATATAAGTGGAACACTGGTATCACATAAAATTTGGTGCCAACATACAATATGATGTAATTGCAACATATCAAGGTTGATGGTATCACTGGAAGAAAAATGAAGGAGATTTCGAGTGAACCAAGATGATGACACAACTTGAGGTCTTCACTGATCGCAGATGGTGCATTTCTACAATATGGGAATAAATGATATGAAGTCGACCATGAGAGAAATGATTTGATTACCGGTCATTGAGGTATACCATTAAAAAACGTGAGAAAAATTGCCGATAATGATGATGAGCATCAAGATACCCCAGTACAATCTAACAAGTGTGAATAAATGTGTTGAAGTCAAACAATAGAAATAATCTACTAATTAGGATACATTGATGTATTTTCACTATCGATAGCGAGGGAATATTCCACTGATAATACATCAATGTGTTCTGATTAGTAGATTATTTGTATTGTTTGACTTCAAAAGGAATAGTCCACTAATGATGGAAACCTTAGGTACTGAAAACATGACTCTAGATATTTCTCCCAGAGCAATGAGTTAGAGTTGATAGGAAAATATCTAACGGAAGGAAGGCATTAAGCAATCCTACATCGACCAACATGAGTGTAACGTGCAGGCTACTGATTTGGAAGGACTTAGATGAAAAGGGATGAAGTAACCATTTTGAAGTACGTTTCCGACATACACAAGATGTGGCTAGTGCACAACATAAGCCCTTTGAACCAACCAATAATGAAAGTTGGCACTGAGGTGAGGAATCCACTAATATGGTTAAATTGAAACCAAGTTACTGCATAAATCCCAATGTGTGATATTGTAATCTCATGTTGAACACAAGGGAAACAACTCAATAAAATACCCATGCTACTGATCGATGTTGAGCACAAGCTCACTTATCAATGATGTAAATAGGGCCAGGGTTTGGATCCAAGCCTACTCTCATAGAAATTTTTCGGAGCCAATAAGAATAGACTTGATAACAAGAATTCAATGGAGATCTTCTTAATCAGCACAAGTGCAAGACCAAATAATTGATTTGATAATGAAGATAACATGATCGCCCAGGTATGGCCGAATGAAAATCAATCAAGAGACACCATAGAATGGTTGACACAGGTTGAATTCCCTTGAACAAAAACACGACAAAATGTGAAGGTATGGTGGCATCAAATTACTTTGTATAAGTTTAATGTCGGATCCATTAACAAACTCCCCATATGACTGGAAGAGATAACTAGCCAGAGGAGGATTGACTCAAGAACATGGTTACAACTTACCTAAAGTTAGACTATGTCCCATACAAAATGTTGTAAATACTTATTTTGAGTGTTTTGGTCAAGGGAGACATAATTGACTCTTGTTTCCATCAAATATGGAAGAAAATGTTTGGTCCCGCTCTTTTTAGAATATATGATTTCTTTTTATTTTTCATATTTAAATCCTAAAAAGGAATAAAATAATGCACTAGTTCTTTGGACTAGAATGCTCCTTTAGGTGGAGGATACTGGTCATCAACACTCAACACTCAAAGGAATTTTATTTCTATGGATAAAAGGTGTCAAGTCGCAAATGCTAATCAATGCATGGTTTGAACTAGCAGAAATGTCATGGTCAAAAGTGGCTTATATATGAGTCGAGATGAAGTTGGCTTAAGGATAAAAGGTACAAGTATTAAATATGTAATTCAATACTATAAATCAACACATGGGAGCCTCTAGGGTAGAAAGGCAGAAATATAGTGAAGATGATGAAGGATGAGGCTTCAGTGCCAATTCATGGAAGGAATAAAGAGAACTCCCAAGCCTACGAACAGAAGTTCAAAATGTGTGCCAAGAGACACAAGTTACTATCTAGGGAATCCATGATAAGGTAGGATCTACCACACAAACTATGACACTTCTAAGCTACAAGAAAGCTCCATGTCACATCTTGGTGGGGTTTGTCCTAACGAAAAAATGGAAAAGGAAACTAATAATGAAAAATGAAGGTGGAGAACATAACATATATGCCAATTTCAAGAACCAATACCTACCAGAGAAGATCAAACTTAAAAATACCCAATGGAAATGTTTTCAAAGTTTTTTATACAAAATAAGGAACATTAGGAAAGAATTTAATACATCCCCTAAATGAAATTCAAAAAAATATTTTGTTTACATAATACAAAACTTGAAAATTCGTATCTTATGTATACAATATGGTACCAGGAACCATGCATCCTTATGGCTTATGCATAATAGCTATTTAGGACAAGCCCTTTTTGGGACTGAGGCCAATGACTTCTTTGGTAGCTAAAACTCATGGATTGAAAAAGTTCCTCCTATGAAGGAAACTCAACATTCAAGAAATCATGAGAACTAGAAGGATCAAAAGAGGGAAGAAAAGGGTCCCATACACATATAGGATAAATCACTTGATCAATTGCTTGGATCAAATCCTGATAATAGAAATAATAGTTCCAAGGATCCTTCTAATGAGAAATTGAGCATTGAGGATATAAAGCCACATAGTTCACCCGTGGCGGGGCAAATTCAACTTGAACCCTGGGAGAACAGCAAGGGGTATTTTGAAATAATTTCAAATTAGGATAGTTATTATTAGATGCAACTGATCAATAGTGACAATACTTCCATTGTGAGTAAAATACAACACTCGAAAGAGTAAAGACACCACAAAATTCATAACATAGACATAATCATGCGGAGGTATCATATTAAAGTATAAAGAGTTATCAACCACCATTGTATCAATTAAGACAGTATTACCACCTAAAGAAATAAGAAATTGAGTAAGAAAACCCATAGATTCACTAGGTATTCTATCATAGGCTAACAATTGACTATTAGTCTCCAACAAACTTGAGGAACCCGAATATTTCTAAGTCGAGGAGGATATAATACTTACAGAGGATCCTTCATCCACCATACATTGATATACATTTTTGAAATTAACTCTAACCCTTATTTGGAAAGGTGCAACAAAAGAAAGATGAAGCTCAACAATATTACCCCAATCAAAGGAAACACTCCTAGAACTTGGAGGGGGTACAACTGAAGAAACTGAAATGGCTCCTAAACTAGAAGACTTTGAACTAGAAATAAAGTAGAATTTTCTGTTTGACACTTCACCCCCTAAAAGAGGAGTGGGATCAGCCAAATATTGCACTCGCTCGACCACTTCATCAACCAATAATTGAGTGTATTTTTTAGAAACCATAATATGTTCAGGAGGAGAAGAACTTATAGAATCAGACCAAAAATTTATACCATTGAAATCTTAAGCACACATGTGTAAGAAGATCTCCCTTACATATATTACAAGGGAACTTAGGTTTAAATATTATACGCTTAGCTTTCTGATCAACATCAATGCCCCTAACATGACTAGCAATGGATTGTGGACTGTCTATAACCTGAATTGTAGAGGTTAGTGATTGTTTCCCAAGAGATATGGTACATGTGCCCCCAGGCCTACTTACAGAAGCATGTGAGTCATAAACATCATGGCTGATATAGGTAGGTAACCCATTTCTATTATGACTTGCAGTGACTAGAATTATGCCTCCAACATGGCTTGTAGAGGTTGAAGGCTCATATTCGACATGACTAGAAGAGGTTGATGATGATGCATGGAGATAACTCTTCTACTTCTTATTCCTCCTCTCTCTTATTTTTTTTGTTTCTTATTGCAAGATGGAGGAGAAAGAGGAAGCCAAAATTTCTTTAGCAAAGAGCATGAATAATTAAGACCCATTTTATGTTCTTGAAATAAATCATTGATATTAGAAGCTTAAAGAACATTCCAAATATTTAGAGTGGACCACAACCAAAGGATTAGTCCAACATTCAACCCAGGAATATTCAAAGGGGCCATCAAGGGTGTACGAACATTCCCAAAGAAAGGAAAAGAACAAGGATCCCATTTTCGAGGCGTTCCTTGGTTGGAATCCACAAGAATATTTTCCATACCCAACTTGTACATAGATCCTTCCCTTACAATAATTTTCAAATGAATTTTCAAGGAAGATAGATGCATAATAAAAACTTTTCCCTTACGGAGGCAACTCCACAATTTCAAGAGAAAGATGAAAAATATCTTAAAAATAGTGGAGTGGTTGTTCGGTCACTCAGAATCAAAGGTTCATAAGTGATAAGACAAAATCCACCTAAATCCATCTAAATAAAAAGGGAGAAGAGCACTCCGCCATAAATTCCTAAAGATACATACAAACAAACAACTTCCAAGTACTTCCACTCCAGGTAGTTAGGATCGGACAACAAAATAAAATAATGTAGATAAAGGGGGCTTTGGAAGTTATTTTGGGATGATAAGGTCCCAAGCCTATCAATGAAGGTATCAGAAACAATTATGACGACCTCCAGGCAATATCATTTGTCAGTGCAACTGCCTGAGATTCGTAAGGGCACCCTCCAAAAGTACTATGAAAGTGATGCAAAGTCTATTTCAAGTACCATTGGAATTTCCCCCCGCAGTCACCTATGTGTTCCCTAGGATAGGAAAATAAGGTCACCAACTTTTAATCATAGGTTAGGCAGAATAGTCATGGGAGCGCAATCCAACAAGTAGGAGAGGGGGTATCTCTCTTTCCTTATCTTCATATCTCCTCGTGCTTGACTCCTGTGTTAGAAGAGATTTCCTGGAAAACCTAACGATATTGGATTTTCACTCTTTAATCAACTTCTATGCTTTCATTTTTGAGTGGAATTAGAGAATTAACTTTCCATACACCTATTCCAAGGCCCTAAAATGCCTTAGACTAGTTGATGTTACTATGAACAAAATAAAAATATAGTTCATTTTAGATTAAGCGCTTGATTTTATTGGTTGTTTTTAGGACATAGGGAAATGAGGTGGAAATTATGGTGTTTTGAGTCAACGTAAATCAATAAAAAACCTAGCTACATGACAATGCAACTATTTTTATTCAATTAAAAGTGTTTTCTACTAAGGTTCTACAAGAAACTTAATAAATATGTTTTTTTCTTTTAACGCACTCATACATTCAGCATCTATACAAAAGAGGCTAAAATTCCCAAAACACAAACTACCTTAATGTATACTAGATTTCCAAAATGCAATATTATAAGAAATTATCAAAACAAATAAATGTGTTCTTTCAAAGACAAAATGAAAAATTTGACAATCAAAGAGAAGCAAATATCCAAGAAGAAACCTCCCCAAGGAAAGAAAATTTTAGCCTCAAAACAAAGATTCACACATTTGCTGGAACACAAAAAGGGTCAAAAAACCAAAAACCAAAGAGAAGAAAGGAAAAAACAATTGTTATTTCTTTTTCTGTTGGCATGTGTTGTCCTTGATGGCAACCTACTTGATGAAATAAGACTGTTTGTGATATCATGAAATGTGTTGTCCTTGATGGAAACCTATTTGATGAAGTTATTCTTGATGGAAACGTATTCTACTTGATGGAAACATACTTGATGAAGTTGTCCTTGATGGAAACCTACTTGATGAATTAAGGGGGAGATTGTTGGCAATGTGATACAATGTGTTTACTTTGATGGAACCTGCTTGATGAATTTGTCCTTAATGAAAACTGACTTGATGATTTGTTAATGATGTAACTCTGATGTATCTACAAATCAGTTTAGAAGTAGCAGAAGAAAGGAATTCAGAAAGTGCCAGAATAATGTTGAACAAAGTATGTCACAATGCATACGCGAGTTTGATGAGGAGAAGTAGTGTATGTACGCGGAAAAGTACCTCCCAAGTTGCGTATGCCCTATTGCGCTCTAAATTTATAAAACCAGGGGACTTGACCATGGTATTGACCCATTGTATTGAGTGCTGGATTATATATTTGATCCCATCTAGGAATACCATCGGACGTTGAGTGGTTTTGACTCATGGTATTGATAAAGGCTAAACCTATAAAAGGAGAAGAGAATAATAGTGCAAGTGTGCAATTGTCTGGGTTTAATGAATACTTCACTCTGAAGTATATCTGTATGGAATGGGTAACATTTTATTGATTGACCTGAATTAATAATGCACCTATGAAGAAAATGATGAAGAGGGATCTCTAGATCTGAAATATATATGTATTTTCTGGATCTGTTTATGGAATGCTTAGATCTGAGATGAGGCGAAATACTTTCTGAAGTAAAGGATGAAATCTTAGTTGTTTATCTAATCTGAAGAGCTGCACAGTCCTGAAAAGTTATAGATGTATACATAGGTTCGATTCAGTAAAAGCGCGTGTATACGCGGTTTTGCCTAAGGAAAAGTGTGTATGGGCAGTTAGGGTTTTTTGAAGAATGCACAAAAGTATACGCAGGTTTGTTTCTGTTAAAGCGCGTGCATACGTAGGTTCAGTGAAGTAAAAGCGCGCATGGAACTAGGGTTTTGCTGAAGTATGTGGTATGCAATGTCTGATCTGTTGTGCTATTTTACTGCTATCTATCAATGTTGTATTCATACAGAACTGGGTTGTTTGAATGATGAATATGCTGCTAATTATGTTAATTGAAGATCAAGTTGATGGTTGATTGGTTGATGATTCAATGAATGAATTGATGGGGTTATAAGTTTCAGTTTGATGAATGTTGAGCTTAAATGTGTGGAGTGGGTCCAGTCTGAAAATCTGATGAAAAGTGGCCTACAAGGTATGTTGTATGGAAGCTGTTGGATCTATTTTGAAAATTGATGAAACGTGGTCTAAAATGGTGCTAAGGGTCGAAGCCTTTAGTGAGGGGGTTGTAGCTCCCTTCTAGTGGTAGCTGGTAAACGAGTGCAGGGGGTAGTAGCTCCCTTCCAAGAGATGCTGGTAAACGAGAGCAGGGGGTTGTAGCTCCCTTCCAGGAGAGGCTGGTAAACGAGAGCAGGGGGTTGTAGCTCCCTTACAGGAGAGGCTGGTAAATGAGAGAAGGTTGTAGCCTTCTGCAGGTGGGTGCCTACGTGCTGGTATGAGTCTGCGCCAGTACATGGTTGTACAATGTTTTCTTTATAATAAAATATTGAAGACTGAGACGACGGCAGCGGTGGTTTTCTCCCGAATTGGGTTTCCACCTTAAATCCTGGTGTTCATGTGTGTTGCTTATGTGTGATGATTTATTCTGTTCTTACTGCACATGTTTACTGCTTATTAAACATCTAATGAATGAATGATGCAATGATCTAAGCAAAGAATTATCAGCATAATGAGATCTCTGTTAATACGCAAGTTTTATTAAGAATATCCACGTATATACACGAGTTGGATTCAGTAAAGTAGAGTATGGGTTTTAGAAAAAGAAAAAGTAAAAAGTTTTCAGTCTGCACTAAATACTGATTCCCCCCCCCCCCCCCTCTCATTATTTTTCCCAACAATTGGTATCAGAGTGGGTCCTTCTGCAGAAGCTTGATCGCTTGAAGGAGATCCATCACAATGGGAAGGAAGAAAAAGAAGAAGGCTACTCAAAAGGAGATATCTCAGAAAACATGTGCAGCAGAAAATGAAGAAGATAAAATAGGTATTGAATGTTGTTCTTGTGATTCACTTTCTTGTGCAAGCAATGGTAAAGATAGTGAAAGTAATGTTATGGATCTAGAAGAAGCTCTCAAGATTAAAGTTGAAGATCAACAAAGATCATTTAAAAGGGAGGAATCTATCTACAAAGAGATGATCTCTAGAATGAATGAACAGATGGAAACAATGAAGGAATAGGTAGAAATATATCAAAAACTGCAAGTTAAAGCAACCTATCAAAATAGAAGACTTGAAGCAGAAATCCTCTTTCTCAATACAAATCTGGAAAAATCGAATAAGAAGAATGAAGAACTTAAAGAAGAAATCATCTCTCTGAAAGCAGATCTCAATGCATCAAATAAGAAGAATGAAGAACTTCTACAAAAATTTGAAGAACAAGAAAATGGGTTGAAAGAATAAATTTTAAATTTGAATGATCAAGTAGAAGAAGGAAGAAGGGTTGAAGAAAGTATGAAGAAGCAATGCCAAAAATTGGAAGATGAGGTAAACATTTTACAAGGTAAATTAGAAGAAAAGGATAAAATTTTGAGGTTTCAAGATAGTACTAAGATTCTGGACAATATTCTTAGTAGTCAAAGATCTCCCTCCATTAAATTTGGTCTTGGTTTTCATGAAACTATTAAAGGAGAATCTAGTTCACAAGGAAGTGCTAAAGATTCAAAGGATATCAATGCAAAGTCTAAAGTGTTAAAAGAAACAAAAGGTCAACCAGCAATCATGAACTCTCAAAAGGAATCATTCCCTCTTTTGGTCAATAATGTTGAATGCTCTAAATGTCATAATTATGGGCATGTTGCAGCCAATTGCAGAAGCAGATTGTTTCAGTCACAAACAAATAGATACTACACAGAAAGGTACTTATGTTTCTTTAAGGGATATTGTTTTTCATGCAACAAGTATGGTCATAAAATAGTTGATTGCAATAAAATAAAGAATAGAAAAACATACTATGATCCTTATGCTTAATTTTCTAGTCGCATAAGATGTTATGCTTGTAACAAGTATGGAAATGTAGAAAAGGAATGCAAGATGAATAGATCTGAGAATTTGGATAATTTCCAGCACACAAAAAGAAATTTCAAGCAAAGCTGGAAAAAGGTGGAGGACCGGTCAAAAACGTAGGGGATAATAATCCTACTGCAGTCATCCACTTCTAAAGCGTACTTCTCATAATGACTGCTGGAGTGATGTGAGATACATTCTAGGGATGAGTAATGTATCATCATAGGGGGAGAAACATATTATGATTCCCATGGTTGGCTTGGTAATTCTGGTAATGTTTATTTCTGACAGTGCATCTGATGTGAAGAAGACAGGTACAGGTAGTACAAATTTAGGGGGAGATGAAAGTGTGGAAATTTTCAGTGTTTCACTTTCCATACGCGGGTTTAGTGAACTAAAGCCATGTATACATGCGAGTTCTACTGGAGACAGTCGCGTATGCTCTTCTGATAAGAAAAACTGTAAGATAGCTAAAGATCAGGAACACAGGTTCAGGGTAGTATCAATCTAATAGCTAATGTTTGCATTGTTGGAATTGTATCTGATTATTCCTTAGCTCTTGCTCAAAATGATGATGACATGATACATTTTTTCTTATGATAAGATTATGGATGAGCCCTGTTTGCTTTTTGCTGAAAAGTATCTTTTGTTTTCACACATGGATGAGTTGGAAGTCTTATGATTCAGAGATAAGGATAGATCATGCAGAGTTTGTTGCTAATGACTTTTGTCACTATTGAGACCTTTTAGACATAATTCCTACACATGTTACATCATGATTATGAATCATGAAGATCTTGGTGATATCGGATCACATGGATGATTGCTTAATACATATTGTCTATTGAAGAAGTTTTTCTGGTCTGATAATTCCTCTTGGAAAGAATATGATGCTGCAAATAGTCTGAAGGCTTGGTTACTAATGTGCTTATGCTACAACTGTTGGATGACACTTGAAAAACATAGCTACATTGTCCTATCTATCTTCTCTCATATATTCCAGGGAAGCATTCGAATATCTCAGACAGAAGTTGAGAGTAGTCTCTGCCATGCAGAGGATCGGATCTGATTAAATTTCAGAAGATTAAGTTGGATACGCGGATTTCCTGAAAGACAGTCGCGTATATACACGAGTTCATACACAGAAAACTGCGTATGGGTATTTGCTGACAAAATTCTTCTGGGTCAGCATTCTTTCAGCACAGCTGCTGTACTGTTTGGTATCTCTAGTGGTGTTCCAGTTTTTATAATTTTGTTTCATTCTTTGATATTGTTGATGAAGATGCCTTGATTATTTGTTTTTGAAAGTTTTCAGGATGCACAAGCTAAGGGGGAGCATTGGTCATGTGGAAAGGATGCATTGTTGGCATTCTCTTGATTTGCTGTGATCTGATCTCATGATTGAGATTCCTTGATCTTGATTATAAAAATTCATATTTGTAATTTGATGAAAAGGTCATGTTGAGACCTATGATGTAAAATTGTAATATTCAGTCATGTAAGGACTTGTTCAAATGTGTAAACTCACTTGGTTGGGTACTTGAGTCAAATTTTTAAACCCACTTGGTTGGGTAGTTGAGTCAAAATGTGTAAACCCACTTGGTTGGGTACTTGAGTCACATATGGAAATCCACTTGGTTGGATCATTGATGTAAGTATGAGTCCTTGGTGATAGGAAAGGTCATAGAGTCATGTACTTCATTGAAAAATATGTTTGAAGATTCAGCATGAACTCAGGGGGAGCATGGTAACTTCAATGCACATCAGATCTGCAGAGCTCTTCTTTCTACATGAGAAGAAAAACCTTGTTTTGGTTTTGATCCGCCCTTTGCCCTTGATGTAAAAGGGGGAGAGTAGCATGGTGTTTGAATAGGGGGAGAATATCATGGTGTTTTCATACTGGTTATAATCAATGTATCTATCTGTTGTGGTGATCAAACACCATCATGGTTGCCATCAAGTCCAAAGGGGAATATTGTTGGCATGTGTTGTCCTTGATGGGAACCTACTTGATGAAATAAGACTGTTGGTGATATCATGCAATGTGTTGTCCTTGATGTCAACCTATTTGATGAAGTTATTCTTGATGGAAACGTATTGTACTTGATGGAAACATACTTGATGAAGTTGTCCTTGATGGAAACCTACTTGATGAATTAAGGGGGAGATTGTTGGCAACGTGATACAAGTTGTTGACTTTGATGGAACCTCCTTGATGAAGTTGTCCTTGATGGAAACTGACTTGATGAGTTCTTAATGATGTAACTCTAATGTATCTACAGATCAGTTCAGAAGTAGCAGAAGAAAGGAATTCAGAAAGTGCCAGAATAATGTTGAACAAAGTATGTCACAATGCATACGCGAGTTTGATGAGGAGAAGTAGCGTATGTAGGCAGAAAAGTACGTGACAAGTCGCGTATGCCTTATTGCGATCTAAATTTATAAAACCAGGGGACTTGACCATGGTATTGACCCATTGTATTGAGTGATGGATTATCTATTTGATCCCGTCTAGGAATACCATCGGACGTTGAGTGGTTTTGACTCATGGTATTGATAAAGGCTAAACCTATAAAAGGAGAAGAGAATAATAGTGAAAGTGTACAAGTGTCTGGGTTTAATGAATAATTCACTCTGAAGTATATCTGTATGGAATGGGTAACAGTTTATTGATTGATCTGAATTAATAATGCACCTATGAAGAAAATGATGAAGAGGGATCTCTAGATCTGAAATATATATGTATTTTCTGGATCTGTTTATGGAATGTTTAGATCTGAGATGAGGCGAAATACTTTCTAAAGTAAAGGATGAAATCTGAGTTATTTATCTAATCTGAAGATCTGCACAGTCCTGAAAAGTTACAGATGTATACGTAGGTTCAATTCAGTAAAAGCGCGTGTATACGCGGGTCTGCCTAAGGAAAAGAGCGTATGGGCAGTTAGGGTTTCCTGAAGAATGCACAAAAGTATACGCAGGTTTGTTTCTGTTAAAGCATGTGCATATGCAGGTTCAGTGAAGTAAAAGTGCGTATGGAACTAGGGTTTTGCTGAAGTATGTGGTATGAAATGTCTGATCTATTGTGCTGTTTTACTGCTATCTGTTAATGATGTACTCATACAGAACTGGGTTGTTTGAATGATGAATATGCTGCTGATTATGTTAATTGAAGATCAAGTTGATGGTTGATTGGTTGATGATTCAATGAATGAATTGATGGGGTTATAAGTTTCAGTTTGATGAATGTTGAGCTTAAATGTGTGGAGTGGGTCCAGTCTGAAAATCTGATGAAAGTGGCCTCTGAGTATGTTGTATAGGAAGTTGATCCCGGTTGAAAATTGATGAAACATAGTGTCAATGGTGTTTGAGGGTTGACCGGTCTTGAGGGTTGTAGCTCCCTTCCACGGTGGTAGGCAGTAGGCAATGAGTCTTGAGGGAGTAGTAGCTCCCTTCCATGAGAGGCATTAGGAGAGAAGCGGGTCGTAGCTCCCTTCCGGGAGAGGCACGTGGAAATATGGCTTGAGAGTTGCTCCCTTCAGGGGAAAGGCTGTGCTTGAGAAAGTTCACAACATACACCGCGGTGGGTGCCTACGTGCTGGTATGAGTCTGTGCCAGTACATGGTTGTACAATGTTTTCTTCATCATAAAGTATTGATGGCTGAGACGACGACAATGGTGGTTTTCTCCCAAATTAGGTTTCCACCTTAAATCCTGGTGTTCATGTGTGTTGCTTATGTGTGATGATTTATTCTATTCTTACTGCACATGTTTACTGCTTACTAAACATCTAATGAATGAATGATGCAAAGATCTAAGTAAAGAATTATCTGCATAATGAGATCTCTGGTAATACGCAAGTTTCATTAAGGATATCCGCGTGTATACGCGACTTGGGTTCATTAAAGTAGCGTATGGGTTTTAGAGAAAGAAAAAGTGTTTTGAAGTCTGTACTAAATCTGATTCACCCCCCCTCTCAGTATTTTTCCCAACATTTTCTTTTTAAGGAATTATGACTAAAAGTTTTAGAAAGGAGAAGAAATCATTCATTCAAAATCAAAATCAAGAAAAGAGGCTCAAACTCCACTAGCCATAAAATATCATAAATATGACAAGACTAATTTGAATGAGAGAACCAAAATAGCTCAAACAAGGTCATCTAAGAGACACACAAAATATTCAGGAGAAAAGAAATATTTCAGAGAACTAAAATCTTCCATCGAATCAATATTGCAAAGACCCTTCTCAAACAAACAAGAAGAAGAAAAATGAGCCAATTTCAAGGGCGCAAAGTGAAGTAATCTAACAATCAAGTTATAAACAAGATGAATACCAACTAACTATCCCAAAATCACATAGAAATCAGACACTTATTAAATAAGGTATGAAACCCACCTTTCAATACAATTTTTTTTTGAAAAGCACACACCCTAGGTTGAAAAAATATTTTTGAGAAAAGAGAGGGAAAAAGTGACAACAATAAGAAACAATACCATTCCATGTTGTAAATGACTTCAAGAAACAAATTGAAAGAAGGCCAAATCATTGACACAAGATAGAATTGGAAAAAAATATTTTCTCCTATATGTACACCATTGTATCAATACAAAACCACATGTATACACAACTGCATCCAAAGAAAATTGTGTATATGTAGGTGTCTTTGGTAGAATCCACATAGATACTCTCATGTATACAATAAAAATAATGTGTAAATGGAAAAGTAGGGAAAAAAAATAATAATACAGGCTTGATCCAGAAGATCAGACTAATTGAACAGACTGCAAATGAGTCAACGAGACTGGAAAAATCAAGAAACAACCCCAAAATACCAAAATAAACAGAAAAATAACCCTGCTAGAAAATACTTGACTATATTCCCCAACAGAGTGAAAGAATATCATCAACAAGAAGCATTAATTCAAGCATAAAAACCATATAAACTACTAAATATGGGTTTGAGAGGAGTACATGAAGGTCCTACATTTCATGTCAATCCTTGAGGGTCCAAACCCTTTGCTTCTTCCAAAATGAGCAGGCCTACAACAATATTCAGAGAAGCATATACCTAGCAAGTAATTTAAGGTGACTACATAATAAGCATTTCAGATCATCAAGTATATACATAAAAACCATGACATATCACATATAAATCATGAAACATGAGATCATAAGATATCGGAAATGAGATAGAGACTCTTTATTAATATCAACAAATACTAGTGGAGAGATACAACCTGATCCAGCCACGGAACCAAAAAAACCTTCCTTCATTTCCATCCAACCCAAGCTTCAAATATCACCTCTCGAGCATATGAAAAATGATGCCATATAATGATGGATTAACATCTATAAAAGGAAAAAAGAGTTTCCTATGACTAGGAGAGAAGGAGACACATGGAAAATCAGACTTGATATGGGGACCAAAATGACTATAATTCTGATATCCTATCTCTTTCATTGTAATTAGCCCATCCCACGAGGTGTATAAATACCACCAGAAATTGGCTGATTTAGTTAGGCCATTGAATATTATATGTGGGATTTAAGTCAAACCCGTAAACCTCACCCAAATAATAAGATAATTTTTAATTTTTTCGTATTTCTAAGGATATATGCATGTTATGTGTTATGGTACCAATGTGTGTACACACTTTTTATAAATAAGAGTCACGTATGGAATCAAAAATATATTTTTTAATATAATATTAAGTATGTATGGAAAAGGGAGCCTAAGGCCATACAAGATCATCATGACTATAGAGTGCTAAATGATGCTATAACAGTCGTTTACCGAACTAAAGTCCTGGTAATTAAAAGAAAAACGTGCATTGCTCCAGAGTTATGTTTTATAGAAATAAAAATAAAAATTCACTATGTTTATAATGTGCACCTTTGCATACACTATACTATCATGAATCACCAGTTCTATGCCTATTTACGAAAGCCCTGGTGCATAAACAACATTGTTCAGACGAAAGAGTTTCTAATTTACAAATATAGGTCTGCTTCGTATAAAACAATCACCAATTCAGCTAATAGAATTGTATGCCCGACAATAGAAAATAGTGAACCATGCAAGGGTTATTCTTAATTTATAATTTATATGGGCTAAATTTTTTAAAATATATACCTTTTGGATGATATTTGTATGCATTATAAAAATAATTCCTTATCATCTAGCCTTATCGCCTATTATTACCAAAATTTTGTATGATAGGTTCATGTCAACATTGCATTAAATAATAATCGAAAAATATTTATATAAAAAAATCTAAACCTCAAAAAGTTTGATTCCATTGTTTTCTAAATTTTCAAATCACTTTAGATTTTATGGTTTAACATGCAAATTGTTAATCAATTTGGAATCCTAGAATACTATTGTGAGACTCGAAATAATGTGGTTGAAATTGATTTTTTTTTTGAATTTCTCCATGATTGTATTCAATTTGCAGTGGAATCTTATTGTGAGGCTAGCAACGACATCCTCAAAATTTGAAAATGATGTTGAATCGTATACTCTAACTATTTGATGTTTTTTTTTGCAATGAAATTTGTTTTAAATTTGTGAGGAAACTGTATAAATTTTAATTGGGTATAGTTTGTGTGTTTTTGAAGATGCTAAATATTTTATATACATTAAAATTACATTAAAAGATATTATTTTATTGTAAATAATATTTCCAAAATAAAAAATAGAAACAAAATAGCTAAATTGTGTAGTTACACAAATCTAGATAGTATTTTATATACTATCTGATAGCATTAGACAAAGGTGAAATTTATAAAAATGTGTGTCTTAAAATTAATTTTCACCATGATTTCAGTGCTATACTGAGATAAACATTGATAATTTCTCATTTACGGAAGCTCCAATCGACAAAAACATGGTGCATCAAGGTAAGGATTTTATTTAAAAAAATATGGTGCATTACTCAAATAATAAGCACTTGTGTGATAAAAAGAACTATATATCCCAGTGCTTAATATAAAATGGTGCACCATTCTAGGGTTATTTTTTTAAAATGAAAAATAAGGGTGCATTGAGTAACTCTGAAGCACCGGTGCGTATACTACTCAAAAGCATTAGAATATTGTAAATTTAAAAAAATGGTGGTCATAAAATTCATTTTCACCATTCCAGTGCTATATTCCCATGAGGCCCCAATGCTTTGATATTTTACGAACTCCCTGATGCGTATACAACATGTTTTACCATTGCAGGCTTTTTAATTTTAAAATACTAGTGCACAAGGTGAAATAGGACCACCAGTTTGTGTACTACTCGATAGCACCAAACAAGGGTTTAATTTAAAAAAAATTGGTCATAAAATTCATTTTCACCATTTCAGTACTATACTTCAGTGAAGCGCTTATGCTATTGTTTTTTTGAAACACACTGGTGCACAAACAACATGGTGCACCATGATATGGTTTTTATTGTTATAAAATTAATTATTATAGAGCAATGAAACACATAAAATATGTGGAAAATACAAGCACACAAAACACATAAAACTAGAGAGACATAGATATACGTGGTTCACCCAGTTTCGGCTACGTCCACCCTGAACAACCAGTCCTTCCTTTCTATTATCCAGCAAAATGAAGAGACAAAAGCTACAGCAAATCTGCTGTAATATCCTTTGTTCTCTCTCACAGTCTCCCTATCTATTTCCCACTCAGAGAATACACATACAATGCGCAGCCACAATACAATATCGTCATAAAAGCGAGGGGGTTGCCTTCTAGGGAAAAAAACCCTAAACTAAACATAACTTCTACCATCAGATCATCTGCCTAATGAACGGCCCAGATTGACTAGAAATACTATACTTTTACAAGGCAATTTTACATCTGTTTTTGGCTTCGGGGGCGTTGCCCCCGAAACCCCTACCGGGGGACCGCTGGCCCCCAGACCCCCCAGCCGAGGGGGTAGGCCCCCCCGAACCCCACATGGGGGACAAGTCCCCCGTCCACCCCCTGCGTGGAAGGGGTGTACAATTTTCCTGGGGTATACATCCAGCTAAAACAAGGATCTCTGAATCAGGAAGAAAATCAGGCTCCACACCCAACAATCTCCCACTTGGAGACTGATTGTAGCAACTCCACCGCTATTTCATTTGCTGTACAATGACTCCTCTTTGTACCTGGCTATTCCTCATATTAATTATCATCCTTGAAGACTAATTGAAACTGAGCACATTTTCAGTTTCTCCCTGGTTACAACTTTTGTTAGCATATCTGCAGGATTCTGGCTAGTGTGTATCTTTTCCAGCTCAAATCTCCATTTTCCAATACTGACAGTATGAAATGGTACTTGAGATGTATGTGTTTAGTCCTAGAATTAAATGTTGAGTTCTTTGCAAGATGAATGGCACTTTGGCTATCACTGTATAACGTGCCCATATCATGCTTCTTACTCAATTCACCCAAAAGCCTTTGTAACCAAATCGTTTCTTTACTGGCCTCTGTAGCGGCAACATACTTTGCTTCTGTGTTGAAAGTGCAAAAACACTTTGGATTTTTGAAACCCAACTGACATCTATTCCACCTACAATAAATACATATCCTATAGTGCTCCTCTTGTTATCTCTGTCACCTGCCATATCTGCATCATCATATCCCTGTAGAGAAATGTTTGAACCACCAAAGCATAATTCTTGATTTGTGGTACCTCTCAAATATCTGAGAATCCATTTTACTGCCATCCAATGTTCTTTTCCTGGATTATTCATGTACCTGCTTACAACTCCCACTGCATGTGCAATATCATGCCTTGTGCAGACCATTGCATACATTAAGCTTCTAACTGCAGATGCATATGGAACTTTAGACATATAATCCATGTCTTCTTGGGTCTTTGGGCACATCTCCTTACTAAGTTTGAAATGGCTAGCAAAAGGTGTACTAACTGGTTTTGCATTCTGCATATTAAATCTTTTCAACACCTTTTCTATGTAGTCATTCTGAGACAGTGTTAATTTGCGATTTTTCCTGTCTCTAGTTATCCTCATACCAAGGATTTGTTTTGCAGCTCCCAAATCCTTCATTGCAAATGAATTTACCAATTTTATTTTGAGCACATTTATTTCCTGCATGTTAGATCCTGCAACAAGCATGTCATCTACATACAATAACAATATAATATAGCTGCCATCATTTTTCCTTTTCAGATAAACACAATGATCAGAGTGACATCTAGTATAACCTTGCTCAGACATAAACTTGTCAAATTTTAGATACCACTGCCTTGGAGCCTGTTTTAAGCCATACAAGCTCTTCTTTAACCTGCACACCAATTTTTCTTTTCCTTTTACCTCATATCCTTCTGGTTGCTGCATGTATATCTCTTCCTCCAAATCTCCATGGAGAAATGTTGTCTTTACATCTAACTGTTCAAGATGTAAATCTTCCGCTGCTACTAGACTTAAGATAGTTCTGATTGAATTCATATTAACAACAGGAGAAAATATTTCATCAAATTCAATACCTTTCTTTTGTGCAAACCCCTTCACCACAAGTCTAGCTTTGTACCTCTATTTTCCTCCATCTTCTTCCTTCAGCCTGTAAACCCATTTATTCTGCAATGTAGTTTTACCTGCAGGCAACCTGACTAAGTCCCAAGTCCGGTTATGCATTAAGGAGTCCATCTCTTCTTCCATGGCTAGCTCCCACTTCTTCCTGCTTTCAACCTGCATTTCTTCTTCATAACATTCAGGTTCACCAGAATCAGTCAGCAATAAATAATATAATGAAGGAGAGTATCGTTCAGGGGGTCTACTTATCCTGGTAGATATTCTAACACCACTTTCAGGTGTTTGAGGTGCCTGTTGCTGTTGTGGTGGTTGTTGCTGCTGTGGTTGTTGATTATTATTATTTTCAGGCACCTTTACTTTTTTAGATATCTCATCAAGAACCGCATATTCATTGCTTTCTTTTTCCTGTTTCTTTTCCTGCAACTGATTATTATACAAGACCTTTTCATTGAATATTACATCTCTGCTCCTAATGATTTTGTGATTTTCATAATCATATAAGCGATAACCAAAATCATTAGCACCATATCAAATAAAGGTACATTTCTTTGATTTTGCCTCAAGCTTTGTTCTATTTTCTTTATTAATATGGACAAAGGCCTCACAACCAAAAGGCTTTAAAAAGAGTAGTTTACCTTTTTACCTGTCCATGCTTCCTCTGGAATACCACCATCCAAGGAACTTGAAGGCCCTCTGTTTATTAGATAAACAAAAGTATCTACAACATCTGCCCAAAATTGTAAAGGCAATCCTGCATGCAATCTCATGCACCTTGCACGCTCCATGATTGTTCTGTTCATCCTTTCTGACACACCATTTTCTTGTGGTGTTCTTGGAACTGCCTTCTCTCTACGAATTCCATGCTCTGAACAGTACCTATCAAACTCTTTGCTGCAATATTCACCTCCATTGTCTGATCTGAGACACTTCAACTTCTTTCCTGTCTCAATCTCAACCAAATATTTCCATTTCTTGAAAGTATCAAATACATCAGATTTATTCTGAATACAATAAATCCAAGTTTTTCTAGTTGCATCATCAATAAATGTAACATAATAGCGAGAGCCACCGAGAGATGATACCTGAGTAGGTCCCCATACATCTGTATGCACAAGCTCCAATTTTTCGCTCTTCTTTTCTTTCCCAACTCTCTTTTGTTTTTCATAAATGCAATTTTCACCGAAATCCAAATCAACATTCTTCAAACCTGGCAACAAATTTCTTGAGTGAAGAATCTTCATCTGCTTCTCACTCATATGTCTGAGCCTATGATGCCATAGTGCTACCTCTGCTCCTTTGGAAGTTAAAGCATTAACATAGTTAGAAATACCATTGCATAAATACAATGTACCAACCTTTTCTCCTTTTGCTATTACCAGGGCTCCTTTGGTGACCTTCCAAGATTTATCTGTGAAAGTTGTCACACAACCTTCACCGCCTAACTGCCCTATTGAAATTAGATTTTTCTTTAGATCCGGAACATGCCTTACCTCCTTTAGTAGCCATTGGTTTCCATTCTGCTATTTTACAAGAACCTTACCCATTCCAACAATTTTACAGGGTTTATCATCACCCAAACGAACTTGTCCAAAATCTCCTTGAACATAGTCATGAAAATATTTCTTATCAGATGCGGCATGGAATGAAGCCCCTGAATCTGCAACCCAAGAATCAGTAAAATTTTTGAAAGAGAGAATCAAAGAATCTTGTAACACATCACCTATCACATTTTCTTCATGATTATTTTCTTGTTGTGCATCTCTTTCTTTTCCTTTCTGAGATCTATAGTCTTTCTTTAGGTGTCCTTTATTTTCGCATTTCCAGCACACTATCCCCGATCTGGATTTGGATCTGCCTTTCTTTGATTTACTGCGATATCCCGAGCTCTTTCCTCCTTCCATTCTTCTTCCCCTAGACTCTACACTCAAAGCATTACCCGATGTCTCACCGGATCTTTTCCGTTGCATTTTATTGCTAAGGATAGCATCGACAACATCATCAAACTTTAAAGTACTAGATCCAGAGACAGAGTTACTAATGGCCATTACTAAACCATTCCAACTCTCTGGAAATGAGCACAAGAATATCAGAGCTCTAACTTCATCATCAAAGTTTACCCCTACAGAACTTAACTAATTGGTAACTGTATTAAAATCATTTAAATGGTCTGCAACAGATCCACCTTCCGACATCTTCATATTAAATAGTCATTTCATAAGAAATACCTTATTTGAGGCCAAGGGTTTTTCATATAGTTTCGCCAACGTCTGCATCAAACCCTCTGTTCTTGTTTCCTTCGAAATATTGAAGGCGACTAATGCCGCAAGGCACAACTGTACTGTTCCTAGTGCCTTTCTATCGTGAATGTTCCATTCCACGTCTGTCATGGCCGCCGGCTTCTTTGCTTTTCCGCTCAATGGTAGGTATAGATCTTTCTGATATAGATAATCTTCCATGTGCATCTTCCACAGCAGGAAGTTTTGGCCATTAAATTTCTCAACCCTAAACTTAGCATCTTCCGCCATTTCTCCCACACGAACCAGGAACCCTTCTTTCCCGTGAGTTTATCAGCCAAATATACCTTCGACTTTGATACCAGTTTTTATAAAATTAAATAATAGAGAGCAATGCAACACATAAAATATGCAGAAAATACAAGCACACAAAACACATAAAAATAGAGAGACACAGATATACGTGTTTCACCCAGTTTGGGCTACGTCTACCCCGAACAACCAGTCCTTCCTTTCTATTATCCAGCAAAATGAAGAGACAAAACCTACAACAGATCCGCTATAATATCCTCTATTCTCTCTCACAGTCTCCCTATCTATTTCCCACTCAAAGAATACACATAAAATGCACAGCCGCAATACAATACCCTCATAAAAGTGAGGGGTTTTTCCTTCTAGGGAAAATAACCCTAAACTAAACATAACTTCTACCGTCAGATCATCCGCCTAATGAACGGACCAGATTGACTAGAAATTACTATACTTTTACAAGGCAATTTTACATCTATTTTTGACAAGTCCCCCCCACACCCCCATGCGTGCAAAGGGTGTACAATTTTCCTGGGGTATACATCCAGCTAAAACAAAAATCTCTGAATCAGGAAGAAAATCAGGCTCCACACCCAACATTTATTTAAAAAAATTGTGATGTGCTTCATAAACAACCTTCCATGGTAAGGTTACTCGAGTGCACTCAAACATCGTTAAATTAAAAAAAAATTACCAGCCATAAAACTAACTTTTACCATCTGTATTGTTGTAGATATTTCAAGAACTCGTAAAACATTTGCCTCTTTGAAGTGCCCTGCCATCAGTGCTTCCCTTTCTTTGCATCCTTTTGTCTATTTCTCATTGTGTGTCTTTTAAATTTTGTGAAACAGTGGTGATTTTTATTTATTGTTATTATTATTATTATTTTCTATTTAGTTGGAAACTATGCCTCCTCAGTGAGAAAATGTCTATTCCTATGTGTCTCCCTAACTTAATTTCTTAGTGGAGTAGAATTGAAAATAAAATTAAAAAATGCACTATTTTTTTTGTTCATGGTGCATTCGAAATGTTCAGCTCTTATCGTTCATGGTGCACCATGTAAATTTATATGGTAGACTGTGAATCAATGCATAACGTTAATGCACCATTAGTGGTTTGGTGCATTGGGTAAATTGAAATGCACTTGGCCATTAAATTCCATTATGCACAACTTTAAAAATTATAATTTTTACAGTAGTGCGTCTAGTAAAATTACCTTCGTGGTGCGTTTATTTTTTCCCAAAGCGCTGCTTAATATTTAAACCTGAATAAGAAAGTTAATTGGTTTTTTTAATTTACATGGAAAAAATGCCTCCTTAAAGGGAAATGTCTAGGTAATATCTACGTTTCTCCCTAACTTAACTTTTTTAATGGAGTTGAATTGAAACTTAAGTTAAAAAATGTATTCTCTTTTATTTATTTTCTTTGTGGGGCGTTCAAAATGTTCGTCTCACACCATTCAAAGTGCACCATATAAATTTATAAGGTACACTGCAAAATGGTACTTGAATTTAACATATCATTAGTGGTTCAATGTGTTAGGTAAATGTATATGCACCAAGCTATTAAATTCCAAAACGAACCACTATAAAAATTATAATTTTTATGACGGTGCGTCTGGTAAAATTAACATATCAGTGCATTTATTTTTTTCCAATGTATCACCAAATATTTAATGTGAACATTTCGATGTGGGTTGTCGACGTAAAATTAATGAATTTGTGTGAAATAATGTGTCGACGCACCACACTAAAAAGAAAATTTAACTAATTTTATTTAGGTATGGGAAATGAAAGGGGTATGTAATGTCAATGTACACACCATTTTTATTGCAATCCTAGTTTTTTTGGCACATTGTGTCCAGTATATTTCTATTTTTTAGATGCACCGAGGTTGATTTTATTTTAATTGAAAGTTATATGTCCATATTTATAAACACTTTTTTCATTTAATAAAAAGAAATAAGTTTTATGTATGAGGTTGATGTATTTTATATGTCAATCATGTAGAGACGTGAGAGGTAAGAGGAACAATAGGAGGAATAGTAGAGATGTGACCAGTACAATATGGTATGAGAGTGGGAGGCATGAGAGGGGGAGAGGGATTTGAACCCTCACCCTATTATCGTAGTGGCCTAAGGTCTCTTGAGGAATGCTGGATTCCTTAAGTAATATGAGGAGACTATATCCCTAATGAGTAAATATGGGTCGTTGGGATAGATGATCTATTAGTGATACTTCCACCAACAAGATTTCTGTGTCGGTCCTGATCAGTGGTTTCAACCCATATGGGAGGAAATTTATTTTATCATTGGCATGTCCATGAGAGGGGATTATTTTCCCGAGTTCCTTGATGTCCCAAATGGTGTTACAACAGAGAGTTAGCTTTTCTATTCTCAGAGATATGTTGGTGATCATGTAGTTTCTCCAACATATTTTCAGGTGTCTAGTGGACAACTACAAATCGCTTCTTTTAGGGAAGATGAGGTTAGGTTCCTCTCACTACTTGTATGTACCATTACACAATATATTAGTGATGGTAAGCACATTAGTTTCCCTCTTTTGTTTATGTCAATTATTTGGTGTAGAGGCCATGATGTATCAGATGGTTTTTGGGTGTGGAGCTTGATTATCTTGTTTATTTGGCATCACAGCATTGGACCCATGTTCCTAATGGGGCGGCAACGCCGCCCGTAATTTCATGCTGCCTATGGGGTTCAGGGGGGGTGGCTAAAAAAAGATGTAAAATTGAATGGTAAAAGTATTGTAATTTCTAGTCAATCTGGGTCGTTCATTAGGTGGATGATCTGATGGTAGAATTTATGTTTAATTTAGGGTTTTTTGCCCTAGAAGGAAACCCCTCATTTTTTATGAGGGTATTGTATTCCAACTATGTATTGTATGTGTATTATCAGAGCAATAAAATGATAGAGAGACTGTGAGAGAGAACAAAGGATATTACAGCGGATCTGTTGTAGGTTGGGTCTCTTCATTTTGCTGGATAATTGAAAGGAAGGACTGGTTGTTCAGGGTGGACGTAGCCCAAACTGGGTGAACCACATATATCTGTGTCTCTCTAGGTTTATGTGTTTTGTGTGCTTGTGTTTATTGCATATTTTATGTGTTGCATTCCTTTGTAATATATAATTTTCTAACAAAGGTCTGCCATTTTCATGCAGAAGTTTTGTGTAGATTTAAATACATGTCATGATATGATACATGGGATGGTGAACTTCCTTCCACTTAAGAGTTTTTTTTTTAGAGAGGTTTTATAAGACAATGCCTACTTTTTACTGAGGTGTGGATGCACATGTGGGGCAATATGACGCCCAATAGGGGCGAACTAGAGTATCTAAACAAGATTTTTGTCTAGGCACTGCAACTACTGGTCAGGGAGACTACCCACATGTTCGAATTTTTGTTGTTTCCTTATGAGAGGATGGATCTAGAAACATTATCCCAACATCACCTTCACATAGGGTGATCCCACAGATGCTAGAGGTAATATTAGTGCTTTCTTTAAATTAATTTGCTTTCATTTTATTGTCTTAATTAATTAGAATAAAAATTATTCGAGCATGTTCTTTAACTTTTTTTATAAAATTGTTTAATGAAAATGTCTAATTATTGTTGTGAAGTATATATTTTTTATATATCAACACATTTGGTGAGGACACGAATCCTCCCCCATCAGATGGAGATGTAGAGATGGATGGGGAATTGGATGGTGAGGTTAGACATCTTGATCAGATACATGCGAGCATGCGGACATGCCAAAGGCCTGATATTAGATTCAGGATATAGTTGGGAGATTGAATCTCTAGATTTTTGGTTAAGGAAGGGGTATTCCCAATGAAAACTTGAGACAATAGGGAAAATCTTAGTCTCCTAGAGCTTTGTACGTACTTATCGTGCGATATGATCAGTCCTATGTGTCATATCGTCAGAGCCAATAGTTTTATATTGGCATTGAGGAGGTATTTTTTCCATGCAAGAGATACATATTCTTCATCAAGTGCTACCCCCATCGGGTCATTATGATCAGGGTGGTGATCCTTGTTGTAGTAATCCACTCCTCGATATGGCCATGTGTTAGATGATGACTAGGGTGATGGTGATCCTTCTGGTTGTACTTGACGACATAGTCCTCTTGATTCACCTTATGATCACCCATTTCCTCATGTTTCTCCTAAGAGTGTATAATAGCCACCTCCTCTTCCACCTCATAGTTCGACTCTTGATCACGTAGTTAACCATCCATCATCTTCTTCTACAAACGAGGTTTCCACTACTATTGTTGTATCATATATTTTATAGCAGTTATTTGACTTATATATATATATATATATATATATATAGATACACACACACACACACACACACACACACACACACATATACATATACATATACATAGAATGATGGTTTTTTTATGTTTAATTCGATTTACTTAATTTATATGTTGGTGTTGATGTGAATATTGTTAGGTTGTGTTGGATATCTTTAGTTAATGTGCTTGCAGGTGGATGTGTATGTTATAGCCTCTATTTGACGATATGAGATGTATATTTGAGAATGTGTGTGGTGATGATGTTAGAAAATGCTTGTGTTTTTTTAGATTTGATCATAATGATGACACCCTGATAGATTATTAGATTTGTGTGCCTGCTAATGATGTTTATATGTGCTAGAGTTGTATATAATTAGATGATGTTAGAGAATTGTAATATGTATATTAGATGGTGTTTATGTTGTTTAGATGACTATCGTCATCATGTTTATTTTTAAATGATATTTATTATAGATCATGTATTGGTGAACTTGTATAAAATTTTATATATGAAATTACAACCTGAATATCGTACTTTAAATAAAAAATGCAAAGATCTTTTTATAAATTACAAATTTTAGTATTGTTTAAAATATTATTGTAAAATTACCATAAATATTTTTCTATTACATAGATGGTTCATACATATACATTCTAAGTAAATTATTATTTAAATAAGGGTTGTGAAGAGTACACTTCATTCATAAAGAGAATATATGTGTGTGTGTGTGTAAATAAAAGAGTGACTACAAAAAAAACTAAATTTTACTCAATTAAATTGCACAAACCTCTAAACAAAACTACATTTCTAGTGAGTCAAGCATAGAAATCAAAACATATATTCCAGCATGTAATCATTAAATAAAAATTTCAAAATATTTATAATAAAATTAAAATATATAACTCAGTAGTCTCTAAAATCAACTATAATTAAAAAAATGTTCATTAAGTATTGGATTATAAAATTAACATTTCAATTAATTTGTTTTATAAATTTAATAAATTAAAGTTTGTTTATTAAGAATAGTTATGAATGAAGCATCGTTAAAAAATATATTTATTAATTATAATTATTATTTAAAATATAATTTTTAAATTAATATGTATTATTAAATTGTAATTAAAATTGTTTGTTTAATTTAGAATGTTTAAATTAATAAATAAGAAAATGCAATCAAACTATTGTCAATAATATTTATTTAAAAGATCTAAAAATAATTTTTTTAAGTTTATTTATAAAATTCAATTTATTTTTTAATTTAAAGAACCTAAGTCACAATTTTTATAATTAATTTAGATTTAATATAACTTAAAAATATATATATTTAAATAAAATTTAATTTATCACAGCTTCAAGTAACTTAAGTTTAATATTTATAGAAAATCTTACCAATTTAAATTTGAATTTGATATCTTACCAATTATATAAAATGCGAACAAGATGAATAAAAAAAATATAATTAGCATGGGATATTGTTAGATGTGATCAAGATGATCATGCCTTGTTAAATGATTAGTTTTGTGTGCTATATAATGCCATTTATGTGTTAGAGGTGTATATAAGTAAATGATGTTAGTGAATTTGAATGTGTATTTTATATTATGTTTATGTTTGTTAGGTGATTATCATCATGATATTTATTTTTATTAAATAATATATATTTACTATAGATTATATACTTATATAAAAAAATTATATATGAAATTACATCCAAAGAGACTTTAAATAAAAAATAAAAAATTATTTTTATAAATTACAAAGTTTAATATGGTTGAAACTATAATTGTCAAATTACCATTAATATTTTTCTATTCAATACATATAGTTCATACATATTCACTCTAACTAAATTCTTTTTCAAAAAACAATTACATATGAATACATTTTATTTTCCATTGTGCCATTTACTCTTTTTGAATAGACTATTCTTCCCTAAAAATTGTTATTATAAAAAATTATGATCTCCAATCATAACCATTCTATTGGCCCTAACACATTATGGATGCAAATATTCCTATATTTGTTGTTTTTTTCATTATTTTATAAGTTGATTGGTATCAAAATTTTAAAGTACATTAGTAATTGTGGTTTTAGCTAACATTGATGACATCATTTAAATATTTCCAAAAGAAATGATAAAAATATTTAAACTAAAAAAATAATAAGTTGAAAACAAAATTATCACAAAATATAACGTAACTTATCACAAACATAAAATTAAACAAATACGTTAAAATTTTAATTTTTAAATTATAAATCACATAATTGGAAATCCTTAGTTTTAAGTGTAAAAACATTTCTACTGGAAAATAAAAATGTTAAAAAACGTTTTTCAATATTTCCAATTATATAAAATGTCAAGAATATGAATAAAAAATAATATAATTGGAAAAAAAAAACAAAAGAAAACATATAAAAATAGTGTAAATGATTAAATAACATAAGTGCGTATCACTTTTCACTATCATCACGTTGATTACCTTCCTCGCTTGGTATGATAACAATGTTGTTCTCAAAAATATGTTTTGATCTAGGGTTATTTCTTAATACGAACCACCAATCCCTATCCAACACATCTAGGTAAAAAAACAACTTATTGCAGTGTTTGGTGAAAACATAGGACACCCTAGATTCATGCCACATCTTTCTAGAGTGGATATATCAATCCACTATCATGATCTTTCTTTTCATTATTCCGATCAAAGGTGTACCACAACTTTCACCTAAATATAACAGATTTTATTTGTTCCCATGTATTAGGTTTTGATCACAGTAGCTAGCATGACTAGATTTGTCAAACTATACTTCCACTCCAAATTCTTTTGTCATGCATCCATCATCCATATCCTCTGTGTGAACATACTGTCCATATGCCCACATAGATGGGAACAAATAAACCTATTAAAAAGTGAAAAAATCACATTTTCATGTTTACAATAACCTAAACATACATAAAATATAAAATATAAATGTTACAATTCAAAGGTGCATTATGAATTTAAAAACGCATGTAAATAAATTATTATCGAGTTGTTGCACCCAATCCTTATTTTCAGCGCATCCTCTTTAGCAAAAAGGTAACGATCAAATGCATCATATTTCTCTCTAACTTTGCCAACAACCCAACTATTAGGGAATATCATTCACATATTTTATTTTAAATGAATAAGATAAGGCACACTTCTACCATTCAATCATATAAATTATTTCATGTTACTTTCCAATATCCTCCTATTTTGTTTGTACAATGCAACCCATGACTTTATCGCTTCCCAATTTTAAATAATTAGTTTTTTTATGCCTTTAATTTCTAAATCTATTGATTAAATCAAATCGAGATATATAGTACATATGAGATAAAAATATACAATATGAAGACTAGAGTGAATATCTACTTTGTATAAATTTGACAAATGATAAGACACTTACTCTTTATCGTGCACCATTTTCCATTTGTTTCGAGAAGCTCCCCTGCCCTTTTGTCTTCATCCCTTTCATCATATAAAATCGCCGCAATTGATGTTCTGCTGATCTTCTTGATGTACCCACTCTTCTAATAGAAAGACTCATAAAATATGTACCCTTCTACCATATTCCCCTCGGGTTTAACCCTTTATCGAGCAAAACCTTTCAATTTCTTCATGTACCTCTTTAAGAATAACTTCCAACAATAAGAAACCATCCCAACTAATTCAATCTTATCTACTAGGTGACTTACAATATGAACCTGCAATTCCATGAAACTTGTCAGTAGTTTCTTCTCAAACATATAAAAAATATCAACCTTCTCTTGATGCCACTATGGAATCCTAGCCATATGAATATCCTTTGATGTGATTCAATATAAAAATGTAGATACTTTAGATATGGCATGTTATACGACTTGGGGTAAGTCATAGTTCACACACCCATGCATGAGTAAAGTATAATTACATTGCAAAGTAAACATATAAAGAAATTTAATTATATTTTATCACATAGCACAAAAATAATAACAAATAATAAGATCATGATTTCGAAATACGTTTTCTTGAAAGGTTCAAATGGTCATTTGATCTCAACCCCGACAAATGGCCTTCTACAGTGAAGCAAGAATGTAGTGAAGACCCATATAAATAAGGCACCCTCACACCCATTGTAACTTCCTTTTCCAAATAAAGATTATATTTCCTTAAAATCCATGGGACATCACCTTCATTGAAATACTAAAAGGGGATAACCTCTCATGTATCTTCTTGTCTCAACCAATGTTTATTTTTAGCTTTCGAAGACATAATTTCTCTCCTAACAATGAATGTGTCATTTTATTTCAATTATATGTGCATCCTTAAATAATATGAAACATTTTTTAATATATGCATGGGATCTGATAAGTGGGAAATATTAAGATGCACTAACTATGGGAGCTCATAAAAGACAATTTTCCTTTTCATCCCAATGGGAAATTCTCAACGTAGGTGTTGAATAATTCTGGATCATCAAACATAGCCTCCTCATTTGAATCAAACATATATTTCATCTCCTTCTCTATCACACATTCTCTAATCCATTCATTTGTTGTCATTATTGGAGGCCTTTCGGTTCGCTATGGCTTACTATTAAAATTAGATGTTTCTATTTAGTAAGGGTGTTCTTCTGGGAGGAATTGAATAGAGTGGTGATACAATGGATTTCGTAGGATTTTGGACCACCTAGCCTTCTAATAAGGTACACAAAATTTATATCCATGATACTCTTTTGTTTATAAGACCTGTGAAATTATTATATACAGTGCATGATTAAGATAATGAAGATTAGAACAATTGCAACAAATTAAATTGATATGTGAAACAATATTGTAACATATATAAAGAAATAAATAAACATGTAATTTACCAGAGTAAAATCATAAGCCTCGATAATCATGTATGGTGTAAGAAAATATTTAATATAATGTACAAATCCTATCTATTGTGTCAGGTCTTGATACATCGTACACATGTATCCATTCCCATAATTTCTTCAATTCATTTGCTAATGGTTGTAACTAGACATGCATATTCTTCACGTGTCTTCTACTAGGGACTATGAGAGCCAACAAGAGATGTCAATTCCTCATGCACAACCATGGGGTTGGTGAGTTGGAGGTAGTATGGGTTGACACCATCCATGGCTATGCCGGGTTGTAGAATTTGTACTTCATCCTCGATTTTCTGGAGCCATGTATCATCTATATGCTTCATGACTATTGACTCCGTTGGTATTCACATAACTCCTAACTGACTTCTGTGGGAGTGATTCCATCCCTACAACATACCTAATTATTTGCAATGAGAGAGATTTCAAATCCTTTGGATTATATGAATTTGCCTAAATACCTTATGAGAAGGACCATGTGAGGTAATGTTTTATTTATTTATGATATCTATCATGATCACAATTCAGACATATCTCTTTGTATGCATATTCTCCTTTGTATAGAATATAATCATTCAGACATAAATGATATGATATGTACTCAACAACTAACATCTTAAATGAATTCTTTGCCTCTTCATAGCTACCTAGCAAGACATTATTACTCAGAATAAACTTATCTTTGAATATCCCACAATTGATGGGAAAAATAAATGTAGAATGTAAATATACTACATTCATAATTAATCTAACATTTTTAATGTTTATAATGTGACAATATTTCTCAAAATATAAGGGACTTGATCGTGGTGAATTACCTCAATATTTCCAAGAAACATGCATTCTACATGCCAAACTTTGCTTTCAAGTTGTATAGTGATACTGCCCACCAGGTCTAAAGAGAGGGGCAGTGGAAGCATATTTTTGGGTTTCAAAAAAGTTATCAATGATATGATAATCATTTGTTGGCTCATCAT
Organism: Pinus albicaulis; assembly: GCA_034641835.2. Taxonomy (NCBI): domain Eukaryota; kingdom Viridiplantae; phylum Streptophyta; class Pinopsida; order Pinales; family Pinaceae; genus Pinus; species Pinus albicaulis. Next base: position 1,698,961,949 of record CM076584.1, on the reverse strand, counting down.
TTAAGAATGCGTATAAAAACATTTCATGCATGACATTTGTATCCCATAAGTAATCATCCATACAAACCTCTATTTTATTTCCTCCATTGCCAATTTGTGATGAACAACTCCTATTGTTGTAGTCATTCCTAATTAGTGAATCAAAACATAGTGGGAATTCAATAGGTTATTGATCCAACCATTCTTTGTCTGATTTCTCTATGAGTATTTCTTTTAATGCAACCTTCTCTGGATTTGAAATTGTAGTGGGATGCACTATAAGATGGTAGGTGGGTTTCTCATCATCACTAGAATCCTAATTTAAAAAAAAATATTAATCAATATTAGTACATCAATAAAACTGGTAAGCACAAATAAATTGGTTTGTTGAGATTTCATTATACCAAAAAAATTATTACTGTCACTGACCTAGGATTGAAGCTGAAATATGGTATGTTACAATTGGTAGGGTAAAGTGATTATTCATTTTCATCTAGCATCTGCTTGCGGCATGTTGCTCCTAATAAGAGCTTCAAACATTTTTGAATTGGTGGAACATATTCTGCATTTCAACTCCATTCTCAATCAGTATCCTAAAAATTTGGATACATTTTTATTCAAATTTAAATGGATAAAAACCAAAATTAATAATAATTTGACAATATAAATATAATAAAATTTGACCTTAATGGAGATGGAAAGGGAGAACTTCACAAAGGAATTTGAACAATATGGAATGAATTTAAATTTGAAAAATTGACTGTTTGAAATTTTGAGATTTTCGCCCTGCATTTCAAAAAAATAAAACATATTTTTTGTGTACATACCTAAAATTATTTTCAAGAACGAATTAACCAAAATATGAATTTCAATATATTTTTCAAACCATTTTTCAAGTATAAGGAAACTTTAAGCATAAAATGTATACCATGAACTACTATAACTCAAGTGGATGCATCCTCAAGGATAATTTGAGATGAATATGCAATTTTAAAAGGATTTTTTTTTTAGATTAATTTTCAAGCATATCCATGCACTTGTGAAACTAACCACACTGATGTGTTTCAATAGTAATAGAACTAATGCATTAAAATAGTAACCACACATGTTTATGGGATTACAAAAATAAATAAATAAAAAATTTGTCATATCGATGCATTAAAGAAAATTAATGCACCAATAAGGCATCTTAATTGGTGCTCGTTACTATTAAACACACCACTACTTTTAAATATGAAACACACTGATTTTGCAAAAAAAAAATGAAAAATAAAGGCCACAATTTTAGCTGAAAAATGAACAGTGATTTTTCGAAATCTAATTTCATAGAGTCTTATAAATAGTAAGAGTCTATTTGTTATTTCGTTACATTTTTCAAAACTTCAAAGGATATATTTTCAAGAGAGACATATTACGAGCATTGTGGACAAACAAAATACTTTGGAAGAAGAAAACTATTTAGAAGATTAGAATTTGACTAGTATGGTCATTTACTCAAAACCATACATAGTAAAAATTTTAAATTTTATTATTGATTAAACTAATAAAATATTTTACTATTTATGTTATATTTAATTAAAATTAAACAAAAAAAACATGCGTAGTAAAAATTTTACTAATGATTTTCCTAAAAAAAAATTACAATCTTTGTTGCTATTTAGATATAATTAAAATTCAGAAAATAGCAAAAAAAATCAATACTTACCTTAAGCCCTTGCTTATTCTTATGTATGTGACTACAAAATTTAAGATTAGAGTATAACTCTCTCTACCACTTCATAATTAAGGCTTCTCATTTTAGGAATTTTAGATTTAATGGGTTTGTTTTACTATATGTAAGGCATTTGACTGTAAATCATGGGGAGTACTTACTGGATCGCATCCAAACCCTCTCAACCCTGTTTGTTTTAAAAAAAAGTGAATTATGTTTATCAGTTCATCGTGTGTCATATAACACACAAATGTGCCTATGCAAAATAACACCATTAACTCCAAAAAACATGTGTTTAATTTTTTTAATTTTCATTTTTTACTATGATGGTGGTGCTTTTATTGCTACATATTGCACCATCATAATTTAATTTTTTTTTTTTTTTTTTTGTTGTTGTTGTTGACGCTTTAAAATTAAACCCCAAAGTGCATTTACTAAATTAGACACACTAGGGAATTTATGTACATAATCGCATAAAATACAAGACCTTTTTTTGGTTGAAAATTATGTGACTTAATTATAAAATGTATTTAATGGATTTTTTATTAAATGGTACAGGTTGTATATTGATAAAAAATGGGTGAGAAGTTTTCAAGTAATGAAAATACTAATCGACACAAAGATAAGATATCCAAAAAAAGAAGAAAAAACAAGTACTTTGTAAATTATTTAAAAAATTACTATGTTTGAACTAAACGTAAGTTCAATTAATATGTATTGGTTAGTGTGTGTCATGTACAAACACAAAATAAGGAAGCTAGATAATATTCTTTCTAATCTAAGTGTAGAAGAGTGTAGAAGCCTTATAGAAAAATTGAAGAAGGGTGAATGAAGTCTAAGAAAACATATTATTCAATATGTTTTTTTTTTCATTAATAACATAGTTAATAATATTACATAACATGTTTCAAAAAATATATTTAATATTCTATAGGGTCTAACAACGAGGGGAAATAGTGTCATTCTAAGAAAAAAATTTAAAGAACATGTAAATGACAATGAATTGGTCCTTAGCTCATCTAGAGTGGTGTTGGAGGTTAATTAAAGGGGGGATTTTTTTTTACAAAACTATGAGGGATATAGTTGAATGAGCGTATAGACACACTTACCACTTACAATATAGAAATCAGTCCAATGATTCCAAGAACCAAGTTATATTTAAACTACAAGAAGTGTTTCCAGAGCAATGGTCATTGAGAATCATCAGACTTGCAATAGAAAAAACATATAACAACAATAAGAATTGTTCAAAAAGTAATATTCCTAATTAAAATTATTATCTAGAATTATATGTATATATTAATACAAAGCATTTATTTATTAATATCAATTTTTTTATAGTTAGTTTTCATATATCAATATAAAAATAGTTTATGAATTTTTCAAGAAGATAATGAAAATCCCAAAGGATCAATGACCTGATATCTAAAACATGCTAGTAGGAATGTCCCAAAAAGTGTACAAGGAGATGGTCAAATAAATGGACATAATTGCATCACAAAAGGATCCATATCAACAACAACATGCATCAAATGAAGGTAATCATTCATTTTTTCTATTCTGGTAAACCAATAATTCAGCATTAAATATTAATTTTCACGTACTTTGAGAAAACAAAAGAAAATGGAACAAATTCAACACATAAAAAAAGATGACAAAGAAGAAGAGGGTTGACATGAAAGTTTGTGCATAATTTTTAATATTTCCTTATAACAACTTAAGATTTGATTTTTTTTTTAATATTTTAAGTTATTTTAGAACAAACGTCTCTGAATGTGTTCAAATAGGTGGTAACATACAATGAAGGACCATTAGATGAATTGAATGAAAATGAATTAAATATGGGTTTTGAGTATATGTTGGCATATCGAAAATTGATCGTGGAATTTTTAAGTATATATGTTGTTTTAATTCTCTCAGTTTATAATCAATAGAACTAAAAAATCATTTATATTAAATATAGGATTTACTATGTGGTAACAAAACTTGCGGGAAACAAAGTATGGAACTACGACAACAGAAGAGTTGTTGAAACAAGGCATGAGATTTGGTTTTGAAGGAATGCGTAAAATTCATGACTCGATTATTCCTATGGTATATTGTTATTCGATTTGCATAGATGTATATTATTTATTTCAATTTTCATTATTATCACCAATTTGGATACACTCATTACATTTTATTTTTATTTTTGTGGAGAGAACTTGAAGAAGACGAAAAAAATCGACTCAATCAACAAAACATTTGTCCAAATAACCTAGAGCCATGGAAGTAGATCGAGAAATGACAGTAGTTTGAGTGAAAAATGATGATCTATTTGGATATCAATGCAAGTTGTATTTCTTGAAATAATTGTCTATAAAAATGAGACATTTTGTTTAATGTAATTGACATAGCATCCCAATTGAAAGACAAGGTGTTACTAATAGCTATGCCATTGTGTATGAGAAATGTTTTTTTATTCATATATAATAAAATACATTTTAATTTTTCTATTTCATTTTCCAATGTCATGATGAAATGTTATACCACTGATTAAATATATGGATAATTAAATATTATAATGAAGGGATGAAAAATTGTATGATATGACAAATTAATCCAAATATAATATACAAATTCAATAATCAAAATTTAAATCACATGAATACTACTATAATATATATGTCAATTGTTCGATAGATAACAAATTTTTAAAAAACCAAAATAATTGATTGTCTCAAGTCAATGTTTTTAAAAAGGAGAAAATGGATACCTAAACATTGCATGTTAATGTGCGCCACTCTGAATACAAATTTTCCAATAATGATATTTTAAAAAACTAAAAATTGTACCCTAGTGTGCTTCTCAAATGAAGACACAGCGGGAAGATATACATTTCATGCACCAGTGTGTTAGATTACTTAAAACCACTAGTACTATAAGATTTTGTTTCCCTGCCATGGTGCCTTTTGTTAAAAGTATAGCACTGGGGATTTTTCAAGCACATAAACACCGAAGAGCTATACTTTTGAAGCACCAATTTGTCGATAAAACTCATTAGCATTGGTGCATTATTACACAGAAATACCTGATGCCTTGGGCAAGACAAAAGCACTGGGACTAAAAGATATTTTTCCCACCCTGCCACCCTTCCTAAAAAGTATTTCCCGAGTTATTTTTGGAAGAAATAAGCACCGAGGCGGTATAATTTTCAGGAACCAATGTTGTTTTCATTTAATGCCTCTTAGAATGGAATCATAGATTTTATGATTCGGTGGATTTTTATGACTAAAGAATTAATGATTTTATAAATTTAACGCATCAATACTACATACATATGTTTTCAGTCCCTGTCCTTATATTTAAACTTACAACATCGGTGCTTTCATATTAGATTCACTGACATTATTTTTCCAGTAAGCACGCTGCTAACAAAACTTTCGCTAAAATCTCTGGGGGCCAAATTTTTTTTAGTTCTGATTAATTTCCATTATAATATTTGTTAAATCATCCACTACTACAAAGATATGTTGTAGTAGAGGTTTTTTTAATAATTTATGCCGGTTTTATAACACTAGAAACATTCTTTATAAGTGTCGCTAGAAGGTATTTTCCTTGTAGTAGTTTGAGTAAAAATTCTAGATTTACTCATAGTATGAGACGCTCTATGTTGGCAATGGGTATTTCTTCATGCGATAAAATTCTTTTCTCCCTCCTAACTCAGATCACTCAATTTCACACAATGCACCCTAAACCCTAAACTATAAACTCTAAAGCTTAAAGATTGAAAGTCAAGTGCTCACCATGGGCCATCTGTATGATATATAAAAACCTAACCTATGGGGAGAGAATAATTATATCGAAGGGTATTTTAGTATTTCAAAATAATAAAAATGACATAATATTAATTTTGTTTGTTTTTGAAAGTTTATATGTAGTCTTTTTAATGTTAATATGTTAACTATAGATCCCATTTTTTATAAAATGAATTTATTTTGTGGTTGGAAATAAAAATCCAAAATGGATAATTTCCATGGCTCTTATGCATTCCGTAAATTCATAATTGATTCTAAGCATTACTAGGTTTTGGCCTTTCAAATCTTGATATGTCAAACAGAGAGATCCATCCTTACTTAATTGTCATAAATTTCTTCAAAATAGATACCTTTTATATTATTATTGCTTGAAAAATTAGAATCCCCGAGATACCTACTTAAAAGTAGAAGTGAGTTCAAATTAGTTTTATTATAAGATCCTATTTCAATCAAACTCATCATGTTGAAATTTTAGATCAGTTGCTCCTTTTAAAAATACACTACATATAATGGGTTTGAACATACTAATTGAAAATATTCATAAAATAAATCAACATGACTTGCAAAAGATATGAAATTATATAAATAATGACTATACATAATTTCTCTTAATCATTGGCTAGTATTGTAGTAATGAGCATGATTTAATATGTTTATTATTTAACGTGGTAAGGTACTAATATATAATAATAAAATTTAGATGATGGGAATAAATAAATGTAAGATTATATTGGATTTTTGACAAAATTGAGTAAAAAAAGTATTTTGAAAAGGGACCATTAAATCTAATAGCTATACCACATGTATTTTTTTAGGCCACACACCCCACCATATCTAAAATATACAATTAAAATTCACACCTAATATGACTAACTAAGTCTCATGGGCCTAGTGTATTGTACTGCCATCTGTCACTTATTCAGAAAATATGTCATTGCACAGGAAACACAAGTGTGGGGAAGCATTTTGTTGTTCTTTCTCCACACTTTGTATAGTTAAATATTACTCTGCACCTACACATGAAATTGATATATTAATTTTTTTCCACCTAAATTTCCAACTTGAGTGTTTTCCCTCTCCATTTAATCGAACTACATAATTTTCTATATCTTTAGTTGTTCAAGGAAATTGTTATAACATCATGGTGCAGATGTTTGGAAAATATTTCATTCTAAATAGTGCAGAGGTGTAGCTTGGAAAGATGATTTTGGAAGCATAATGTTCTCAAATAATGAAAAAATGAAGTTTCATTTGTTGTGATTTGCATAACATGAAGCTAGAGATAGAATTGTATTCTTCTTATTAGATAATTTATATGGCTATGACCTAATCACCTACTACAATATTCTGATATATATGCTATCTAGATGTCATAACTACCTTTGAGATTGAGTATGAAAAAGACATTGGAAATGTTTGGTTGTAGTTTCACTTTCTTTTAGAATGGTTGTCGAAATGACAATTTGTTTTATAGCTTTAGAGATTTAGTCCCGGAGAATACGAATATGCATGAGAATATTTCATTGTGTGAATTTATATTTCATTTTGCTGATGAAGATTTCATTATCAAGATTGTTGATATGCAAAAATGCAGAGGTGAAAAATAAGAGAGTATATATTATTGTTGAATGCTTCACTTGCCTCCATTTAATAAAACTGCTTATTATGATTTTTTGGATATCCGCTTGCTTTGCGCTATCACTCCAATAATTCTCAAGGTTTGTTATTATTTTTTGGTTTAAATAATATTAGAGGTAACCACAAACCTACTTTTAAGCCTTAGGATCAAGCCTTCCTAATGCTCAGAGAGGGTTCTCTCTATATAATTTATCTTTGTTGATTGTATTTTATTTTAGGCTAGTTATGTAGGATTACTTGGGATTTGATTTTGAATTTGGTTTTGTGGTGAAATCACTTAATTAGATGGATATATGTAGGTTTGTATTCCTTGGGTTAATGGAGTCAAAGTGTCAAGCAGCAGAAGTAGGATCAACATTCTAAACGGAAGTATTCACAGGGAAATATAGTTTGGTCACTTCATATCCTTAGGCTGATGGTGAAAATAGTTTCAATTGGCATAAGAGAGAAATTAAGGGTTATAAAATTTGGATAATGAGTGAAAAGATAGAGGTCAACAAAAATAAAGGAAAAATTAATAATTCCCTTATCTGGATATCAGAATAAAAACATATAAATGATAAACAATTCAAGACAGAGTGTAATTAAACATATTTTGTAATAACATTCCAGTTTTATCATTTAGATTAAGGAAACATATGAGCATGTGAAAACTTTAGAAAGAGACAATTGAACAAGTAGAAAGTACCTCACTCTAATGACCCAACACATGAATCCTGTAATATAATCTCTTTGTTGCTTTAATCCAGTCTGCTATCTTGAAATTGGTACAATCACCGTCAGGTTCCAGAATAGTACAACTATAGAAATGTTCAACAATTCATCCACCCTCAATACTTCAAAATGAGAATTATTTATACAAAAATTCTTACAAAGTATCCTAAAATAGCTTAGGAATTATTCAAGGAAAAATAAATATCTTCATGCAAGAAGATAGAGACAACTATCTAACTAATGCAAGATGTCCCTGCTTTTATTGATTTGTTGTTTGATTGTTGATATTTTGATGCTAATTTGTCTTTGTTTGATGCTCAACGAAGGTTGCAGTTAGGCAGTGAAGTGTCCTCTACGCTAGAAACTTTTCACTCTAACTTTTATTGATACTCTTTGATTGTAATTGATACTCTTTCACTGTCATGTTTTCATTGTTACTGTTGTTCTCGACTGTACACTGTAATTGTAAAACTGCATGTTCTATTTTATCTTTTCCTGACTGATATTTTTCTCTTTTGACTGCCCTATTTGATCTCTTTGATCTTCATAGTAAATCAGTAAATTTTCCCAAAGTTCTACCTCTGGTAACTTAATTTTCACCATCCTCCTGAATATTTCATAAGCCTCTGTTTATTTTGAGAGTGTAGGCTTACTGACAAATAGGTGTTTCAGCTCATGTTGTAGGTAAAACGGATTTCCAAAATTCTTGTAAAGTACCTTCCCTGTTGGAATTCCCAGCATGGCTAAATTATTAGCTTGTTCCTTAGCCACTTCTCTCATTTTCTTATCACAATGATAATGTTTCATTAGTTTCTCATGAATAACTAATGGATTTGGAAGGCCTTTTTGTCTTAGAGTGTCAAAGTTCATCAAGAACCTTCTGATGGCAACTTCCATATTCTGGCATTTCTCTTCTAACTCTATCATCAAATTCATATTAGAAATAACCTTCCTAACCTCTTTGATGGCTTCTGTTCTGTCAGTGATTCCAATTTCTTCAAGCTCTTGCCTATTATAAATTTGATGATTTCATTATCCTCTTCAAGCTTCTTAGCAAGCTCTTATTTTATCTTTGGAATAACTTCTGTTGTTTCTTTGACTAAGTCTTTATGTTCCTAGATAACATGTATCGATGGCAAAATATCATTGACAACTTCAATGATATTGGCCCAAAGTTGTTGTTTGGCTTGTGCCATGGGTTCTTTCAATGTTAGATCTTTCTCTAACTTCTTCAATTGCTCATTCAACATGTTAAATTTTTGTTCATCATTTTTGTGCATTATCTTAGCAATTTTATTTTCATCTTCGAGAATTTTCAGCTATTCTTTAAGTCTGTTAATTTCATTTGTCTAAATAGACATGTCCTGCATAGCTTTAACTAGTTTACTTTCTTCATCTGTAGGCTAGGCTGCTGCTGTTGAAGACTTTGTTGCTAAAGTTCTTGATGAGGTGACTGGAAGTGTTGTATCCATTTGGACTGTAGGAGCTAATGACTCTACCAATATGGAAGGTACAACTATTGTGACTATATGGATTACAGTGGCAAGAACTTCTTCACTGGCCTTTTTCTCCTAGACCAACTTGTCCATTTCATTCTCCATTTATTTGATTTGGGTAGTCAAATGAAGTATGAGACTCATCATCTCATATTTCTAATTTATATCATGTAACATTCCTTTGATTCAGGATGTTTCAGAGGAGGCATCTTAAGTTTTCTTCTTTAATGTAGCAATGTTTGCATTCTTCTTCTTAGTCAATTCATCTGCAACTCTGACATTACTACGATCATATCCTACTTCAATAACAAAATATTCCAGTGATTTGATTCTACTATCCTTAGCTTGAGAGGATGCCTTTTCTAATTTGATTTGATCTTTGATGTTTGCAATAGTGTTTTGAAGCTTCTGTACACTCATCACCTTCTTTTTCATTATGGAATAAAGCATTTTGCTAACTTGTTCGTGAAATTCTATATGATCAATAGAATAAAGAGCATCTGCTTGAACTTCATATGATGATTTTTTGTAATCAGCTCATGATTTAGTATGCTTTAGTTTAGACTGTAGGAAGGTCATTTACATCTTTCTAGTCTTATAGTCAAAAGTAGAAAGCAATCTGCTTTGGTCACTGGGTGACTATTTCCAATATTGGTTGTATGTATCAGTCTTCAAAGCTTCATTTCTAAACTTTTTTTCTTTGTATTTCTGCATAATTTCCATCTCCTTCTCTGCTGGTTTGCTAGAAGATGAAATTTCAACATTGTGATGCTTTTGAATAAGCTGAGTATTTGAAGTTGAAGCCTGATGTTCTTCTTCAATCACAGTAGGAGGTGCATTGTCCTTTGTTGCTATTTATGTATCAATCACTTCTATTGTTTCTACTCCTTCATTGATAGGATTTAATTTTATGCGTATTCCTGTACATCAATTTAAATTTGGTTTCATTTGTAGTCTTTGTAGTATATGATCCTTCCTCTTCGATTCTCTTTGAGCTTTTATTGTCCTAGCCCGGAGTCTGCAAAGTTTGACTAGTATCACCTTGCTTCTCTGCCTCAATCAAGGTGTTATCCAACCATTTAGACTGGTCAGAGTATTTCCCAATGTCCGGTTTCTTCTCATGTACATTAGGAGTTAGTTTTCGTTTCACTCTCAGTTTACTTATTACTCCTAGAGGATCATAATACCATAGAAAACTCTTACTGAATTTAAAATCTTGTAAATATTTTTTAGCCTCTGGACCTGCATCTCTACTGTTAGAAATGAAAGGGCCAAAATGATTTTTTATTTTGAACTGCGTCTTCTTTTTAGCTGCTAATAAATTGATTGAATCATAATTAAGAATCTGTCTTATATACTCAAGGGAAAATAACCTCATTGGGAGGTATTTGGAAAGTTTATATGGAATGAGATTTGATCCATATACCCTTATTTCTATATGGTTTTGGTACAAGTGCCAATATCCTATTCTATTATGCTCTGACAACTGCAGGACCTTTTTAATCTCCTCGCCGATTCTATGTTGCATGCTGCTGTTTATCATATTGACCATTGGGTGAATAGAGGAATCAATGAACTCTATATAGGTGGACTATGTGGAGTCTTTTCTTACTACAGGAGTCCAAAATATGACTGACTATGTATTTCCTTCAACATCAATATTTTGAAGGTTTATGGAAAATTTATCTGATTGAAAATACAAAAACCTATGAAATAGGACTAATGAATACTTAAAAACACTTCTTCAGGAATTTTGACCAACTGTTCATGAATATTATTAGCAAGGTATTGGGAAAAATTAAAAATGGTAGCAGGAGGCTGACCAGGTGTGAAGGTAGATAAAAAACCTAGTACTGCAACATCAACATGCTCATCTGTGAAATAACCAAGAATAAAATACAACATGCTAATGATATGTCTAGTTCTTTCAAAAAAATTTGCAGATGGGTAAGGAGCATTTATCTTGGGAATTTCTATAGGGGAAGGCATGAAAGTTTGGAATATCTGGAACCTCTTGGGGAAGTCCAGATTCAGGTATAGATGTGTAATTTCTTCAATGGACAAAGGGGTTTCATGTGGTCTGGATTTGATCTAGAGAATTTGCTTGATTGACTCAACAGTAATAGTAATTAGAATTTCTTTTTTAAGGGTTTATTATGGCTCTCTGGTCAGGGAAATAGCAATATTGACAAATTTTGATTAATTATAGGCACTCGAAGGTTTGTGGGAATACATACTTTGGGAAATTAAATTCCCAGATGAAAAACTGATCTGATTGGTCTATGCATTTTTCATGGCTCCAGCAGCGGAGCTCAAGAAGGTTAAATTTAGTGATTGTGTCATTAATCTTGAAGTCTTTGTCATCCAGGGGAGTGTGTTCTACATCTACTATTTGGGGTTATAGAGGATTGACAGATACAATGCTTTTGGAAGCCATTTCTTTTTTAGATTTCTTCAATTGCTTAATATTTTCCTTAGAAAAAACTGATCTAGGCCTGTAGGAGCACCTTTGAAAGATTTTTACAATTTCTAGACTGATTTAGGATGAAACACTGGTATTTTATATGGTCTGCAAAGATATAAACTTGTTCAATTGATCAAACTGTACTCTCTGTGTCAAACAACAATATCAATGCTCAGAATTCTGTAAAAGGTTGTTTAGGGTCTGCAGAAAAGGTTTAGGGAATCTACTAAGATTTCTCCAGGTCTATCAAGGCTCTTATGCTAATTCAATTACTTATTACTCTTTTTATGTAAGCACAGGTCTTAGTACTTTGAGGAATACCTGGAGGAAGATGGGGATCTGATTTGCAGAAGGGTTCTGGGTTGCATAACACTTTTCTAAGGCTTCCGAGGTCTTTAATAGTGATTTGGATGACTTCTGCAATGTATTTTGGCAGCAAATGGTTGAACTATGGTTGAATTGGGCTTAAAATAAGGTCAACAGTGTGATCTTTTCTTGAAAATTGGTCGAAAATTCTCTTTCTACGTGAAGGTGTAAAAGAAATGGTAAAAAGAACTAACAAAGGGTGGTATATATGCAGTTTTTATCAAACAATGTTTACATTGAATGCGCGGTCAATTTGAATTGAAAGGCTGGTTTGTACTACTGGCAGGAGAGACTGCTCAGTGGTTTTCACATGAGCCAAAGTGATTGGGCGGTATGATTTCTAGTGATGCGATCAAATGAAAAATCGCCACGTAGTAGGGAGGTGAGCTTTGCAAACCATGCATTTCACAAGGTTGGGGCATGGTTAAGGATCATGCTATCAGATCTACGATAGGTAATGCTAGCTATTAGATCCAATCGGTTGAGATCCGATGGTTGGGAGGATGCAACGGATGCGTCTCGATTGATAGGCATGGGGCCCAAGATATTTCATTCTATGCAAGTTATGAAATATTTTCATTGGTTGGGGTTAAGTTATGTGATAGGGTCAGGGTACAGTACATGTGATATGTTATAAGCAAAGGGTTTTATGTTACATGGGTCAGGACTTTGTAATAAGTGGAGTTTAATATATTAACCAATGGGGTTAGGGAAAGTGGGATATTATAACAGGTGGGGTAGTAATATGTGGGCCCAAAATATATCACACCATGGGGAATTAAACCATAGGTTATATAAAAAATAATGGGTTGGGAATAATATGTATAAAGGAATTAATATAATACGGTTTTTTAAGGTATAACGAGAGCTAATACGTAAAGTTAAATGTTAAAAATGAAATATAAAATGAATAGGGGGGTCAAATACACTAATTATAACGTAAAACTTTATATCGTGAATGAATATTTACACAGTGGGTCCCCACATAAAGATTTAAGAATTTAGACTTAGGATAAAGTATTTTTATGGGTGTTTGGTGTATTTTTAAATGAAAATGGAAGTTAGTAAAGGATTTTTACTTTTCGAAAGGGTAAAATTTGCATTTTAACTTAGGAAAAGGGATTTTTGTAGGGAAAAGAATTAACTAAGGGAGAAAGGGCTAAAATGAAGGGGAGGGGGTATTTTTACAAGGGAATTATTTTGAAAGGAGGGTAGTAAGTGAAATGACTAATTTTATGCTATCCATGCTTGTGAAAACTTCTTTTACCCACCCATCTGTTACCATAGCAATTTTTCTTCATTTACATGAGTGCATTTGAACTTGTAAACCCTTATTCATTTTTAATTTAAATGACAAACTTAACTAATTATATCCTTATTTCTTCCAAGGGTTCAGATTAAACTGTTGAGCTCCTTATTATTCTCTACCTAACTACTGATCTGCCAAGATTAAACTGTTTGGCTAGATCTTTATTCTCTATCTTTAAAGTATAAAAGGTCAAGATTAAGAAGTTTGAACTTCATTGATTGTGGCATTTTTAACAAGCTGCACATAATATTATTTTTGCAAAGTGAAGTAAAAAGTAGTGCCATTTGAATTTGCATCACTTTCATGATCTATTTTTATCTCTTTTTTGTTTGGGGTTCATTTTTTATTCTTTTTTGATCTTTTTTCTTTCAAGTCCTTTGATTTTTATTTTAGGAATTTTACCCTCTTTATCTATATATATATATATATATTGTAATATGGGAAAACAATTTTGCAGAAAAGAAAGTATGTGCATATTACAAGACTAATCAAACTCAATTCAAAATTATGAATCCTATTATTATACGACACTAATATTGGCTCCATTTGGGGATGTCATTTCCTCATGAAATTTCAAGAACTTTAAGATAAGTGGCCTTGAATCTTTGACTGTGATTTCTCCTTGGAACTGTTATCTGAGCTCTGCATTATTCATACCTATGATATTTTGTCTTTGAAAGCTTAGGGCATTCTCTTCGTGCTTCAACTTTGCAGGAAAATCCAATCCAATCTAAACTCTGCAATGTTATGTACAATGAGTAACATAAAAAAAGTGAAATAATGTTACTCTGGGAAATAGTAATGCTTCAACATTCTACCGTTGATAAGTCCTCCTAGCAGATCTGATCCATCCAAATCCTTAAAAAAGAATGCATTGTTACCTCTGTAACCATAAATGACATAAGGACCTTTCCATAGGCAATCAAATTTACCATGTTTACCTTTCTTGTCTCTCCTGGAATCCAACTTAAGAACTTTGTCACCTATGTAAAAATCATCTTCCTTAGTCTTCTTATCAAATATATTTTTAATCTTATACTTCCTCCCTGGTTTGCTGCAAGTGTATGGTGTGATTTATCCTTCTCTGGATATCATTGGTTTCTACCTGTAGTTCTTGGATCATCTTCATCACTGGTACTTCTAAAGAGGATGGAAAAAAACATTCGTCCCATAAAGAAACTAGTAAGGGGATGTACCAATGGACTTCTTTCTGGTGATTCTATCTGACCATAAGGAATTAACTAACCTTTTGTTCCAGGTATTTTTATTGTCTTCTAGTAGTTTCTTGATGATATTAACAAGGATTTTATTGAAGGATTCTGCAAGATCGTTACCTTGAGGGTAATAGGCAATATAATGGCCAAGGCTAATGTGGTATTTAGTACATAATTCAATCATATTTTTAGACTTGAAAGAAGCTGCATTATCAGTAATGAGATTTTGGGGGCATCCAAATATAGACAGTATATTATTTTCTACGAATGATATTATGACAGTATCAGTGGCTTTCCTGGAAGTAATGGCTCCTATCCACTTAGTGAAATAGTCAGTGGCTATCAAAATCCATTTTTGTTGAGCTAAGGATGATGGGTGAATTTCACCAATGAATTGTTAACCCCATTGTTGAAAAGGCATTTCTTTGGATATTTTTTCAAGGGGTAAAGGTAGTAGCTTTTTCTTCCCTTCAAAGATATGGCATTTGTGACAGGAGTTCACATACTTTTTCACATCTTCGAACAGTGTAGACCAGTAAAAACCAGGTCTCAAGTTTTTATATACAGTCGACTTCCAGTAAAGGTGCCCTCCACATTCACTTGCATGAAATTTTCCATAACTTTATCATCTTAATTTTTAAGAAAACAATTAAATAAAATGCCACCATGATCCTTCCAAAACAATGCATTATCTATGATACAAAATTTCATTTCCTTTAACTCTAAAAAGCTAGATTTAGTTCTTGAAAAACTAGGAGGATCTTGTAAATTTAGTAATACAAATATGATATCCTCATACCATGGTGAATCTGAAAAAGGCTTCACTGACCTATGGAGTCACCATCTCTTCCTGATCATCCAATTGGGCAATAAAATTTATATCTAGAGCATGACAGTTTGATTTAGCCATGATTTTGGCTAATCCTTTACCTTAAATGAGTTTGGTGGGCTTAATTTATATGTCATATTCCAAAATGGTGGCAATACATTTGCCTCTTTTACCATCAGGCCCATTCTGAGTAAGAATGTCCTTCACAACTGAGTTTGGAACATATGCTATGATGTGTGAATACAAGATGTACACTCTAAAGTCTTTGATAGCTTTCTCTAATGCTAGTTCCTACTTTTCCATTATGTTATACATTAAAATGGCATCTCTAAGTGATTTTTTGAAAAAAGAAATGGGTCGTTCATAGCCCTAATCATTCTTCTACAGTAAAACTACAACAATAGTATGTTCTGAAGCAAAAGAAAAAATAATGAAATCTTTTTTGAAATCAAGACGTATTAGGATTGATGTTCTTGTCAAAGCTTGTTTAATTGATTCAAATGATTATTTGGCCTCTATAATAAATTTAAGTAATAAATATTTTTTCAACATGTTATTGAGTTCTCTAATTATTTCTGCTAAGTTTCAAATTAATCTTCTGAGAAAATTGATTTTTCCTAAGAAAGCCTGCAATTATTTAATATTCCTAGGATGGCTTATGTTCAGAATGACCTCTATGATGGTTGGGTATATCCTAATTCTCTCTTTTGATATAATATGTCCTAATATTTTTCCTTCTTCAAGTCCAAAGAGAGTATTTTTTGGATTTAAATAAATGCCAAATTTCCTGCATTTGATAAATAATTGTCTTAGGTGATCTAGATGTTCATTATCAGTTTTTGAAAATACAGTTATATCATCTAGATAGATCACAAGAAAATCATGAATCTCCTTAGAAAAATCTATATCCATAGCTCTCTGAAAGGTGGCTCAAACATTCATTAATCCAAAAGGCATTTTTACATACATGAAAGTACCCCAAGGAGTAGTAAATTTTGTCTTTGGTTGGTCTTCTAGATGAACTAAAATTTGGTTGTACCCAGAGAATCCATCAAGTAATGAAATCCTGGATGAACCAATCACCCTCTATAAAATATGATCCATTTTAGGGAGAGGGTAGTTATCCTTTAGGGAGACTTTATTTAAATTCCAGAAATTAACACAAATTCTGATTTCCCCTGTCTTTTTCCTAGTGGGAACTAAGTTAGAAACCAAATCAGAATAGCTGATAGGTGCAATTATCTGTGCTTCATACATTCTCTTAACCTCTTTTTCAATTAAAGGCATTAAAACTGGATTGATTCTTCTAAGCTTCTATATCAAAGGTTTTTGATCTTCTTTTATAGGCATTTTGTGTTGTATTATGCTAGTGTCATACGATTTTAAGTCTTCATAACTCCATCCAAATACATCATGAAATTCCTTAAATAGAGCTATGTATTTAAATTTTTCTTCTTGAGGTAGGGCTTTTGAAATTTTGATGCATTTATGCATTTGTTCTTTTCCTATATTTCATTCTTCTATATCATATCTTAATGGTTCCATATTTTGTTTTCTTGAAACATCATTTGAATCAAAAATATCTGCTAATGGGGCTAATCACTTAGGTAAAACATTATTCTTAAGATTTAAGATGTCAGAATCATGATTTTCTAATTCTTCAATCTTTACTTTTTCTAAATTATCTATTTCTACTTGAGTGAATTTAGTGGGTTTAGTGAAATATAAGTTATTTACATCTATCTCATTGTCTATTTTATCATCTAATGTACAGTTTGTGTCTATGTTACGATTGTGAAATTCTCCCTCAACATGTATGAAATGATATATTTTTTCATCCTGTGAAAATATATGCCAATATTTTCGAATATCTCGTATAGTAGGCATGTGTTTTACTTCTGTTGTATATTGATGATTTGGTTGAAAAGACAGCTTACAGGTACTAGAAAAAGTTGCTAAAAGATATGTTTGTATGTTTTGTTTTCTAGGAATTATATCATAGTCACATTCAAGCAATTCTTTTATCAGGTCTAAAACTTTTTCTCTATATTGGCTTAATCGAGTATTATACACAGAATATTCTCCTCTAATTTTTTTTGTAATTAAATCAGAGTCTCCCATGATAGAAACACTTTTTCCTCCTAAATTTCTAAGAATCTGCAATCCTAAATCAGAGCTTCGTACTCTGCCATGTTGTTTGTATATTTGAAGTTTAATCTAAAGGAATGACCTTCTGCATGATTGTTTTCAATGTTATGAATCCAAACTCTTGCTCCTAATCCTAATTTGTTCACCGATCCATCAAAATAAAGGTGCCACATTGATTCATGAAATATGTTCTCACTGTCTAGGTATTTCTCTTTCTATTTTAATTCTGTGTTGTTCCCTATGCCATTTTCAGAATTACATAAAATGAAAGAGTGCATATTAGTAGGTGTAGAATAAATGGGATAATTTTGAGGTCTTTCTACACTACTAACAATGTACTTCATTAATGTCTCTCTGTAAGATTTCTTGGGTTGGCCAAATACTGAAATAGTGGCATCAGACATGTCTATTTGTAGAGATCCCTGCACTTTTGCTCCCCATGAGCGAGATTAAAAAATTCCATATTTAGGAGGGATATCATCTACTACAATATCCATAACTATGCTTTTTCTAGGTTATTAAACTAAAGTGACACATAAATCTTTGATTAAGTCTAGACATTTCACCTTACTGGAATCAAATGAGAAAAGATCTTTATAAGGCCTAGTGATGTCTAAATTCAAGGTTTCCATAATGGCTTTTGGCATTAAATTATGTTAAGCTCCTAAATCTAGCATAGCATTATGTAAAATATGATCATGAACAATCAAGTTAGTGTAAAAAGGAGGAACTCAGCCCTCTTGGTGTTTTCCATTTACTTTAGGACCAAAAATTAGTTCTGGTTGATCATCACTCAAATTGACAAAGTCTTCTCCTTAATTCATTTTTAATGTGTCAGTGATATGTGATTTATATAAATCATGCTTTGCCAACTCTATTGAAGGAATTTGTATCTTTAGTTTAGTAATTTCATTTTGAATGTTGAATGGTGCTTGTGATTTTCCTAACTGAATTATTTCTTATTTTGTAACTGCAGTTTGGGTATGTTTCTCTTCTTTTTCTATAGTTGGTTTTTCATTTTCTGTTTTTGTTTCCACTATTTTACTACTTTTTATCTTCTTTTCAGGGAAAATTTGAGATGCAGTGGAAACTTTGACAGTTTTGGAAGTTTCAACAACTATTTTGGCAGTAGCTATTTTAGGATCAATTGATTTTGGATCAGCAGCATATGTTTTTGGTTCTGAAATTGTTGTTGTTACAGAATTTGTTGTCTTAGCATATTTTTTAGGATCAACTGATGTTTTAACATCAATATTTGTAAAGTCAACAATTTAAGGACTAGGTGAAATTTTGGGACTAGATATATTTTGATTAGGATTTGAATTTTTCTAATTTGAACTAGAGTTTTGCTGGGTTTCCCTAGGAAGAATTTGTAGGAGCTTCTACTATTTTATTTTTTTTAGTTCAGTCATATTTCTTAGTAGGTGCTTCTACATTTTCCTTACTCCTAAGTTTATATTTCTTATGAATTTCATTAATTGCACATTCATAACCTTGCTTGTAATCAAAAGACTCACCAGATTCTAATTGTAACTGTTGTAATTCATATAACTCATGTTCTTCTTGTGTAAGAAAAATGGTGTTATCATCATTAATTCCGAGTAGATTAATCTGAGTGTCATCATCATCTTCATTTTGGTGAGAACTTTCAACATAGTTCTCTTGGAAAGGTGGTCTTATTGTTTGATCAGGTGCTGATTCTCTAGATTTACCAGTGTTGATGTTTTTCCTAAAATTGTTATTTCTTATTTGAGGGCCTTGTTGTTGGTTATTCCAATGTGGCTTCCTTTCAATATTATCTAACCTATCCATCATTTTTTCTAAATTTTTTGCTACGTTATCTATTTTTAGATATGAGGTTGGTGTTTCCTCTTTTATTGTCACTCTTCTTTCATTTCTTAATCTAGCTTTCTTGGCTAACAAGTTTGCCTCTACACTTATAGCATTACTTTGCATCTGATCTAAGGTTTTTGGGTTTCTCTCTCTCAATTGATAAGCCATATCTGTATCAAATCCATCAGGGAATTTGATCAGGGCAGAGTCTCAAGGAGGTTTAAGATTAGGATGGATTTCATTGTAAACACTGTTATATCTTGTAAAATAGTCCTAAGTTGTTTCATTAGGTGTCCTTTGTATGTTTTCAAATTCAGAAAAAAATTGTAATGGATTCTTATTTTTCTCCCATCTATTAAGGAACATCCTATGGAAAGCAGCTAGATCAACAACACTACCAGCAGGCAAAGCCTTAAACCACCTCTTTACATCACCATCTAAAGTTTGAGAAAAAGGTCTCATCTCACCCTCATCTTCATCTATTTCATGAAGCTCAAAGTAATCTGTCATATCATTAACATGTTGTTGGGTAGTGTAATGACTAGTACCATCAAAATGAAATATTTTTTCTTTGGTAGTCTTGGGCCATGGCATGTAGAGGAGCTTGTAGGCCCAATGGGGCATATTTGGCAGCCATAGGTAAGATATTGGCTGAACTACGAGGTAGGTTTGAATTACTTGTTGATGATGTTGAAGTACTTGCAGATGTATTTGGAATGCTATAAGAGGTGTTGGGAAATGTGGTTGAATTTTTTGTAAATGCAACAACATTACTTGACGATGAGCTTGCAGTATTTTTGGTTTGAGATAAAACTCTAGGTTGAAGTGGAAGATTAGGAATGAAGGATTCTGTGGACTGAAGTGTGGTGGAAATAATAGATGAGGTGCTACTAAACAAGGATGAACCTACAGATTATAAATGACTGGTAGAAGGCTTAGGGGTATAGGAAGATAAAGTAGTCAATTCAACTGAATGTTGAACATAAGATTCATCAATTTTCTTAATCAAAGTTGCACTTATAGCATCAAGTTTATCATAAACTTCTAGGGCTTTTTCATCTGAATCTAGTGAAACAATTTCCTTCTTATGTATGAAGTCAAGATCTATTACACTATTATGTATGCCAGTTTCTCATTTTGTTTTAAACAAAGATTACTCAAAAGCTAAATCAAATTCAAAGTCTTGTAAACTTGATAATTTAGAGGGAAGAGAATTTTCTTTGATCAATGAATTTTTATTTCCTAAACTTTCTACTTTTTTGTTTTTCTTTACAATTCTATCATGATTATCTACTATGACAGTAGGTTTTGGATCTGGATTAGACCTAGTATAATAGACTCTTCTGGAAGCAAGAATTACAATTTTTTATGGAAAATTTACTAACAACCCTTTAAAACAATCTTAAGATGAAAAGATAAATAAAAATATTTCCTTTATGGTCTATTTTAAACATTAAGGATTGGTTAGTTACCGAGTGGAGTCACCAATATGTTATCACTCCAATAATTCTCAAGGGTTTTTATTATTTTTTGGTTTAAGGAATATTAGAGGTAATGAGAAACCTACTTTTAAGCCTTAGGATCTAGCCTTCCTAATGCTCAGAGAGGGCTCTCTCTATATAATTGATCTTTGTTGATTGTATTTGATTTTAGGCTGATTATGTAGGATTACTTGGGATTTGATATTGAATTTGGTTTGGTGGTGAAATAACTTAGATGGATAGATGTAGGTCTATATTCCATTGGGCTAATGGAGTCAAAGTGTCAAGCAAAAAAAGCAAGATCAAGGTTCTAAAGGGAAGTATTCACAGGGCAAGATAGTTTGGTCACTTAAGATCCTTAGGGTGATGGTGAAAATTGTTTCAATCGGGGTAAGAGAGAAATTAAGTGTTCTCAAATCCAGATAATGAGTAAAAAGACAGAGGTCAATCAACATAAAGGAGAAATTAAGAATTCTCTTATCTGGATATCAGAAGAAAAACATATAAATGATAAATAGTTCAAGACAAAGTGTAATTAAACATATTCTGTAATAACATTATAGTTTTATCATTTATATTAAGAAAACATATGAGCATGTGAAAACTTCAGAAAGAAACAATTGAGCAAGTAGAAAGTACTTCACTATAATGGCCCAAAACATGAATCCTATAATATAATCTCTTTATTGCTTTAATCTAGTTTGCTGACTTGAAATTGTTACGATCACCCTCTAGATCTAGAATAGTACAACTATAGAAATGTTCAAAAATTCATCCACCCTCAATAGTTCAAAATGAGAAGTAGTTATACAAAAAATCTTACAAAATATCCTAAAACAACTTAGGAATTGTTCAAGGAAAAATAAATATCTTCATGCAAGAAGTTAGAGACAACTATCTAACTAATGCAAGTTGTCCCTTCTTTTACTGATTTTCTCTTTGATTGTTGATATTTTGATGTTGATTTGTCTCTATTTGTTGACAGTGAAGTGTCCTCTATGCTGGCAGCTTTTCACTCTGACTTTTACTAATACTCTTTAACAGTAATTGATACTCTTTCACTATCATGTTTTCACTATTACTGTTGTTCTTGATTGTACACTATAATTGTAAAACTGCATGCTCTATTTTATCTTGTCCTGACTGATATTTTTCTCTTTTGACTGCCCTATTTGACTGCATGATCTTCATGGTAAATCAGTCAAATTTTCCCAAATTTCTACCTCTGGTAACCTAATTTTCACCATCCTCCCGAATATTTCATCAACCTCTATGTATTTTGAGAATTTAGGCTTATTGACAAATAGGTGTTTCACCTCATGTTGTAGGTAAAATAGATTCTCAAAATTCTTGTAAAGTACCTTCCCTGTTGGAATTCCCTACATGGCTGAATTACTAGCTTGTTCCTTAGCCACCTCTCTCATATTCTTATTATAATCATCTTGTTTCATTAGTTTTTCATGAATAACTAATGGAGTTGGAAGGCCTTTTTGTCTCAGAGTGTCAAAATTCATCATGAACCTTCTGATGGCAACTTCCATATTCTGGCATTTCTCTTGTAATTGTATCATCAAATTCTTTTTAGAAATAACCTTCCTAACTTCTATGATGGTTTTTTTTTTTATCACTGATTCCAAATTATTCAATTTCTTGCCTATTCTTGGAATTAAGAAATTTGATGATTTCATTAGCCTCTTTAGGCTTCTTACCAAGCTCTGCTTTTATCTTTTGAATAGATTCACTTGCTGCATTGAATAAGTCTTTCTGTTCATAGATAACCTCTATGGATGGCCAAAAATCATTGAAAACATTAATGATATTGGCCCAAAGTTGTTGTTTAGCTTAGGCCATGGGTTCTTTCAATGTTAGATATTTCTCTAACTTCTTAAATTGCTCATTCAACGTGTTAGCTTGTTGTTCTTCATTCTTGTGCATTATCTTAGCAAGTTTATTTTCATCTTCTAGAATTTTTAGTTGTTCTTTAAGTCTTTTAATTTCATTTTTCTGAATAGGCATGTCCTACATAGCTTTTACTAGTTTACCTGCTTCATCTATAGGCTTGGTTTTTGTTGTTGAAGACTCTATTGCTAAAGTTGTTGATGAGGTGACTGGAAGTGCTGTAGCCATTGGGACTATAGGAGCTAATGATTCTTCCAATGTGGAAGGTACATCTGTTGTGACCACAGGGATTACAGTGGCAGGAAATTATTCTCTGGCCTTTTTCTCATGGACCAACTTGTCCATTTCATTCTCCATTTCTTTGATTTGGGTAGTAAATTGAAGTATGAGATTCATCATCTCATATTTTTGATTTATATCATGTAACACTTCCTTTTCTTGAGGATGTTCTGTAGGAGGAAGCTTAAGTTGCTTCTTTAATGCAACAATGTCTGCATTCTTATTCTTAATCAATTCATCTGCATCTTTGAAATTACTGGGATCATATCCTACATAAATAACCAAATATTCTACTAATTTGATTATGTTTTCCTTAGCTTGAGAGGATACCTTTTCCAATTTGATCTGATCTTTGATGTTTGCAAGAGTTTTTGAAGATTTTGTACACTCATGGCCTTGTTTGTCATTGTGGAATAAAGAATTTCACCAGATTGTTTGTGAAATTATATCTGATCAATAGGATTAATATCATCTTCTTGAACTTCATATGATGATCTTTTGTAATCAGCTGATGAGTTAGGATGCTTTACTTTAGGTTGAAGGATGGTCATTTGCATCTTTATATTCTTGTAGTCAAAATAAGAAAGAAATCTGCTTTAGTCATTGGGTGACTATTTCCAATATTGTTTCTATGTATCAGTCTTCAAAGATTCATTTCTCATCTTTATTTCTCTATATTTGTGCATAATGTCCATCTCCTTGTCTGCTGATTTGCTGGAAGATGATATTTCAACACTGTGCTACTTCTGAATAAGCTGAGTATTTGAATTTGACGGTTGATGTTCTTCTTCAGTCACTGTAGGAGGTGCATTGTCCTTTGTTGTTATTAACTATCGTCCCTTCATTTTCTACTCCTTCATGTGTAAGATTTAGTTCAAACTGTTCTGCCTTCATCAATTTAAATTTGTTTCATTTTACAACAGTCTCTCTGATCTCATAGATGAGCTACCTACCATGATTCTCTTTGAGATTTTATCTTCTTGGGATGGAGTATTTAAATTTTGACTAGTATCACCTTGCTTCTCTGTCTTAATCAAGGTGTTCTCCAACCATTCAGACTTATTAGAGTATTTCTCAATGTCTAGTTTCTTCTCAT
Organism: Pinus albicaulis; assembly: GCA_034641835.2. Classification (NCBI taxonomy): domain Eukaryota; kingdom Viridiplantae; phylum Streptophyta; class Pinopsida; order Pinales; family Pinaceae; genus Pinus; species Pinus albicaulis. Next base: position 1,698,937,696 of record CM076584.1, on the reverse strand, counting down.
GAACATGAGGAGTTAATTTGCATATAACTCTTAGTTTACTTATTACTCCTACAGGATCATAATACCATAGAAAAATCTTATTGAATTTAAACTCCTGTAAATATTTTTCAGCCTCTGGACCTGCATCTATGCTATTACAAATGAAAGGGCCAACCTGATTCTTTTATTTTGAACTGTGTTTTCTTCTTAGCTGCTAAGAAATTGATTGAATCAGAATTAAGAATCTATCTTATATACTCAAGGGAAAATAACCTCATTGGTATGTATTTGGGCAGTTTATATGGAATGAGATTTAATCCATATACCCTTATTTCTGTACGGTTTTGGTAAAAGTACCAATCTCCTATTTTATTATGATCTGACAACTGTAGGACCTTTTAATCTCCTCGCTAATTCTGGGCTACAAGTTGTTGTTCAGCATATTGACCATTGGGTGAATAAAAGAATCAATAAACTCTATATAGGTGGACTGTGTGGAGTCTTTTCTTATTAAAGGAGTCCAAAATATGACAGACTGTGGATTTCCTTCAATATCAAGCTTTTGAAGGTTTATGGAAAATTTGTCTAATTGAAAATAAAGAAACATGTGAAATAGGACTAATGAATACTTAAAAACACCTTATTCAGGCATTTGGCCAACGGTTCATGAATATTATCATCAAGGTATTGGGAAAAATTAAAAATGGTAGTAGGAGGCTAAGCAGGTGTGAAGGTAGATAAAAAACCTAGTACTACAATGTCAACATGCTCATCTGTGAAATAACCAAGAATAAAATATAGCATGCTAATGATATGTCTAGTTCTTTCAGAAAATTTTGTAGATGGGTAAGGAGGATTTATCTTGGGAATTTATACAGAGGAAGGCATGAAAGTTTGGAATATCTGGAACCTCTTGGGGAAGTCCAAATTCAAGTATAAATGTGTAAGAGCTTCAATGGACAAAGGGGTTTCATGTGGTCTGGATTTGATCTGGAGCATTTGGTTGATTGAATCAGCAGTAATAGTAATCAGAATTGTTTTTCCATGGTTTATTATGGCTCTCTGGTTAGAGAAATAGAAATATTGACAAATTTTGATTACTTCTAGGCACTGGAAAGTTTGTGGGAATACATACTTTGGAAAATTATATTCCCAGATGAAAACATAATCTTCTTGGTCTATGGATTTTTCATGGCTCCAGCAGTGGACCTAAAGAAGGTTAAATTCAGTGACTGTGCCATTAATCTTGAAGTCTCTATTAGCTAGGGGAGTGTGTTCTAAAACTATAACTGGGGGTTGTAGAGGATTGACAGATACAATGCTTTTGGAAGCCATTTTTTTGTTAAATTTATTCAATTGATTAATTTTTGACTTAGAAAAAACTGATTTAGGCTTGTAGGAGCACCTCAGAAATATTTTTACAATTTACAGACTGATTTAGGATGAAACAGGGGTCTTTTCTATTGTCTACAAAGGTATAAAATTGTTCAATTCATCAAACTATACTCTCTATTTTCAAAAAAAATCTCAGTACATAGAATTCTGTAAAAGGATATTTAGGGTCTGCAGAAAAGATTTAGGGAATCTACTAGGATTTCTTCAGATCTACTAAGACTCTTATGCTAATTCAAATACTTATTACTCTTTTTTTGTAAGCACGGGTCTTAGTATTTTGAGGAATACCTGGAGAAAGATGAAGATTTGTTTGAAGAAGGGTTCTCGGTT